>CM054152.1:58700907-58718407 GCA_028751875.1 Rapana venosa | reverse complement strand
TGTTGACTCCAGTCTGTCTGTGTTGTTTTGTGTGTTTGGGTTTTTTTTTGGTTTGGTTGGTGGTTCTTGTTTTGTGTTGGGTTGGGTTGTTATTGTTTTTTTCTTCGTTTTTTTGGGGGGGGGGGGGGTGGTTTGTTGTAGGGTTGTTTTTTTTTTTTCTGGACTCACTGATTAACTTGGCTTCTCTGTCTGTGCTCTCTCTCTCTCTCTCTCTCTCTCTCTCTCTCTCTCTCTCTCTCTCTCTCTCTCTCTCTGGGTTTTTGTGTGTTTTGTTTTGGTTTGAAATCACTCATTGTGAATAGACATTACATTGAAGAACGCACATATTTTGTGACTGACATTTTCGTTTCCAACGATTTTTTTTTTAAACAACAAACAAACAAAAAAAGGGGTGGGGGGGGGGGGGGGGGGGGGGGTCACTGTTCATGTAGTTGAGATGGACAAGACCAGAGGAGAGAAGTATGGTGGTGGGGGGGGGGGGGGGGGGGGGGGTTCTTCAGACTCTTCTTAAGGTATTGCATTCTTTCGTTAATTAGGTAGGTGTGGGCACAGGAGAGGGAGGGAGGGGGTGAGGATGTGGGAGGGGGTGGCGGTGCATGCAGTCAAGAGTCTCAAACCAGAAAAGATCGCTTCAATTACCGTTAAGGTTACCACTGCGAAACTGCCTGCCCACGAGTTGGCCGTGAACGACAGCATACGGCAAGAGGGCAGTTTATCAGCGTTAGTTTTAAATTGAGAGACTTGGGAGAGAGAGACACAGAGAGAGAGAGACTTGGGGAGAGAGGGGTAGAGTGAGAGACTTGGGGAGAGACAGACAGACAGACAACACACACACACACACACACAGACAGATGTGTGCTGTTTTGATTTCTCTATGTGGATGTATGGAGAATTACAGTCCTTAGCTTACAAAGATAGCTGGATTTTTTTTTAAAAAGAAGAAATATTTCAATCATATTATAGGTAAAGGGGGATCAAGCTCTCCAAAGGGACTGGTATGCCAAGCCATCTATGGCGACCCAACGGTCCAGGGCTGAATTGACTTTGAACGGAATTGAATGGAACACCACTCTGAAGCCTGAAATGCTGGCCAACAGCATCATGGATACATTATTACTAATGTACTATTAGTTGTTTTATGTACTATTAGTTGTTTAGATATGTTTTTTTATCACTGTAAAACGTATGTCCTTATGTGTGTGTGTGTGTGTGTGTGTGTGTGTGTGTGTGTGTGTGTGTGTGTGTGTGTGTGTGTGTGTGTGTGTGTTTAAGAAATGTTTTATCACGTGCATTCATTTCTATACATGTCTGTATTCTATTACTTTCTTAGATATGTTTCAATCGCTGGAAAACAAATTTCCTTTAAACAGAGGACAATACAAGAATTGAATTGACGTTAAAGAAAAAGAGAGAAAATAAATATAAAAAAACAAACAGTATTGGCACTACATGAAGACATTCATTGAGAATAAAAAACAAGAGACACTCTCTCTCTCTCTCTCTCTCTCTCTCTCTCTCTCTCTCTCTCTCTCTCTCTCTCTCTCACACCACACATCACACACACACACCCACCACACACCCACACACACACCACACACACACACACACACACACACCACACACACACACACTCTCTCTCTCTTTCTTTCTTTCTTTCTTTCTTTCTGTTTTGTCGCGTGTATGCGTGCATGGATTGTGTGTACCAGTCTGGATAAAAGAAGGAAAACAAAACTGCCAGAAAGAAATGGTTGGATTTTCATTAGTACACTCATGCACGCTCGCGCGCGCACGCACGCACACACACACGCACACGCACACTCACACACACAACACACACACACACATCTAATATCACTAAGAGTGAACAGACGTTAAATTGAAGACACACACACACACACACGCACACACACGGTGACATTCAAGTGGCCTTCAAACATTTCCCTCTGCCCCCTCCCCCCCCCCCCCCCCCCCCCCCCCCCCCCCCCCCCCCCCCCCCCCCCCCCCCCCCCCCCCCCCCCCCCCCCTCTCCCTCAACCCCTGTTTTTGTTTGGGTTTTTTCCCGCTTGCACGCGCGCCTGTGTGTGTGTAACTGTGAGTGTGTGTGTGTGTGCATTTATGTATATGTGTGAGTGTGTATTTATGTATATGTTTGTGCGTTGTGTGTGTGTGTGTTTTTGTCGTGGAAAAGGTGGTTGTTGTTGTTATTGAAGTTCGTTGTTGTTTGACATGGGGTCAAAGTTGAAGCTTTTGATTACACAGCCAGTTACTTAGCAGTAATAATTAGTGGTGGAGTTAAAATCAGCAAGAGAAGGGAACGAGTCTGGCCTGCAATTTTCTTATGAGATAACGATGATGTGATGATGATGATGATGGTGATGATGAGAGCAGTGTGGCCTTGACTCTGATGACAGCTTGCAGTGATAGATAGGTAGGTCACTAGGAGAGACAGAGAAATAGAGGCAGGAAGAGAGAGAGAGGGGGGGTGGGGGGTGGGAGGGGGAAGAAAGAAGCAGGCGCACACAACTCAACGTTGCACACACACACACACACACAAACTCACACACACACACACAAAACCACTATATACACAAAATACACACACACGCACACACATACACACACACGCGTGCGCACACACACAAACAATACACACATAAACACACAAACAATACACACACACACAACACACACACACACACACACACACACACACACACACACACATGACGACAGACAGAAACAGAGACCAAACGAGAAAGAAAACAACAGCAGCTAAACCCACTAACACTGTTTTCATACGAAACTTGGTGGTAGTAGTGACCTACATACATACCTCAGCTCTGACTGTCACCGCAAGCTGTCGTTGACAAATTAACAGCCAGGTCACACTGCCCTCACCATTTTCTTTATCATCTTTTGTTTTTTGTAATGTGTAATGAACATAGGAGTAGCTCAGTGGTCAGATCACTCATTTTCCCCAAGTTAAAGTTTAAAAATAATTGAACATGGTTACCAAGTGGATGAGTTTGTTGCAAGCCTTGGCTTCAGTACAGTCCCCCAGTTCACCCAGCTGTAAAATGGGTACCTGCTGTCTTTAGGGTACAGGGAAGGTAAAGCGGCGAAGGAGAGGAGATAGGCGCCGCCCTCAGTATGCTGGCCCCTGGAGAAGTTGAGGTCTCTGACACCTCGCTCCCCTAACGACCGCATAGGTTAAAGGAATACCTTTACCTTTTAATGAACATAGCCGTTCTGTTCTGTGCTGCATTCACCTCCACCCACAATCTGACTTGTGAACTCCTCGATAAGTTGTTTAGGCATTGCACTGCATGGCTGATTTTCAGGCAGTGTGTCGCGGGCAAGTTGAGTATGATGAAGCTCTTATCCTTCTCTAGACTGTATCCATCCACACCACAGGCCATAGATTGCATCTTCTTCTTTGACAGGAAAGGGATGGTTGTGTGGTGCGATGTACGTGTGTGTATGTGTGTGACTGTGTGTATATGTGAAAATAACTGCGTGTATGACTGTGTGTGTGCGTGGCTCTGTGTGTGTGTGTGGTGTGTGTGCGCGCGCACGATGTTCTGCGTGCGTTCTTACACGTGACCTTGGTTTATAGTGTCATCCGAAAGATCTAGCACAGGAATAGATGGAGTTAACTTCAGGAGAGAAAAAAATCCAAATCTGGATGGATCACCAAAGCAGAAACTCAAAACTTGCTTCCAGTGACCATCATCACATCACAAATTTGACACTCCGACCACAAGACTATTCTGCGCTCTCGCTCTCTCTCTGTCTCTGTCTCTCCCTTTCTCTCTCTCTCTCTCAATCAATCAATCAATCAATCAATCTCTATCTATCTATCTATCTATCTATTTTTCTCTCTCTCTCTCTCTCTCTCTCTCTCTCTCTCTCTCTCTCTCTCCAAAATCTCTCTTAAAATCTCTTCCCTCACCCCTCCATTCCTCCCTCTCTCTGTCTGTCTCTCCCTCCCTCCCTCCCTTGATTAAAGTGGGCATGTTTTGTTGTGTGTGCGTGGTGTTTGTTTTTTCTTTTATAATAATGTTAACCCAAACAAGTAGGACGTGCTGGCAGGGAGATACCATCAGACGTGACTGACGTGTTTGTTCAGTGCAGGCAGCTCTGGCTTGTACTGTCTGTATGGGGGGCTAGCTGTCGTTCATTAGTGATGAGGTGGACAACATGGGCAACAAAGAGACTGAAACATTGCCAGACAAAGTGAACAAAACATTGCCAAACGAAGTGAACAAAACATTGCCAAACGAAGTGAACAAAACATTGCCAAAAGAAAGTGAACACATTTGAAACAAAGTGAACGAAACATTGTGAACAAAACATTGCCAAACAAAGTGAACAAAACATTGTGAAATAAAGTGAACGAAACATTGCGGAACAAAACATTGTGAAACAAAGTGAACAAAACATTGCCAAACAAAGGGAACAAAACATTGTGAAACAAAGTGAACAAAACATTGCCAAACAAAGGGAACAAAACATTGTGAAATAACGTGAACGAAACATTGCGGAACAAAACATTGTGAAACAAAGTGAACGAAACATTGCCAAACAAAGGGAACAAAACATTGCCAAACAAAGTGAACGAAACATTGCCAAACAAAGTGAACAAAACATTGCCAAACAAAGTGAACAAGACATTGCCAAACAAAGTGAACAAAACATTGCCAAAAGAAAGTGAACACATTTGAAACAAAGTAAACAAAACATTGCCAAAACAAAGTGAACGAAACATTGCGGAACAAAACATTGCCAAACAAAGAGAACAAAACATTGCCAAACAAAGTGAACAAAACATTGCCAAACAAAGTGAACAAAACATTGCCAAAAGAAAGTGAACACATTTGAAACAAAGTAAACAAAACATTGCCAAAACAAAGTGAACGAAACATTGCGGAACAAAACATTGTGAAACAAAGGGAACAAAACATTGCCACACAAAGTGAACAAAGCAAAGTGACAAAACATTCTCGAAACAAAGTGAACAAAACATTGCCACACAAAGTCAACAAAATAGTGCCAAAACAAAGTGAACAAAGCATTGCCAAAACAAAGAACAGCATGCTTTTGTCTTTGACTCTGTCTGTTCTCTGTGTGTTTGTGCGTGTGTGTGTGTGGTTGTGTATTTGGATGTGTTTGTGGTGTCGTTAAATGGTCCTCTGCCCTTAACTGGATTTAGGTGAACCTGGTCAATCCAAACCTAAGAGGAATTTATTTTTAAACTTTGTACATCTTCCTATCAACACACATGAAAACATGACCCAAAATATTGGCAATTAACAGATATAATCATATTGCATAAATAACATCTAAGCGATAAACAGATATAATCATATTGCATAAATAACATCTAAGCGATAAACATATATAATCATTTTACATTAATAACATCTAAGCTGAGATTGTGAATGTAAAATGAGAAATCCCCTAATTTTCCCCAAGAGAAATATGTCATTTACCCCGATTTGCATACTGACAAAGACGATAGGAATATTTGTCAGATTTTGGAAACGTGTGTTTTGCGATTTGCAGTCTGTTGCATTGGCAGCCCACCTGATGAAGGAGAGGAGAAGGTTAAGTTTCCACAGAAAAGTTCCAGAGGCGTGGAGGAGTTCTTACCTCTGTTGAGCCTGTCCACATAATGAAAGTAGCCATTTTTAGGACACAGCATGCGTACTTGTGACTCAGCTCTTCATTTTCATTATGCTCTTTGTCTTGCGTCTGTATAATTTAAGGTGGCTTTGTGGTTTTTTGTAAAGCAGTGCTTGAAACATGTCTTGCTAGGCAGGTAGTAGTATGCGAAATGATTCACACATACGAAACAGGTGGACTTGGTGGAAACGGGTTTTATTGCATAATACATGTATGTGAACAAAGAACATCACCAGCATAGCAACAACAAGCGCCTCCCCCCCCCCCCCCCCCCCCAACCCCCCCTCCCCCCCTTCCAATTGTATATTACTTTCAGTAACGGCAGACTTTTGTGCGGAAACTCTGGCTGCTCTCCCCCTGGGGAGAGTGCGTCGCCACAAGAGCAGCACCACCCATGTATTTTTTTTCTAATTCTGCTTTTTGCAGGTGTAGTTATTTCCTTATAAAAGTAGCAGCAGAATTTTTGCCAGGGACAACTCTCTTGTTGCTGTGGTTTCCTTTTACGCGCGCTAAATGTGTATCGCACAAGGGGCTTCCTCGGGTTTATCATCTCATGCGAAAGACTAGCACCCAGACCACCAACCTATTAACTAGTTGATTCCTTAGAAGATAGCTAAGTCGGGTCAACTAGACAGCTCGGAGTTGTCGTTGTCGACTTCAATTTTACGTCTGTTCACTTCTAGTAATATTGGACAAATAGCTTGGAGTGAGGGGCTATTTACTGTAGTATTAGTGATGGACAGTGGAGAGAGAGAGAGAGAGAGAGAGAGAGAGAGGAGAGAGAGAGAGAGAGAGAGAGAGAGAGAGAGAGAGAGATTTATTTGATTTCGGGGATAATGGAATAAGCACTCGTGTGCTTTTTTTCATCCAGCCCCCGTGTGTATGCAGTTTTGTAAATTTTGTCATCCGTTCCCACCGGCACACAATGGCGTACTCTTTCAAAAAGCGGAACAGGATTTCACGTGTATGTAAGATGTTCTGCGTGCGACCGCACACGGGACCTCGGTTCGTAGTCTCATCCGAAGGACTTTGTGGGGAGTGGAGTCTGCACTGATGTTAACTCCACAGAAAAAAAATCCTCTTGAACGAGAGTCAACCATGGGTCAGCAGGAGGAGAGAGAGAGAGGGGGGGGGGGGGGGGGGGGGGGGGGGGGGGGGGGGGGGGGGGGGGTGGGGGTGGGGGGGGGGGGGGGGGGGGGGGGGGGTGAGGTGGGGGGGGGGGGGCGGGGGGACATGGGGGGGGGGTGGGAGGGGGAGGGGGAGGGGGGGGGGGGGGGTGGGGGGGGGGGGGGGGGGGGGGGGGGGTGGGGGGGACCGAGGGTGGGGGGGGAGTGCTGGTAGAGAGAAGCGAAGAGAGTCAGAGGGTGGGAGGGAGAGAGGAGGGGGGGGGGGGGGGGAGGGGGGGGGAGGAGGGGGGGGGAGGCGTTGTATTGTCTGTTGATGACACTGTGCCATTATTGACGTGGACAGCTTAAGAAGAGAGGGGAGGAGGAAGGCAATGAGAGTCGTGAACTTAGGGGAAATGAGGAAGGAGTGTTAGAAACTGCATGCACGCCATTTGACCATTTGGCTGAAACTCATGGCCAACAGGAAGAATGGTTTTGTTTCTGTACTTTTCAACCTTGTCCACGTTGTGCTGTGTCAGCCTGATCTCTCTGTCTGTCCGTCTCTCTCTCTCTCTCTCTCTCTCTCTCTCTCTCTCTCTCTCTCTGTCTTGTGAAAATTGTTCTTTGTTAAAATTACGTACTTTATGATTTACGTTTAGTCACGATGTACACCCATTAAAAGGGTTAATGATAAAGCACATGATAGGCTAATAAAAAGCAGTGTTTGTATAGTTAAATCATTTTTAAATAATGGGGGGGGGGGGGGGGTGTTTTATTAATTAAAAATGTAAATTATAAAGCACGTGTTAATAAGAAGCAGTGTTTGTATAATTAAATCATCTTTGAAATTATGTTTTTAATTTGTTCCCACCCCCACCCTACCCTCTCTCTCTCTCTCTCTCTCTCTCTCTCTCTCTCCTCTCCTCTCCTCTCTTGTACAATATTCTTTCTCCCTCCCCTCTCCCCCCTCCTCTCCTTCTCTCTCCCCTCCCTCCTCTCTCTCTCTCTCTCTCTCTCTCTCCCTCCCTCCCTCTCTCTCCTTTCCTCACTCTCTCTCCCTCCCTCACTCACTCTCTCCTCACTCCCTCCCCTCTCTCTCTCTCTCTCTCTCTCTCCCTCCCTCTCTCTCTCCCTCCCTCCTCCCTCTCTCTCCTTCCCCACCTCTCTCTCCTTCCCTCACTCTCTCTCTCCCTCCTCTCTCTCTCTCTCTCTCTCTCTCTCTCTCTCTCTCTCTCTCTCTTCTCTCTTCTACTCTATCCTTTCTCCTTCCCTCTCCACAAATATCGTCTGGCTTTGTTTTGTTTTTTTAGTTCTAATCAGAAAAAAAACCAAAATAACATATTATTGTTATAACTTTTTTTTATCATGCCATCTTTTTCGATGACTGTGAAATTGGCTTGGCCATATAGCAGGGACACCTAAGGCCCAGCTAGTGTTTCCACTGTTGTTTCACAATTACAGGGGGCTCTCATGAATATACAGAAAGGAGCACGAGACAAGCCCTCCTCTCATGTATATGCAGACTGCTGTATAGGTGATTGTCTATATGGCCTTCATGAATATGCAAATGTTCTATAGATAATTGGGGGGTGTATGGCCTTAGGGAATAGAGATGTAGTTTGTGTCGCTTTTAAGGAATGTGAGGTTAGGAGCGAAAAAACAATGTTTTTCGTGTGTGTGTGTGTATGTATGTATGTATATGTTTGCGCACGCGTGGGTGTGTGTGTGTGCGTGCGTGTGTGTTTGCGTGCGTGTGTTTTCGTGTATTTGTGTGTGTGTGTGTGTTTGAACAAATCATATTCAATTTTATCTGTGCATTCTGTTTTTAAAAAAAAGTTTTTTAAAAAAACACCCTGTGAATAAATAAGGTTGAGAGCAACTAATGATATTAAGCAAAGTTTTTCACCAAGTAACAAAGATGTAAAAAGTAAAATATATAAACGGAAAAGTTCAAGCGAGAGAAACTTTAATACAGGATTCCCTCCTGGCCCTAAATGTGATTACTTCTTTTTCTCTCTCTCTCTCACTCTTGTTTCTTTTCTTTACTCTCTCTCCTCCTATCTTGTTGTTTGGTTGGCTTTGGTTTGTTTGTTTTCTGTTGTTGTTGCTGCTTCATTCCCCTCCTCTCCCCATCTCTTTTCTTCTTTAATTCTATTTCATATCCTTTCTCTCTCCTTTTCCACATTTTGTCGTCTGTCTTTTTTCTTTGTCTTTTTTGTTTTGGACTCGGAGAGGAAGATGATTTATTGTTACAAATTCTGTCGAAAAGTAACGAATTGTTACAAATTTTATCGAAAAATAAAATACTGTTACAAATTCTATTGAAAAATTACGTTCTGTCACAAATTCTATCAAAAAACTACGCATTGTTACAATTTCTATTGAAAAATTTCGTATCTTAAAAATTCTATTGAAAAATAATGTAATAGTTACAAACTATGCCCTGCCATCTTTTCGATAAGAGTGGAATTCTTCTGTTCTTAAAGCAATTTATTCATCATGCACAGCTCTCTTAATACAACCTCTCTCTCTCTCTCTCTCTGGGTTACTTGTGGCCTTTGGTATTGTAGTCCTATTATTTTTTGCAGTTTAACTTTATATTTCTGCAAAGCCTTTGAAATACAAGATACTATGAAGTCATTTCTTTTATGGTTTTTTCTTTTTGTAGCAAGTCATTTTTTTTTTAATTTCTGTCTTATTTCAAAGATAATGGAATAAGCACTCATGTTCTTTTTTACATCCAGTCCCCATGTATATGCAGTTTTGTAAATTTTGTCATATGTCATCCATTCCCACGGCACATGATGGCCTACTCTTCCGAAAAGCGGAACTGGTTTTAACATGTGTGCAAGATGTTCTGCGTGCGATCACACACGGGACCTCAGTTTATAGTCTCATCCGAAGGACTTTAGGGGAGAAAAATCCTCTTGAATGAGATGTGAACCCGGGTCAGCAGATCATGAGGCAATGCTCATCACTCTAACCACCCAGCTATCCTGTCCCCCCTTAGTTTCTAGCGGTAGGTATATTTTGTATTTGTTTGTTACAGATGTACTGTATTGTGTTAACTTAGTGTGAACGTAGTCAGTATTTCTCCAGTGCAGGCTTAGAGCAGCACAGTGATTGTTTTGTCTGTGGCAGCTCCAGTCACAATAGAGTTAATCGTTGATTTGTTCAGCGACCCCTTCATGTATGGGTCAGTGGCCTCTATGCATTAATCATTTCAAATCATTTCAGGGCTCTCTCTCTCCCTCTCCCTCCCTCTCTCCTCTCTCTCTCTCTCTCTCTCTCAACTTGCTCCCATCCATTTCCCAAATTCCACACTACCCAACCAACAACACGTGGTGAGGGGGAGAAAAAAACAAACTCTCTCTCTCACTCTTTCTCTCTCTCTCTCTTTCTCTCTCGTTTTTCAGTCTGACAAGATTCTCACGAACATAAGATCTTCTTCATTATCAGCCAACGGGTCTCACGCTGAGATTACATACAGCCTGGTACAAAGAGTCAGTTTACATTTTTTTTTAAAATATTTTTTTAAGGAAAAAGATTGGTGGCTTCCATTTTTAACCACGAGTATTTGCACATACCCCTGCTGAACCGTTTACTTGGCCTTCACATTGACCTCAGGGAGTGCAAAACAGAGAGAGAGAAAGGGGAGGGGGGGTTGTCGGAATGTACCTGTATACAGAATTGGGTTGACCCTATGTGCTCAGGTGTTGTTTTGCCCTGAGAGCAGGGTACTTGGGAGGGGAAATTTGTTAGTTTTATGAAGACTTTTGCTGTGTTTTTCTTGTGCTTGGGCGCAGGGCTGGGTGGGAAAGTAATGGTGAAATTCGAGAGGTGGATGTCCCTGAGATAGAGGCAGTACTTGTACCCCTCTTTCTGGGTTTTACTGTGGTGTGTGTGAAGTTTGGGGTGATGGTGTTAACTTTGTGATACCAAGGATTCGTGAAGTGGGGTCGTTTTGGTTGGGGTTTTTTTTTTTGGTTGTTGTTGATGTGGATGTGATGGTACCTGTTTCATTTTGGAAGGTGGTGGAGTGTTTGGTTTCGGAATGACAGATATGGATGCTTTGTGAGATAGGTTGTGGATCGTAGTCCCTCTTTGGGGTTGTGGCTGATTGACTGATTCATTCATTCATTCATTCATTCATTTGATCGGTTTTGTTACAGATGTTGATTGCTTTGGGGTTGTTTTTATATTTGTTTTTGTTGGGGTTTGTTGTTTTTTGGGGGTTGTTTGGTTGGATTTTTGTGTTTTGTTTTAGGGGGGATTTTTTGCTTTTTTTGGTTGTTTTTGTTGTTTTGGAGGGGTGGGGTTATGTTTGTTTTTGTTTCTTTGGTGAGGGTGTGAAGTTTTGCTTGGGTTGAGGTTTTTGTTTGGGGTTGTTGGTTTTTTTGGGGGGGATGGTTTTTTGTTTGGTTTGGGGTTTTTGGGGTGTGTCTTATGTAGTTTTTTTTGGGGGGGTGGATGGGAGGGGGAGGTTGAGAGTGGAGGGAGGACAAAATGCATGGTTGTGAAGACCGAAATAGAGTATAATAGGTAGTTGTAGGCGTCCCATAAGCTATGTGGTCCTAGGGGAGCGAGGCATCAGAAACCTCAGCTTCTCTAGGGGCCAGCATATTGAGGGCAGCGCAAACAGAGTATACATGGATAGAAATGTGAAAAGTTTAAGGGATAAAATGCTTGCTACAACGGGGGCTTCTCTGAGGACCTTCTGCTGTCCAGCCGAATGATAGTGGTGGTTGAGGATAGTGTTTACCAGTGATAAGAGTGGATGATAGATTTTCTGTGCTTGGTTCATGACAATGTGGTGTTGATTTTGTGTGGAAAGGGTGCGAGTGTATGTGTGTGTGTGAGAGAGATAGAGTACCTGTGTGTGTGTGTGTGTGTGTGGGCGGGTGGGTGTGGAAATGAATGCATCACTGGTGACCTGATTTGGTGGGAGATAGTTTGTCCCTGTCATGTACGATTTGGAGTGAACTGCTATCGTTACTGTTTAAGTATAGGGAAAGTGTTTATACATTCTACGGTATATGACTTGGAAATTTTAATTAGAAATGGAAATGCATCTGTCAAACGGATCATCATTTTTCACCTTTCTCCCCACTCCATTTTTAAACTCTCTCTCCATTGCTGTCTGTCTCCCCCTCCTCTTCTTCTTCCTCTTCCTCCTCCTCCTCTTCTCTCTCACTCTCTCTCTCGCTCTCTCTCTCTCTCTCTCTTTCTGTCTGTCTGTCTCTCTGTTTTGTAAACTGTTATTGTGGTTTGTATTCTGTTTAGCCAAAGCATTTGGTGAATACTACTACACTGTTCAGTTTACCGAGAGGGGAAAGCAGAAACAAACAAAGAAACAACTTTAGAGGGGTAGGCAGAAACAAACGAAGAAACAACTTTAGAGGGGTAGGCAGAAACAAACGAAGAAACAACTTTAGAGGGGTAGGCAGAAACAAACGAAGAAACGGACACAGACAACTTCTTTTTTTTTTTTTTAATTTTGCATGTGTGTTTTATGTGTGACCATTAACATATCAACAATCAATACAGGTAATGAAATAGCAGATGCAGCCGATATTATTTAAAAGTCACTACCCAGGACAGGTGTGGGGGTTGATGTAATTGGGGTTTTTTTGTTTTTTGGTTTGAAATTGTATTATAGTCCCAGTGTAAATAATCCGATTTAGGGACTGTGGTCGCAAGTCATGCCACTTGAGCTCCTAGGGCCACCCTAAAAAATAGTACAGTTCTATAAGCAACTGTGCCAGCCACTCCCACCCCCCACCCCTCCACAGGCAAGAAAGTGCTATTAAGGAGTTGATGTATTGTTCCACTTCCATTAAATACTCTTAAGGTGGATTGTACTGTTTGTTGCCATTGATGGTATCTGATCTTTATGGCCAGCAGATGCCCCTCCTCCTCCTCTCCTCCTCTGCTCTGCTCTCCTCCTCTCTCTCTCTCACTCTCTCTCCCTCCCCTCTCTCCCCCTCCTCTCTCTCCCCCCTTCTCTCTCCCTCTCCTCTCTCTCTCTCCCCTCTCTCTCTCTCCCTCTCTCTTTCTCCCTCTCTCTCTCTCCCTCTCTCTCTCTTCCCCTCTCTCTCTCTCTCCCCCCTCTCTCTCTCTCAACATACAATACAAGATCATTTTGACTTGACACCACACACACACACCACACACACATACACACACACACACATAAATACAACACACACACTCCACACCAAACACACACACCCACAGAGAGAGGGAGAGAGAGAGAGAGAGAGAGAGAGAGAGAGAGAGAGAGAGAGAGAGAGAAGAGAGAGAGAGAGAGAGACAACATAACAGAACTGACCATCATAAAAGAGAAACAACAACAACAACAACAGCAGGGCAATAAAAGTTGGGACAGCGGAAAGAGAGGGTTAATTGATTCCCAGGCTGGACAGCAGTGTCATTAGAGTCTCACATAATAGTCCTTTAATTCAGCCCTTGACCACCACCACCCCCTCTCTCCCCCTCCTCTCCCCCTCCCCCTCCCTAGTGGTGTGACCAGTGCGAGGGTTGTGTGACGGTTTGATTACTTTTGTGGTCAGTACTGAAGATGACCAAAGGCTAGGCTAGGCCTAGTTGGATGGTGAAGGGAGTCCTGTTTCACACTGGTGGTTGCCTTGCTACGAGAGAGTGTGTGGAGGTGTCAGTTTGGCAGCAATCTGCTAAAGTGTTATACCTTGTGTTTCCTGAGAATATTCCTGGACCGTTTGGGTTTATTTGCTTTGATCTGGATCAGTGGCTTTCAGGAAAGTCTGTGCTTAAGTGTTCTTCTTTCTTCTCTCTGTAAAGGTGTGATAACACTTGTTTGTTGCTGTGGTTGATATTTCTGATGATGATGTACACAATTTTGCAATCTGACGACCCGGGTTCGAATCCCGTTGAAAGGGATTTTTTTCCCCTTGAGTTAACATCAGTGCAGACTTCACTCTCCCCAAAAGTCCTTCGGACGAGACTGTAAATTGAAGCCCCGAGTGCAAACGCACGCACAACATCCTGCGCACAGGTTAAAACCTGTTCCGCTTTTTGAAAGAGTAGGCCATTGTGTTTAGTGGTGGAACAGATGACAAAATTTACAAAACCACATATACACACTGGATGTAAGAAAAGCACATGAGTGCGTATTCCGTTATCTTTGATGTAAAAGAATATATAAAACCAAATAAGAAGTTACCTCTCGCATATTGTTTCAGCGGGGCAAGTTAACGTTGAATGTCAGTGCGCGGTATAGCAATTGGACGCTGGTATTTGCAAGAGGTTTAAGTTATTAAGCCATGTGAAAGACAGTTTTGTATGGGATGTTCGGTAGTAGTGCCACACTTATCCTGGAAGTTGTCGTGGAAGAGATCTATGCAGTTGTGGGTCAGTGTTAGGCATACAGTAGAGAAGAACTAGATGAAAGAGTGTTGTAAAGCTGGTGTATGAAGGTAGTGAAAAGTGCTTGGGGTGACAGAAAAGGTAATACTTAGTGCATGAAGGAATAGGGTTGTTGTGTTCATTTGGATGGTCAGCTGGTTTTCTTGTTTTAACCATGGAAAAGAAAGAGGTTGGAGCAGGTATTTTTGTGCATGCTTTGTTGGGTTGGGTTGTTTGTTTTGTTGGGGGTTTGGGGGTCGTTTTTGGTTTTGGTTTGGTTTTTTGTTGGGTTTTGTTGTTGTTGTTGTGTTTGTTGTTGTGTTTTTTTGGGGGGTATTAGAATTTTGTATAGTTTTGTTTTTGGTGGGGGTGGGGTGCTGTTTTCATCTTGGGAAGGGAAAGGGTTGCAACATTGTGTGTGTGTGTTTTATTTACTTTATTTTATTCTTTTAATTTGAGGATAATGGTGTGTGTGTAAAAGACAACATATCTAAACTTAGTCACAGTGGAGTCATAGAAAAAACATAGTCTCAAACGTAATGTCGTAAATTTACCAATATGGCCTTCCTACTTCAATCTTTTTAATAAGGTTTGGGTCAGTAACCACTGACCACTGTGGTCGGTCAGTCAGACAAATCATGACGATAGCTGACAGTCAAACCTCCTCAGATGCTAGCGAAGTCCCATGTGGGGATACTTCATCAGTAGGGACACTTCAATAGAAAGGACCCCATGTCTGATGAAAGACCCCTTCATGAAAGTGGTCTGAGCCCTGTAATAAAAAAAATGGTCACTACGACAAGGTCAGTAAGGTTATTCTGGTATTAGCTTGCGGGTCATGTAGTATCTTCTATAGAGTGGAGTCGGAAGAATTTTTGGTGATTTTCACAGATTTGTTTAAAGTTTAAAATGTACTTGTTTTGGAGTGATTGAGGACATAGACCAGTACCAGGTAGTCACGAGAAATTATCATCAAACGAGGATTGCTCATGTTCCTGAAAAACAGATTTCAAAACCAAGCGCGCGCACGTATGCACGCATGCACGCACACACACGCGCACACACACTCACACACACACAAACGCACACACACACACACACACACACACACGGAACAACACTTAGACGGTGAAAAATGCTGTTGAAAATTAGGGACAGATATTTGGGGGGAAGGTCTCAGGTAGGAAATAAGTGTGTTTTTAGGCTGGATTTGAAGGTATCAAGTGAAGGCTTTTGTCGAAGTGAAAGAAGGAGGTCGTTCCAGGTGGATGGACCAGAAACAGAGAAGGAGCGACGGCCAACAGTGGTTTGTTTGAATCTGGGTGTCGAAAGCACAAAGTATCTGCGGCTGAACGAAGGGAACGGGATGGAGTGTACAGATGAAGACAGTCACAGAGATAAGAGGGTGCAGATTTGTGGAGACATTTGAAACAGAGGGTATTGATTTCATACTCCAGTGTTTGTGAGACAGGCAGCCAGTGAAGAGATTGCAGAAGAGGAGTGATGTGTTCAGATTTGTTCTTTCTTAGGACCAGTCGAGCTGCAGAGTTTTGTATGCGTTGAAGAGAGTGGATAGATGATGCTGGTAGGGAGAATTACAGTAGTCTAAACGTGAAAGAATGAGAGATGTGACAAGCTTGGAAGTTCACTGATTTAAAAAAAAAAAAAATTTCAAACCTACTAGATTTGTTCAAAATCACATGAGTTTTGAGTCGGAGGCTGCTAGTCTTTCACATAAAGTGGGTTTTTATTTCTGTGGATGCCCGGTATGAATATAAGTGTCATGTGAAAAAGCAGAAGGAAATGTGCGATTTTTTAATTGAGGCGTGCAGCCTGTAGGCCTAATAGAAAAATGGTCACCTCTACAAGATCAGTAATCTAGCCTAGTGGGAAAGAAGAACGACCCAGGCCGGAATGAAACAAACACCCTGCATGGTCTTTCTTTCCTTAACCCCCTATGGCCTAGCCTACTCCGCCCACTTCAGTTCAGGGAAGTGAAGAGGTGTGATAGAATGTGTGTGTGTGGTGGGGCAGGGAGGCAGTACAGTACAGCACAGCACAGTACGGTGGTACAGTGCAGCACTACTACAGGCCTGGCGGGTCACACTGTTCCTGTGTCCTGTCTATCTCCTCTGTCTGTCTGTCTGTCTGCTGGTGCTGGCGGTGATTAATTTATTCTGGCCTTTCTCCTGGGCCGGGCCTGGCGGTATGTAGTTAGTGTGTCGGGCTGTGGGTCAAGAGTGGTTATCTCTGCGTGTTGCTAGTTATTTAGGAGGGAAGGGGGGGGGGGGGGGGCTTGGGGCCTAGCTTAGTCTAGACTACAAGTTGGTGCGTTTGCTATAGGCCTATAGTATGCATATGGCTAGTTGTGTGGTGCTAGCAGTATGCAGCAGCTGCTGCGCTGCACTTTTGGGGTGGGGTGGAGTGAGGTGGGGTGAAAGGCTTGGCAGTTTGATGTACTAGCCTACTCTGGTTGGTCTCTTAATCCTCCCGTCCGTGTATCTTTTTGGTCTGGGTGTGAATCTTCCCTGCCACCCCTCTTTTTTTCCCTGTATCTGTGTGTGTGTGTGTCTTGTCTCTCTGTCTGTCTCTCTGTCTGTCTGTCTCTCTCTCTCTCTCTCTCTCTCTCTCTCTCTCTCTCTCTCTCTCTTCTCTCCCCTCTCTCCCCCTTTCTCCCCTCTGTCTCTCACTCACTCACTCTCCCCTCTCCCTCCCCTCCCCCTCCCCTCCCCCTTTCTCCCTGCTGTCTGTCTTCTCTTCCCCCTCTCCCTCCCATTCTCTCTAACCCCCCCCCCCTCTCTCTCTCTCTCTCTCTCCCCCTCCTCCCTCCCTCTCTCCTCCCCCCTCTCTCTCCCTTCTCTCCCCTCCCCCTCCCTCCCCCCTCCCCTCTCCCTCCATCCTCCCCTCCTCCCCCTCCCTCTCAAAATTGTATCGTGTTTTTTCCCATCAAAATTATTATTTGCCTCTGTGTGAATCAGAATCAGAAATTTATTGTCATAAAAGTGTGTGTGTGTGTGTTTAACATACTCAGGATACTGTGTAACTCTTACAAACTGATCTGTACATTAGCGTTCGTGCCAAAGCAAAAAAAAAAAAAACAACAACAAAAAACCAGAAAGCTTGGAATTCTGTCGTGTTGGGTTTTTTTCCCAACAAAAGCCAGTATAGTATGTGACAGTGACACAGTGATTCTCAGATGTGACCAGAGAGAAGACAAGAGTAGAGTGCGCGCACTCTGGGGGTGTTAAGATAGGAAACGCCCAACAATAACAGCAGCAGCAGTAACAACAACAATAAAAACATTTATTAGATTGTACGTTTAAGCT
>CM054152.1:58683407-58693407 GCA_028751875.1 Rapana venosa | reverse complement strand
TCTGTTTTTAAAAGTTCTCTCTCTCTCTCTCTCTCTCTCTCCTCTTCCTCCTCTCTCATCTCTCTCTCTCTCTCTCTCTCTCTTCTTCTCTCTCTCTCTCTCTCCCCTCCTCTGTGTGTGTGTGTGTGTTAGGAGATGGTTATGCCGTATCCGATTTTATCAGTAATTTGAGAGTGTCGAGTTTTGGGCTGTTGGAGATCTTTTTTTTTTAAAAAGAAAGAAATATGGTTACGTTATTGAAGAAGAGGGAACAATGTTAAGGTGTGAATCTTTTTCAGTTGTAAACCATCAGTTTTGAAGCGTGTGTGTTGAGGCAGTTTAAAAATTTTCTTCTGTTAATGTTACTGTGATCTTGCCTTGTTCTGCGTGTATAGCCTATGTGCTCGCCGGCCGGCTTCATTTGTGAAAATGATTTCTTCTTCTTCTTCTCCTCCTCCTCCTCCTCTCTCTCTCTCTCTCTCTCTCTCTCTCTCTTCTCTCTCTCTCTCTCTCTCTCTCTCTCTCTCTCTCTCTCTCTCTCTCTCTCTCTCTCCCCCTCCCCCTTCTTCTTCTTTTTCTTTTCTTCTTCTTCTACTTCTTGTTTAAGTTTGTTTTTCTATTATTGCTATAGGAGAGTTCTATCGGCTTGTTTGTTGGTGTGTTGTGGGGAGAAAAAAACTGTTCAGTGTTTCCTTGTGCATCTTTCGCTTCCATGTTCAACGCGAATGCGGTTGATTACTCAATGGGCTTGATGTCGATGTGTGTATTGTTGCGCGCCGGAATTTTACTACTGCACTGTGCAGCTGTTACAAAGCCGGTATTGGTGTGTGTGTGTGTGTGTGTGTGTTCGGATTCTTTGATTCTGTGTGTGTATACGTGTGTGGGTGGTTGTGTGTGTGTGCGCACGCATTCGGTGTGTGTGTGTGCGCGCGCGCGCGTGCCTGCGTTTATTCTTTGACTCTTTGTGTGTATGTGTGCTGGGAAGGGGAAAACATAATGCGGTTCAATCGATATGTTTCATTTTCACAGTGTTGTTGGCATTTTTAATGCCTGATTTCAGGCGTGTTTTACTACTGAATGTCCGTGGTCATATCTACTATGTCCGAGGAATACGAATGAAATTGTTGACATATTTTTGAAAGAACGAGTCTAGACAATATATGGTACATAGTTTTTAGTGTTTGGTTGGTTTCAGGTATTTTTTAGAAGAAGAAAAAAGGTAAAGGTGTCCCATAACCTATGTGGTCTTAGGGGAGCGAGGCATCAGAGACCTCAGCTTCTCTCGGGTGTCAGTTTGATATTGTCCAAAATAGAGACGTAACTAATCGCATTGTATGTACAATGATCTTTCAGTGTGTGTGTGTGTGTGTTGTGTGTGTGTGTGTGTGTGTGTGTGTGTGTGTGTGTGTGTGTGTGTGTGTGAGAGAGAGAGAGAGAGAGAGAGAGAGGAGAGAGAGAGAGAGAGAGAGAGAGAGAGAGAGAGAACTTTACTGCCGTTAAGTTAGAACGAGACTTTTGACATCGAACATAAACATATTCAACATTTCCTAAAAGATGTAGATTCTTAGATTTATGTAAATTGTCTATGCTCTGGCTCTTCTGGAAAAAGGATCATGCACATATTTGATCATGTCTATCAGATAGTCCTCGTTGTTGAAAAACTCACATTCTCGTTATTCGTGTGAGTGTCTGTCTGTCTGTCTGTGGCTGTCTGTGTCTGTGTATCTGTCTGCTGTCTGTCTGTGTCTGTGTATCTGTCTGCTGTCTGTCTGCTGCTTGTGTATCTGTCTGCTGTCTGCCTGCTGTCTGTGTATCTGTCTGCTGTCTGCTGCCTGGTGCTTGTGTATCTGTCTGCTGTCTGCCTGCTGCTTGTGTATCTGTCTGCTGTCTGTCTGATGCTTGTGTATCTGTCTGCTGTCTGTCTGCTGCTTGTGTATCTGTCTGCTGTCTGTGTATCTGTCTGCTGTCTGTCTGCTGTCTGTGTATCTGTCTGCTGTCTGTGTATCTGTCTGCTGTCTGCTGCCTGGTGCTTGTGTATCTGTCTGCTGTCTGCCTGCTGCTTGTGTATCTGTCTGCTGTTTGTCTGCTGCTTGTGTATCTGTCTGCTGTCTGTGTATCTGTCTGCTGTCTGTCTGCTGCTTGTGTATCTGTCTGCTGTCTGTGTATCTGTCTGCTGTCTGTCTGCTGTCTGTGTATCTGTCTGCTGTCTGTGTATCTGTCTGCTGCTTGTGTATCTGTCTGCTGTCTGCCTGCTGCTTGTGTATCTGCCTGCTGTCTGTCTGCTGCTTGTGTATCTGCCTGCTGTCTGTCTGCTGCTTGTGTATCTGTCTGCTGTCTGTCTGCTGCTTGTGTATCTGCCTGCTGTCTGTCTGCTGCTTGTGTATCTGCCTGCTGTCTGTCTGCTGCTTGTGTATCTGTCTGCTGTCTGTCTGCTGTCTGTCTGTGCCTGTCTGCTGTCTGTCTGTGTCTGTGTATCTGTCTGCTGTCTGTCTGCTGCTTGTGTATCTGTCTGCTGTCTGCTGCTTGTGTATCTGTCTGCTGTCTGCTGTCTGCTGCTTGTGTATCTGTCTGCTGTCTGTCTGCTGCTTGTGTATCTGTCTGCTGTCTGTCTGCTGCTTGTGTATCTGTCTTTTGTCTGTCTGCTGTCTGTGTATCTGTCTGCTGTCTGTGTATCTGTCTGCTGTGTCTGTGTATCTGTCTGCTGTCTGTCTGTGTATCTGTCTGCTGTCTGTGTATGTGTGTGTGTCTGTCTGCTGTCTGCTGTCTGTGTGTGTGTGTTTGTGGTTTCAGAGTCCAGGCTGCATCATACTATCAGCAGCCACGCTGAGGCAGATGCAGGAAACAGGAACGGCACTTTCGCCCGCATGAATTTTCTTTCTCCTGGGCTATTTTGAGCTCCTTCGTTTCATTCTGATTGATAGAGCTCTTGAGTTCTGAGATAGCCGAATTTTTACTCAAACCCATCTGTGTGTGTGTGTGTGTGTGTGTGTGTGTGTGTGTGTGTGTGTGTGTGTGTGTGTGTGTGTGTGTGTGTGTGTGTACATGTATGTATGCATATGTATGTATGTATATAATTATGTATGTGTGTGTGCAACATGCTTTTAGTGTACATCATTTTGAACCCAATAGCTAATTATAATTGATGTTTGTTTTGTTGTGTCAAATAAGTCTACATGGCTTAAATCAAGTTAAATGGCAATAGAATATTCTGAATGTGTTGTTGTGTTGTGTGTGTGGTGTGTGTGTGTGGTGGTGTAGTTGTGTGTGTGTGTGTGTGTGGAGAGAGAGAGAGAGAGATATGCAGAATATCTTACACGTCGAAAACCCGTTCCACCTTTCAGAAAAGTAGGCCATTTCGTGCTGGTAGGAACGGATGACAAAATTCAAAAAACCGCATGCCCACAGGTGTCGTGTTTAGACACCATTCCCGAAGTCGGAATGCGGCTACCTTGATTGTGGGGGGTCAAAACGGTCGCATACACAAAATCTCACCATTGGTGAACCTTGGAGCTTTAGCCGAAGAACAACACACACAAAAACCTCCCAAACAAACAAAGCAAACAAAAACAACACACACACACACACACACACACACACACACACACACACACACACACACACACACTTCTTTTCTCTTTTTCAAATTCAAAAATTAAACAATCTTCTTAAATTCAAAAATTAAACAATCTTCTTTTATTTTCCTTTGGATCTTCCCACTGCTATAATTCCTTCTTCAGAGGCTTTGAGAAATGTTATTGACAAGAAAATTCTGTCATCCCCAAAGGTTTACGAGACGAAATGCCATCTTCATACAAGAGCTGGGCAGAGTGTTCAGGAAATGGCATCATTGCCAAGCTTTCAAACTTCAGTTCTAGGAGTCAGAGGGAGGACAGGAGGTATATCTCATTTTGTCTGTGAGTGTTCAGTAATGAGAGAACTTCATCTTTACGGGGCTGTTAGAAATGTGGCAAAACGTTATCTTCACACAAGTTTGGGAATAATTGGCAAATTTTCTGTGTGTGGTTTTGGTTTTACGGAGCAGTAATGCATGAATTGTGGACTTGTGTTATACCGTTTTCGCGAAGTTTCTTTGAAATTAATGCACCTGAACCCACGTGGGAGTGACGGGGTACCCTGCCTAGTGGTTAGAACATTTGCGCTCGCAGTCTGACGACCCGGGTTCAAATCCCGTTCAAGGGAATTTTTTTCCCCTGGAGTTAACATCGGTGCAGACTCCACTCTCCCCAAAAGTCCTTCGAATGAGACTATAAATTGAAGCCCTGTGTGCGAACGCACGCAGAACATCTTGCGCGCACGTTAAATCCTGTTCCGTTCTTCGAAAGAGTAGGCCACTGTGTGCCGGTGGGGAACAGATGACATTTACAAAGCCGCATACACACGGGGACTGGATGTTCCCCCAAAAAGCACATGAGTGCTTATTCCATTATCCTCGATATAAAAGAATAAATAGATAAATAAATAAACGTGTTTGTTCTACTTATGCACGGATAGCTTAATTACGGAAGTGTCTATGTGTAGAAACAGTCTTGTCTTCTTCTCTCGTTCGCTTTTTACACCGTCAGATGTGTTTGGGAAAAATAATGGCATGTCCTTTCCAGCTCCTCTCGTGGGCCGTACAGCTTGGTTTGCAGGGTTATCTCCGTCGGCCACACAATCTTCCTCAGGTCGCTGTATAGCGTGCACCTCTGAAGGATGTGCTCAACAGTCTGGGTTTCTTTCCCACAGGCACACAGGGGAGAAGGAACGAGTTTCAGCTTTGTGGACATGTGGAGATATTAGCCTGTTGTGCCCAGTGCGGAGTCTTAGAATTATGGAAACAGTGAATTTCATTAAGGTGCTAGAGGAAGAAGAAACATGATTTGTCGACATACCTACACAGTATAATCACAAAGCTTATGTGATTATCCACACATATAAATTCACACCCTAAGACGCAGGCGCACACATAAGCGCGCGCACGTGCGCATGCACACAGACACACAAGCGCGCGTGCGTGCACACAGAGAGAGAGAGAGAGAGAGAGAGAGAGAGAGAGAGCATTGTAGGCAAAGATAGATTGCAAGTAAGATGAGAGGTGAGGGGTGAGAGAGACGGATTGTCAGACAGAGATAATCAGACCGAGACGTGCACATACGCTCCCTCTCTCCATCTCTCTCCCTCTCTCTCTCTCTCACACACACACACATACCCGTGGGAGGTGGGGGGGCGGTGACTTTGCATCCCTCTATTGTCAATATTGGCTCCCTTTGAAAGGACAAGTAATTAATCATACGTGACAGAGAATGAACAAAAGCACACACACACACACCACTCTCTCTCTCTCTCTCTCTCTCTCTCTCTCTCTCTCTCTCTCTCTCTCTTCTCTCTCTCTCTCTCTCTCTCTCTCTTCTCTCTCTCTCTCTCACACACTACCACATCACAAAAGATGTTCAACGGTTCGAAATAAGGAAGGTGAAACTTAAATGAATTGAGAGTAAAATAAATAAAATAAAAAATAAAATAAAAATCAACAACAAAAAAACCCAAGAAACGGGGGCAGGAGAGAAAAAGAGTCACTCACACAAGGTTAAAAAAAAAACCTGGGGGGGGGGGGGGGGGGGGGAGACAAGACGAAGAAGAAGAAGAGATCAAAAAGGAAAAAGGGAGGAAGAAGAAGAGAAGAATCCATCCAGTCTCGCACTGCATGGAGCAGCAGAAAAAGGAAAGCACTAAAATAGCAAAGCAAAGAAAAGACGCTACAAAGAGCAAACAAAGAGAAACCAGAATAGCTCCCAGGCACTTAGAGAAAACAAGCCACTCCTCCTCCTTCCCCTTAACGCACACACGCATGCATGCATGCATGCACGCACGCCACACATATGTACACTTATGTACCATCTGGAAATTTAAAAAATGGACTTCACAGACACGTGCGCGCGCGCACACACACGGCACAGAGATAGAGATGTATCCTAAAATATCACACACACACACACACACACACACACACACACTATACACACACGGCACAGAGAGATGTATCCTAAAATCACACTACACACACACACACAACACACACACAAACACATTACACACACACACGGCACAGAGGTAGAGATGTATCCTAAAATCACATACACACACTACACACACGCGGCACAGAGATAGAGATGTATCCTAAAATCACACACAAACACAACACAACCACACACAAACACAACACAACACACACACACACACACACACGCGCGGAACAGAGATAGAGATGTATCCTAAAATCACACACACACACACACACACACACACGCACGCACGCACGCACGCACGCACAGCACAGAGATAGAGATGTATCCTAAAATATCACACACACACACACACACACACACACACACGGCACAGAGATAGAGATGTATCCTAAAATCTCTCTCACACACACACACACACACACACACAGGGCACAAAGATAGAGAGATGTCTCCCAAAAATGGCGAGTGTGTGTATGTGTCTAATATTCCCTGGTTCTTTCTACCTATGATCAAGTCTTTATGGATACTCTTAATGTAGTCAGCACATCCCCCAGTCTTTGCCTGCCTTGTGCTAGCCTCTAGCCTCTAATTGTAGCCATCATGTAAATGTTACAGTCGTGTTGTGTCTGACTGCAGACTTCCAGCTAGCCGTTTGTTTAAAGACATTAGCAAGCAGAATGATGCTTGCCATACATGTATACACTCTCGATCTAATCAGTATTGACGGAGAGAGAACGTAGATAATTATAGCGTGTTTACGTCCTTATGAAGCATACCCCCTGTCTCTTGAAGAAGTCCCCTGTGATATGACTTTCAGCTTTCTGTTTATGGCTTCTTTTTACATGAGGATTGCATTTCCATTTGGGTCCCCTGACGAAATATTTTTTACCGGCTGATTTGTTTTTTGGGTAAGCTTGTTGCGCAGTGCTTATTATGAGTACAGTTAGGGGTTTTTTCTTACAGGTGTGTGTGTGTGTGTGTGTGTGTGTGTGTGTGTGTGTGTGTGTGTGTGTGTGTGTGTGTGTGTGTGTAGACGTTGAGTTCTTGTGTATTATGGGGAGTGTTTGGTCTGTTTCTGGTATGGCGAATTAAATTATCTGTTTAGGGAGAGGGTTTGTTTTTGTTGTTGTTTTTTGTTAGGTCTGGGAATATGGTGAATTAAACTTCTTCTTTTTTTTTTAGAGTATTACAATTATTTCGTGTTCAATTATAGCTCTGTTTTCATAAAGGGGATCGGACTTGTATTCTTTTCGCTAATATTCTAGGGCTTTTTTTTTTGCATAGCATGATGAGCTTTTCTTCATTTTTGGAAGCTAGAGATTGTAAAAGTCTTTCCCCATCACCATTATCATTATCAATAGTCTAGGCTTTACAGGCTCAGTGTAACTTCATGGATTGGGGCTGATATTGATGTCTGATCTTAATTGGCAGAAAGGAGACAGGGGGGTTGGGAAAACAACTCGGCAAATTGCAGGTCGTAAAAAGACAGAGATAGAAATAGTCCCAAGTGTGCGTCGTTAAATGCAGTCGTGATGGGCAGCTCGGCCAGTGGCTTATTAGTAGAGTTAACTGGTAGTGGTGATAGAGCGCTTATTTGTTGAATCCATTGGCTTATTGGTAAAATTCCTTGTTCATTGGCTTAGTGGTACAGTGTTCATTGGCTTATTGGTAGAATTCATTGGCTTGGTGGTAGAATCCATTAGCTTGGTGGTAGAGTAAAGTGTTCATTGGCTTGGTGGTAGAATTCATTGGCTTGGTGGTAGAGTACAGTGTTCATTGGCTTGGTGGTAGAATTCATTGGCTCGGTGGTAGAGTACAGTGTTCATTGGCTTGGTGGTAGAATCCATTGGCCTGGTGGTAGAGTACAGTGTTCATTGGCTTGGTGGTAGAGTACAGTGTTCATTGGCTTGGTGGTAGAGTACAGTGTTCATTGGCTTGGTGGTAGAGTGCTCTAGATCCGTGGTTTCTGGTCTAATGGTACAGAGCCTTGTTCACTGACTTCATGGAAACTCGAGTGCCTAAGGCCTCATGGTACATGTCCGTCCATTTCAGTGACTGAACTGTAAAATAAATGCCATGTTCACTGGCTTAATGGCCTCTGCCCAGTGACTGAACTGTAAAATAAATGCCCACTTCACTGGCTTAATGGCCACTGCCCAGTGACTGAACTGTAAAATAAATGCCCACTTCACTGGCTTAATGGCCACTGCCCAGTGACTGAACTGTAAAATAAATGCCCACTTCACTGGTTTAATGGCCACTGTCCAGTGACTGAACTGTAAAATAAATGCCCAGTTTACTGGCTTAATAGTAGGTGCCCAGTGACAGAACTGTAAAATAAATGCCCACTTCACTGGCTTAATGGCACGTGTCCAGTGACTGAACTGTAAAATAAATGCCCACTTCACTGGCTTAATGGCCACTGCCCAGAGACTGAACTGTCAAATAAATGCCCACTTCACTGGCTTAGTGGTAGGTGGCTAGGCTAGTGTCTGATGGTAAAATGCACAGTGCACTGGTTTGTTGGTGTGTACCTTAGTGATACAGTATCTAGGTCATTGGTTTGTGTTTTTCTTTTATAACGAGGATAATGGAATAAGCACTGATGTGCTTTTTTACATCCAGTCCCCGTGTGTATGCAGTTTTGTCAATTCTGTCATCTGTTCCCACCGGCACACAATGAATTACTCTTACGAAAAGCGGAACAGGATTTAACGTGTGTTCTGCGTGCGTTCGTACACGGGGCCTCGGTTTATAGTCTCATCCGAAGTTTAACTAATGGTGACTACATTGTTCTGTGGAGGAGCGTGGATATAGAAGACTTGTGACTCGGGGCACAAGGACTCGGTGTTGGAGTCAGCTTCGTTTCTAGAAGCTGGGTGTTATAATGATGACGGTACATTTGCACATGTTACGTTAAGAAAGTGTATGTCAGCAGGGAGTATAGATCAAGCTGAATTTCGTTGTCAAATCAGAGCAAAAGAATTGTAGAACTGTGGGGAGGAAGAGAGAGAGAGAGAGGGGGGGGGGGGGCTATGTTATTCAAGGCATTGACATTTCAGCAAAATAGATTGTAACTCGGTGTAAGTAGGGGAAATCCAAAAACTACTTCCTACGATCATTTGGAACAGTAAGATGTAGCGGGCGTTTTCGAAACTCTGTTTGTGTGAGTGAGTGTGTGTGTGTGTGCGCGCGCGTGCGTGCGTGCGTGTACATGTGTGTACTTGCTTGTGTGTGTGCCGGTTTCATTTCACTTTCAAAACAACCCTGAACTAAGACTATCTCACAGTTTACGTCTGCAATCTGCAAGACAATCAGCATACCCCACACTCTTTATCAACAGTGTAATTAACGCCTGTTAATGACTAATTATCGAGTCGTGACTTTCCCTCTGGGGTAGGTCGAGACTGCGATATAGCACGTACTGCAAATACGTTAACACGTACCGTGAGTACGATATAGCACGTAACTGCAAATACGTGAACACGTACCGGGAGTACGATATAGCACGCACAGTACTGCCAAGTGAGTCTTGGTTGAGGGTGTCGGCAGACCGCTAACTCAGTCTGGTACTATCACAGTATCACTATCAGGAACTATCACAGTATCGCTATCACACACATGTATTCTCTTTCTTATCTTCTATTCTGCGACTTTTCCGGGGAGTCGTTCGGGCGTTGCTTTGAATTTTTCAGGGCAGTTGTTTGTCATGGGGCAAGGTATTCGTCGAACACTCAGACAGCAACTATTGTTGTCCGTTATATGAGCGAAAATGCGTTGTGCTGCCGTTCAGCGCCTGACAAGTCAGGCCCAGCGCATCCGACTTCGGCATAAAGAGAATCTTTTCAATTTTTCTGGGGGGAAAAAGAAGGCAGGAGAATGGACCAAAAAGGCAGAAAATAGACAAGAAGGAGGTGACAGGAAGAACAGGAACAAGGCAGGAACAAAGAGAGTGATAGATAAGAGGAAATTTCTAGCATATTTTCCAGAAGGTG
>CM054152.1:58665907-58673407 GCA_028751875.1 Rapana venosa | reverse complement strand
GTTGTGTTGGGGGGTTGATGTTGTTGTTGGTGGTGTGTTGTTGGTTTTTTGGGGGGGGCTAAAAAAAATGGGGGGGGGGGGGAGATGTGTACACATTTCGCGGTTTTATGTTTTCTCCTCTCTCTCTCTCTCTTCCTCTCTCTCTCTCTCTCTCTCTCACAAAACACATAAAAAAAAAAACCCCCCCCCCCCACACACCCCCACTGTATATACTCTGCAATCTTACTGTCTCTCTACGTAGCTGGGACTGTTTTCTTGCCTAACTGAAAAACAACGGTTACAGACAGGGGGAAAGAGAGATAATGAGCCAGCGGAGGAGCGACAGGCAGACAGACAGACAGACAAGACAGACAAGACAGACAGAGAGGCAAGAGATAAACGTGCCATTTGTTGGATAAGTCTTGAAGCCTGTGGCATAGTAGACAAAGGCCCTAAAGAAGGGAAGGGTGTGTGTGTGTGTGTGTGAAAAAGTCTGAGACAAGCAATGTGTGTATGTGTGTATGTATGTATGTAGTAGGCCTAGTGCATGCAGGCCATAGACAAAGAGAGAGAATGAGACAGGCAGTGTATATGTGCAGTGCATGAGGCGAGAGAGAGGGGAGGAGACAGAGGAGAAGAGACGGACAGTGTATGTGTATGAGGCAGAGAGAAGGACAGAAGAACAGAGAAATGAGACGGCAGTGTTTTGAGTGGTAGCAAAGGGGAGAGAGAGGAGGGGAGAGAGAGAGAAGAAAACAGAGACGGAGGTATGAGACGGGCAGTGATATGGAGTGTATGCAGGGCGAGAGAGAAAACAAGCAGACAGAGACAGAGAGAAAAGAGACAGGCAGTGTTTGTGTTAGGCATGCAGGGGAGGAGAGAGAGAGGGAGGATTTCAGAAGGAGGAGTGGCAGGATGAGGCGAGAGAGGGGAGAGAGAAGAGTGAGACAGGCCGTGTATAGTGAAGTGGCTTTCAGGGAGAAGAGCAGAAGACAGACAGCGAAAGGAGAGAAAGGAGAGAGGGAAAAGATGAGGAGGAGAGAGGAGAGGAGAGAGAAGAGACAGATGAGGGGAGGGAGGAGAGACGGACGAAGAGAAGAGAGAAAATGAGGGAGAAGAGAGAGAGAAGGGGAAGAGAGAGAGACGGAAGAGAGAAGACAGAGAGAGGAAGGACAGACAGACAGAGAGAATGTCAGAGAGATAGAGAGATGGGTTGCAGACAAGACAGGAGGAGTATATGATGACATTTGCAGACTAGGCCTATACTAGGCTAGCTAGGGGAGAGTGTGGCGAGTGGGTCTTGTCAAGAAGCAGCAGCAGTAGGCTAGCTAGGTCTTGGCAGCGTCAGTCTGTCATCTTGCATCAGATAGGAAGGAGTGTATTGTCTACGGGGTGGGGAAACTTTCTTGGTCTGTAGGTCTGCCTGTCTGTAGGCCTGGCTGGCTGGTTGTGTGTCTTTCTGTCTGTCTGCCTGCCTGTCTCTGTGTTGTCTATCTCTCTCAGTGTCTCTCTCTCTCTCTCTCACACAGAATCATAATTATTCATTCAAGAGGGTCACGAGAGAGGGGAGGGAGAGAGAGGACTGAGAGGGAGAAAGGGGAAAGAGAGAGATTAGGGGTGGGGGGGGAGGGGGGGGGGGGGGGGGAGGAGAGAGAGGAGGGGGAGAGAGAGAGGGAGAGAATGTCAGAGAGATGAGAGATGGGTGCAGGGGCAGACGGAGGGTTGATGACATTTGCAGATAGGCCTATACTGGTAGCTAGGGGAGGTGTGGCGAGTGGGTCTTGTCAAGAAGCAGCAGCAGTAGGCTAGGGTAGGTCTGGGGAGCGTCAGTCTGTCTCTTGCATCAGATAGGGAAAGGGGTGTATTGTTACGGGAGTGGGGAAACTTTCTTGGTCTGTGTGTGGTCGTAGGGGCCCGGCTGGCTGGGTGTTGTCTTCTGTCTGTCTGCGGCTGTGCCTTGTTTCTCTCTCTTTCTCTCTCTCTTCCCCCCTTTTTATTTTTCTTTTCAAAAACACCAAAAAAGGAATTAGGGATGGGGAAAGAGAGAGAGAGTGGGGGGGGGGGGGGGGGGGGGGGGGGGGGGGGGGATTTTTTTTGGTTTAAATTTCCGGGGTTTTTTTGCTAATTGCACAAAAAGGCTATTCGTAGTAGGGAATTACCAAGATGTTAGAGAAAGAGAGAGTGTAGAGGTTCGCTCCTCCTTTATGCATCCTCATTTTAACTCAAACCTGTCTATCACAGGGTTTTGGGCAAGCTTGTGTTTTTGTAGTAGGCTGACACTTTTGTGAACCTTCCTGTCCCTTCTGTGTTGTGCTTTCTTTCCTTTCCCGCGTCCCCCCCATTTTCCTCTTTAAAAAAATCATATATAAACTATTTACTTTTCAACATTCCCGACGGGGGAGACTGGGTGTTTTCCCGTGGGTGGGAAAATTTTTGGTTTCTTGCTGTGTAATTTCCCCGTTTTACTTCCTCCAATTGAAACCAAACTGTTACAGTCACAGCATTGATGCTTGATGAAACAGCAAGGTTTTCCACTTTTCCCTTGTAACCCCAAAGACATAAGGTTAGTAATTTTGTGCGGAGTTGCTTCTTTATTTAAAACAAATGCCTAGTCCTACCAACACCGAAGGGGTTTTCGGTTGCTGGTAAATTAGTGGATATGATTTTGGTGACATCCCGAGGAGAGGGTTTACCTTGTTGGGACTGGGTGGGGGTGGGGTAAAGGGGCCAGATCCATTTGGCTTCGTTTTATCTTTTAAAGCTGTGAAGTATTTTTTTAATCTTAGTAGTGCTGGTTGGGCGAGCTGGTCCAGTGTTTTTTCCATGCTGCTTTGGCAATTCTTGGAGTTACTGACAGACAACTCTGGCCGCCAGACGATGTCCTGTTGTGGAGTACTCTCCCCTGTACATCCGAGCTGTGCTTCGTCTGCGTGCTGTACTTGAGCAGTTCCAAAGGGTGAGTTACTCTTGTTGCAGATTTTTTTTTTGGGGGGGTGGGGGTTGATCGGTGCATGCATTTTTTTTTCGAATGAGCATTATTATAAAAATTGATGAACGTGTACCACAGCATACAAATCCAGCATAACTCAGTCAAGCGTCCAGGGTAAAAAAATATATATAATGGGTGTCCCATAACCTATGTGGTCATAGGGGAGCGAGGTGTCAGAGACCTCACTTCTCAAGAGGCCAGCATATTGAGGGCGGCGCCCATCTCCTCTTCCTCGCTGCTTTACCTTCCCTAAAGAGGCAGGTACCCATTTACAGCATCTAGGGCCCAGAGCTAAAATCAGCCCCTTCCTTTTACGAAGTGTGGTCAGTTCGTGCTATAATTAGCACCAGTTGCACTGGGCTGGTATGGAATGGATATAGCAGCTGAGAGTAGCAGAAAGTGGGGTCGAGTGACAGCTGTGATGTGTCACCTTCACCTTCCCTGTCCTCTCCATAATATGACTGAACAACAGCGGTTAAAGAGAAAAAGGACAGGAATATGTTAAAGAGATAAGACAACAACTGCAGTAAAATGAAGAAAACTGGTTACAGCAGTAGCGATATAAAACACATCACCCTAATCAAAAGATTGTAATCATTGTTGGAAAATTGATATACCAGGTCATGATTTCTCCGTAAAAGACATTCTTTGATAATCTTGGAGAAGTTGTGAGTGGTTACCTGCACTTGTTTTCTCACATTACTATTTTTTGGGGGTGATATTCTGTTCCTTTGTTTGTTGATCAAGGGTAGTGTACCTTCCTTAGGCAACAAGTAACTGCAGCGCATCAGGAACTTGTTTTCCTCCCTGTTTGTGTATTCTATTTGTCAGTGAGGGTGGATTTTTGCTGAAGAATTTTACCAGGGGTATTTTCTTGTAGATGGGCTTGTGAGTTCTGAACACACGGAGCCATGTTTATCCTGATGTGAAAGATTTCCAGCCACACCAGCTTTCACTGTGGAAAGAGGACGGAGAAGGAGTAGGGTAACTTGTCTGGCTTCGAACGAGTTTTGAATTACAGTCTTCTTAGATGAGTTTGTTAGACCCTAGACCATGACTCCACAAACTTGATAAGTTATGTGATAGATTTTGAGAAAACAGCAGAGCCTGACTGATTTGTTGATTGACCTCTTTATTGATTTAATCTTGTATTTCGACGATAATGGAATAAGCACTCATGGGCTTTTTTTTACATCTAGTCCCCGTGTGTGTGCAGTTTTGTCAATTTTGTCATCCGTTCCCACCAGCACACAATAGCCTACTCTTCCGAAAAGCGGAATGGGCTTTAAGGTGTGCGCAACATGTATTGTGTACGTTCGCAGTTTATAGTTCGGTTTATAGTCTTATCACAACTAAGCTATTCAGATTTTCATTTAGTAGTATTGGTTGGAAAGATGAATTCGGGCCTTTTCAAGTATCAAACGTATGCCTATGGAAGAAACCACCGTAAAAGTATCCACAGCAGATTCTATTGAAACGTTCGGAAAGTCAGATTTGTAAGCATACAGCTAGGATTCGGTGGGCGGACAAAGAAAACCCTTTTGTTTTTTCTTTTAGAAATGGTAGGATTGATACATGTAGTTCAGTTTTCCCCTGTGGTAAATTTGTCCTTTCACTTTCAAGAAGTAAAATCAAAACTGAGGAAAGACAGTGTGTTGGATTAACTGTGAGAAAGAACAGGAATGAAGAAAAGAACCCAGATATAAAAAAAAATAGTTGATCAAGAAAACACACACACACCACACACACACCAAAATTGATACATTTTAAAGAGATGGGTACAGAGAGAAACAGGGTCAAACATGACTAGAGTTCTGTAAGTGACAAGACGGGCACTGAAGAGAAAAAACAACCATTGAATGGGGGAGGGGGGGGGGGAAGAGAGAAGAGGGGGGAGTATAGGAGGGGGGGGGGAGTATAGAGCGGACTGGAGGGTGTGAAATGGAGGAGACAGGCAGGACTGATGTAAAAAGCAGCGGTGGACAGAGGTGTGGAAGCGATGTAATCACTGATGTGTGGGGGGGGGGGGGATCTTCACGCCTCTTGTCAGACATTGCCTTAGGCTTGGCTTGGCTTGTTTTGTGAGATTTGGTTCTGGGAGTGAGATTCCTTTTTTCAGGAGGCTGCCTTCCTTCCTTCCTTCCTTCCTTCACACTTGACTGGCACTGCTAGCTGGAGCTAAGGGTCTGTAAGGTAGTCTAGTCAAGGCCATGGCTTTAAATTAGGAATGCTGCAGTTTTGGCCTAAGAATCCTGCAGTTTTGGCCTAGGAATCCTGCATTTTTTGCCTAGGAATCCTGTGTTTTTGGCCAAGGAATCCTGCGTTTTTTGCCTAGGAATCCTGCATTTTGGGGCTAGGAATTAAGAATTTAGGAATCCATTTTTAGCCTAGGAATCCTGCATTTTTGGACTAGGGTTCCTGCGGATTTGGCCTCGGAATCCTGCGGTTTTGGCTTTAGGAATCCTGCAATTTTGGCCTCGGAATCCTGCGGTTTGGGCTTTAGGAATCCTGCATCTTTGGCCTAGGAATCCTGCGGTTTTGGCCTAAGAATCCTGCATTTTGGCCTCTATTTTTGGCCTAAGAATCTTGCATTTTGGCCTAGGAATCCTGCATTTTTGGCCTAGGAATCCTCATTTTTGGCCTAAGTGTCATAGAGTTTGTAGTTCTTGGGTTATTTGTTTTGTATGTTCCTCCTCCTCTAGCCTTTGTAGTTCACCTTATATTGATTTTCAACGAATTTAGAGTCTTGTATTCTTTGACGTGGATGTTCTTATCTAGCAAGAGTTCGAAGTTTCACTTTGTAGTGATCGAAGACACTGTTTCTATCTTCGATATTGGTTTTCCAGGCATTGGAAATTCTGCGTTTTTGGAGTGTTGGAAGTTATTCCTTTTCTAGAGTTGATCATTGTGTATTGATTTTCTGTGAATTAGGAGCCCTTTCTTTTTTTCTTTTTTTTCGGGGTGGGGGTGGGGGATCAGGGTAGGGTGATTACTAGTATAGCCTTTGTAGTCTACTGTAAACGTGGGTTTTCTATGAGTCAGATTCTGGGGTGTGGGAGTTATTCGTTGTGTAGGTGTGCTGCTTCATCTGGTATCGATTTTCTGTGAATTAGCAAGGCTAAGTTCTTTGATCTGGATATCGATCCTCGCGTAGAATTTACCGTTCACCTTGCATCGATTTTTCACAAAACCCGAATTCTTTGGTCTCGGTTTCCTGATTTTTGTTGCATGAGTTTGTAGTTCATGTATTTATCGGTTTTCTTCAAGTTGGGAGTTCTTGGTTGATTTGTCTGGGTGTCATTCCACTTTCTAGGCTTCTTTTTAAGGGTAAATCTCCAGGACTATCAGGGTTTAGATACCTGACTGAATTTCAGCTTTCGCTAGAATTTGTCCTAATGCGCACTTCACTTGCATTCAACACATTTCCCCTTGTACACACGCTGGTGTATCACCACCACCATGTTAAGTCAAGTCAAAGTCAAAAGCACTTGAATCATCCCATGAAGGGCAATTCCAGTACTGGCGGACTCATTGATACGTTCATTATCTCGAAAGAACCAAGAAAGCTATATTTCATATTGGTATAAACATTCCAAGATAACTTTAAATAAAAAATCTCTCTCACACACACGCGCGCGCGCACACCACATGTTAACGTAGTTTCTGGCGGTGCTGTGTAACATAACACCACACACCACAACACAACACACCACCACACAACACAACACACCACAAACACACACACACACCACACCACAAACACACACACACACACACAGACACCACCACTCGCACCACACCACACCATCACCACCACCACCACACACAACACACACACTTCATTACCACCACCACCACCCCACCACACACACGCACACCATACCATACACACACACCATACCACACACACACAACGCCACACACACCACACCACAACGCCACAACACACCACACACACACACACACACACACACACACACACACACACACACACACACACACATACATATACACACCACTCACAACATAACAATAACCACACACACACACACACACACACACACAAACAACACACACACACACTCCACTACCACCACCCACCCACACACACGCACACGTTAAATCCTGTTCCGCTTTTCGTAAGAGTAGGCCATTGTGTCCCGGTGGGAACAGATGACAGAATTTACAAAACCACATACACACGGGGACTGGATGTAAAAAAGCACATAAGCGCTTATTCCATTATCCTCGATATAAAAGAATAAAATAAAATAAATAAATAAACACACAAACACACACACACACATACACACACACACACACAACACACTCACACCACCACACCACCACCACCACCCCACGCAAACACACACACACACACACACACACACACACACAACATACACACACACACACACACACACACACACACACACACAACGCCACACACACACACACACACGTGTGCACACCGCTTGTTACTGTAGAAAGCAAAGAGCCCTGCAGAGAGGACTGCTGATGTAAAAAGCAGC
>CM054152.1:58585907-58660907 GCA_028751875.1 Rapana venosa | reverse complement strand
TCATATATGGTGTGAGTTTTGTCCTTGCAGCTGTTCTGCTGGCTATTCTGACTGTTTGATCATTCTGTCGTCGATCGCCCCGTCCTTTGTGAGTGTCGCGCCGATGGTATTAAAAGCGTCTACTTTCCTGCAGTTGTTGGCCGTTCCGTTCATGTACATTTTAGCAGGTGGCATTTCTCGTTTGTCTCTGTTCCACGTTACTTTACTTTTCACGAGCCTCCCTTTCCATCCCATATCTCCATTTCTGTTCTCAAGTTGGTCGTAAGATCTGGCAGCTCTGTGAGTTACTTTTCCGCCCATGGAGGTCAATGTCCATCGGCAAAACCGTAAGTTGCGGAGGGGTGTTCAGCCGCAATGGAGGATTCGGTAGGGTGAATAAGTCATAGGAGGGTCTCTTCAATGATGTTTTCCACGACACCGATTTCTTGAACAGGACTGGAGGATGACACAGGCATCTTGTCGGACCCCAAACTGTGGTTTTTGAAGTAAGTAGTCTCCGCACCGATTGTTCCGAAGGAAGCACTGCTTCCAGTAGGTGTTGTTATGTGCTTGAATGGTTTTGCACTAGTCCTTCTCAATGCCAGACAATCTTAGGATCTGCCACAGGCCTTCGTGCCATATCTGTCAAAAAAGCCTTCTTTGAGTCGATGAAGTTGTGGAACAGGGTCTTCTGATGTTGAAGATGTTTTTCCCTCAAGATGAGTTGGCAGTTACAAAATATCGTTTCCGATTGTGCTCCTGCCTGCCCTGAAACCCAGCATTGTTTTCCCTCTGCCAGGTGTTCTTCTGCCTCCTACTTGATGTCGATTCAAACAATAACTTTGAGCATGATCTTGCAGGCGTGGCTGATGAGGTGGATTTTTTAGTTTAGGCAATTTGGCGTTATCAAATTCCCCTTCTTGGGCAGGGGTATGCTGATGAGTGATTGTGTCATTCTGTTGGCCACAGTTTTTGTCTCCCCAATAATTCTGCAGCTTGCTGTAAGACATAAGTGTGACAGTTTCGCACCATTGCTTGAGCAGCTAGCTGGTATTATTGTTCTGCTCCTGGGGACTTTCCTACTGGTAAGTGCGGATGGGCTTCTTCACTTTTCCTCCGTTATAGGTATAATGGGCGAGGGTTGCTTTCTTGATGTTGCTTGTTTCTCTTTATTTATGCCTACTCTTGTCAGGTTTTATTGGGTAGTTGTACAGTTCTTGACAATATTTCAGACCACTGTCAATGCAGCTGCGCTATTCGTGAGGGGAGGTTTCCGGCGCTGTCCCGTCAATGACTAGATGATATGGTTTTTTTGCAAGTGGTTTTGTGGTATCTTCGGTGTTCTCGTCTTGCCGTTTTACTGTTGCCCCTTTCTGGTTATTTATTTTTTTTTTTCGATCTCAACCATTGATACTGTCACATCTCTTGGCCCCTTTAACTATGATTCTTCACGAGCTAGTGGGCCTCCCGGTCTTCTTTAGGGTTGGCCGACTTGTATGGTATCAGAGCTCTTTTGAATTCACTCCCCCCCCCCCCCCCCCCCCACCCACCGCCCCCCCCCTACCCACCGGTCTAAAGCCACCTCCCCCCCCTTCAAACATTCGCCACCCCCCCCCCAAGTCCATGGCTGGTGTTTATTCCTCTGACGACCCGCGTTCCTCCTCTGCTGTTTCTCGGACAGCCTCATTGAAGTTGTTGGTGCGGTTCATTGATGGTCATTTCCCGGAGGGGTTAATGCCGCCAAACGTCCGCCAAGCTTAGCTTGGAGATTTCCTCCTCGACAATCCTGGATCTTTCCAGTTTTGTACACGATTCAACCATTGCTACGTGTGGGGTTGGGCAGGCAGTTAGTTTTACTTCAGCTTCCATTTTGACTCACCAGCAGCACAAGGTCCGTGGTTCGCTGCTCTGTCAGCGCTCCAGGGTATAGGGTCTGTTCTGGGCTCTGTTGATGCGGGATTTGTGGGAAACGGCGCTACGTGGTGTTAAGATTAAAATCTATTTGGTTATGGATCTTGCCGTTTTTGGCGCTTGCCCAGGTTGTCCTCCTGACTGCTTGTAGGGGATTAGAGGATCTTTCTTGGGCACTGGTAGTCTGAGGGAGCAGGCACAACCTCCAGTCGATCGTAGTCCCATGTCGTTGGTCTCCCCAGTTCCAAACTGCCAACTGCCAGTTACGGCCCTTGGTAGAAGTGATTCAGGACTACTTTGCTGTTCAAATCCCTTGGATGAATGTATATGTCCTTCTTGGGTAAATTTTCTAACTGTCCCTTCGATTTCATAACAATTTTCTCTTCCTTCTTCATCCTGTATGGTCAGATGATGGTGCCTCGCTATGTATGGTTGGTAGATGTTCTAGGGCTTATAGGCCCGACCCCCGGCAGCGGATAATTCCTGTGGGAAGCCGTGTTTGTTGTACAGTGATCAATGCACTCCACTATTCCTTTCTGACAAATAAATGGCACTCCATGATGATTCTGTGTCTCTATGGCCCCTAGTACCCGCTCTTGTTGCCCTTTTCAGTCAATGTCACACCAACTCAGTCATCTCACCTTCTTGCCAATACTGTCCCCTTTTTCTATCGGGCTAAGCTCACCTCTCGTTCTATTGATTTTTCGCACTGTAGGGTGTACCGGCGTTCCCAGTTCCCAATGGTTGATCTGTGTTTCTCTCGGGAGCTTCAAGTACTGATTTTCACTCCCCGGCGCTGCCTTGTCCACTTCACCCTGGTGTATTGATCACTGGAACCGCGCGGTCGTTGGTGACACCCCGGGCCCCCCCGACCCGATCCGGTCTCAAATTCGGCTATGCCAATGATATATCCCACTGTAAATTTATTCAGTGGGATATCGGATCTTCCGATTGGTGGCGCCCATCTCTACTCCCAGTACTCCATATAGTTTTGGGTTTATTCCTATTGGGGTAACCTCCCTCCCCCCCTGCGCCGGTAGACCCAGGGTTCCCAGGCTCCCCGACGCAGTCTATTCTAAATCATATATATATATCTATATATATATATAATATATATATCTCACTTGTCCTTGTTGCGGCGGAAAGAGCAAGTTCAATTGTTTGCCAGAGAAAAGGACAGAGGAGATGAGCGAGAGAAGCTGAGTGAGATGCTGAGAGAGGGAGGAAGGGAGATGAGGAGAGGGATTGAGAGAGAAGAGGGAGAGAGAGAGGCGCGTTGTCTCTCATTACGGAATGGGGGTGGTGCATTAATAAGAAATGAATCTCTCCCTCTCCCATCTTTCTCTCCTTCTTATCCCTCCATCCCTCTCTCTCTCTCATGCGAGGCCGGTGTTCCAAATAATAGATGCCATGCTCTTTCAATCATCTTGTTGACTTGGCATGTATATAGAAATAAAGGACTAACGGGTTTGCACCGTGCTGTCCGGGTCCCGGCAGGAGCCTCGTGGCGCAATAGCGCGCCGGTCATCGAGGGTCCTAGTGACGTGCCCCCCGACAGTCGGAATGTGGCTACCTCCTTTGAAAGAACGTTTGCCTGCGTCACTGAGTACAAGGAAGGCTCTTTCTTCTTGTGATAATTCTTGGTGTGTAGTCTTCTTCCGGCGGTCTTGTTATGGTTGGTTGGTTGGTTGGTTGGTGGTGGATAGATTGACTGAATATGTGTGATTCTTTTGTTTTTTGATTGATTGTGTGATTTCTTTTTGTTTTTTTCAGTGTTATGTATCGTGGTTTTGTTTGTTGGGTTTTGTAGGATTCGTTGTCCGTCCATTTTTTCACCTCCGTGAGATTATTTTTTTTTTTAATATCTTCTCTAATTTAATTTTCTTAGTTTTTACCTGTATAGTTATAGCAGAGTTATTGGAGACTTATTACACCAACCCACACCCACAACCCACACACAACAACCCCACACACCACACACACACACACACCCGTCACACACACACACACACCCACCACACAGCTACGGGGTGGGAGGGGATAGCCTCGAGGTTAGACATTGCGCTCGCCCATCTGCCCCCGCCCCCCCCCCCCCCCCCGGGGTTCCGATTTCCCGTTCCAGGGGATATTTTCATCAGTGCAGGACTCCACTCACCCCAAAATGTCTTAGCGATGAGACTATAAAACCGAGGCCCCGTTTGGTTGTTGTATGTGCTTTACCGCATACGCAGCAAACATCTTGCTTTGCGCAACCCCGCACGTTAAATTCAACCCTTTGTTTTTGGCTTTTCGTTAAGCAGTCGGCCTTTTGTGTGCCGGTTGGGAAACAGCTGACAAATATTTACAAAAAAACCGCTATCCACACGGGGATCGGCTGTAAAAACGCCCCTAAGTGCCTTTATTCCATTATCCTCGATTGTAAAAGGAAACAAATTAATTTATTTAAAAATAAACACCACATCCACCGGCGGCCTGCCGACTGAACGGTTTATATATTTTGTTTTGGGGCATGCATATGAATAAGCCTTAAACTGTCATAGCCTCTCATCTATATGCATGAACAGATATTTTTTCGGGAAAATAAACAGAGCTTTCATTAAAATTCAAAATTAATGGTTTTCACGCATAAATTAGCCATTTTTTTGCATATCTTCAGAATTGACTGCCTCATGTCGTGTGGTTTTCGCGTTCCAACAATACGGGAGGAAAAGCTTGCCTTGGTGAAGACACTTTGAGGTTGTGAAGTATGCCATGGGGCGGGATAGTTCAGTAGTCAGAGCACTCGCTTTCCCCAGCTAAGCTTAAGCCGCATCCGAGCGTGGGTTACCCACTTGATGGGTGACCCTTTACGCGCTTGGCTTCAGTACAAGTCCCCCAGGTCTCCAGCTGTAAACGGGTACCTGCCTTTTTAGGGTCATTTGTCAGGGAAGTTAACGCCGCGATTTAGGGAGAGGAGCTGCGGTGCCGCCTCCTATGCTGTACTGCAAGCCAAGGTACGCAAAGGGTCACCCATCCAAGTGGTAAACACTCACAATGTTGGCTTCCTTAGCTGGGGTGGGGCAAGCGAGTGCTCTGACCACTGAAGCCTTTTCCGTCCCCTTCTCTTGGCCGGAGAGTTACTAGATATGTTTACCTCGTGAAGGAAAAATCCGGCGCCTCCGCCTTCTACACAAAATGACACAACAGTTCGAATCTTTGTTGACTCACAGTCAGCGGTCAGAGACAAGCCTGCTGTTCTTGTGGGAGGCAGAATGGTTACACATGGAACGTCGACCAAGCTGTGATGGAGCATTGTAGAGGGGACTTTGCCCGCTGGGGGTTAAGGGTTTTTTGCACTCGGTGTTAAACGTGACCGAAGATAGCTGACGGGTAATATGTTGGCAGCAGATCACAGATAGCCGCGAGACAGTAGGGCCTGGATCTCTGATGTGGGCTAGAGGTAATCACGCGCACTATCTGCTAGGAAAGCGAACACGTCCGGCTCGTCGAACGCGGTCGGGTGCGGTGGTTGGTTTCGCATGCTGACCGATTGACCCGAATCTCTCTTCCCCCCCCCTTCCTCCATTGTAAGCCATGGTGGCCAGTCTTTCGGATGAGGACGCTAAACAAAACATGTGTGATACCCACCACATTTTTAGCGCACGTAACACAAAGAGCCCGCCGGTCTACAAGTGAGTTGTACCTGGCAAAAAAGTCTCTTCACACACTTTGATAGGGAAACAAAATCCAGTTGTACGACAGGACAAGAAACCAAACATGTGGTTGCGCGCTGCTCTTGTGGCGGGACGCGCTCTCGCCAGAGCGAGCAGAGCACATCTACCGTGACTTAAAAGTTAGTGTATAAATAAAAAATCAAAACTACTTAGAGAAAACTGTGACCTGCGCTAGGGACCTGTGGCAGATACAGAATTGTTGTGTTTAATTCTCCGAATTGTGAGATGTTTTGTGGGATGAGATGTTATTTTTTTTATTGGGTTATGAATTATTGGGTTGAGAGTTTAATGATGTGAGTATGTGGTTGATGGATTGTGACCGTTAGTTTGCTTTATGTATTGTGTCAGGTATATGTGTAGTAGTAGGAAAATTATTATTTAAATAATACTAATTGCTGCGCTGGCTATTGTTTTGAAGTGAATGATTTTTGTATTGTTATCGTGTGCAAGCCCAGATATGGCCACTTCCTCTGTGGTCGGCGGCGTGTAAAACTAACAAAACCAACAGGATTGGATTGGATTCAATATGCTTAATTAATCTAATTTATCTTTATTTCATTTTATTTTAAATAGAATGATGACGCTAAAGTGTTTTCTCCTTGAGCTTAGGAATAAATTTAAAAAATATACAGGTGGGGGTGGGCTGTTGGTCTAGGTTTTGTGTTTGAGTTTTGTGTTTGGAGAGGGTTGGGTGGTTGTAATTAATATCTTTTACACCCCTTTTTTGCTCCTGTGTGTTTCTATTTGGTGGTCAAAATGCTTAGTTCTTTTTGTTGCCTTTCGTTCGCTCTATAATTCAAAACAAATCAGCAGAAATGGTTCTTCTCTCCTTCTCTCAGCACTCCCCTCCACTCTCTCTCCTCTATACTCTCCTCTCTCTCATCCTATCTCACTCTCTCAACTTTCTCTCTCTCTCTCTCTCTCTCTATTCATTCTCTCCTCTCTCTTCTCTCTCGCTCACTCACTCTTCTCACTCTCTCGCTCACTCACTTCTCACTCTTTTCTCTCTCTCTTCGCCTTCCCTTCCACTCTCTCACACTTCTCTCTCTCTCTACTATCTCAACCTCCCTCTCTCCTCTCACTCACTCTCTCTCCCTCATATCTACCCCCTTCTCCCTTCCTCTCTCTCTACTCACCCCCTCCCTCTTTCCTTATCTATCCATCTCATCTCTCTCTCTATCTCCTCTCTCTCTCATCTTCTCTTGTTTCACCCACACAACACCCAAATACACTCTTTTCTCACAACATTTACACAACTTCATTTACACACCGGGGACTCTGGCTAATGAAAAAAACAACAAAACAACAAAAAACACAAACAAAAAAAAATAGCACATTGTTGAGTGATATATTCCATTCTCCTCGAAATAAAAACGAAGAAAATACACACCTCCCTCGAATAAGAGTTGGAGATGATCTGATTGAGAGGGACGGCGAGAAATCACCCTGCATTTTAAGTGATAACAATGATCGTTCTGCTAACTCCCCCCTCTCCCTCCTCACAACACACACAACACACACACACACACATACCAGTGAAGCACAAAGCCCAATAGAGCCGGAAATAATCCCTAAGTCGAGTCCTTTCTATTAGCAAAACCATCCTGTCAGTGGCTTCCTTTCACCTAGGTTCTAAGTTGTTGCATGTACCTCACACCTGCTAGGTGTTACGTACGCTTATGTCGTGTGAACTTGTGTGTGTGTGTTTATGTGTGCTAGTTTTCGTACCGCGTGTATAGTGTATTTTTTGTTTATGCAGCGTACGCGTCTGTGTCTATTTTTTGGTTCTGTTGCTCTTTGTGTGTTGTGTTTTTATTCTTTTCTTTTATAGCGAGGATAATGGTAAATAACATAAGCTCGGGTCCTGTGCTTTTTTTTTACTCCATCCCGCTGTTGTGTATTTCAGTTTTGTCCAATTTTGGTTCCTTTCCGCTCCCACCGGCGCACAAAAGCTCTTTTCCGAAAAAGCTGGAACGGGTTTTTTTTTTTTTTTAATGATTCATTCCTTTGTCTTGTGCGGCACGATGTTCTGCGTTAACGTCGCACAGGGACCTCGGTTTTTTTCTATAGTTCATTTGAGGGACTTTGGGGGGAGAGTGGAGTGGCACGATGTTAAAACTCCTGCGGAAAATCCTTTGAACGAGATCTCGAACCTGGGTCAGCAGTGATCCACGAATAATCACTTAACCACTAGGCGTTATCCCGTTCCCCGCGTGTGTGTGTGCAGGTAGGGTTGGTTAGTTTGTGTTGTGGTGTGTGTGTGTGGTGTGTGTGTGTGTGGTGTACCTGGGTCGTGATTTTGAAAACTTGCCTTGAATAATGATAATAATTTGCCGCTATGTATGGTACACTTGTCAGCTGGTGAATGTTGCAATGTGAAATAGCCTGTAGGGTAGCGAGCGTTCTCTGGGGGTGGGCGCGAGCGCGCGGCGACGCGTAAAGCGCGGCGCGACGGCTGCGAGCCCGCGCGCGCGCGCGCGCGCGCGCGGCGCTCGCGCGCCTTCCCTTCTCTTCTCTCCCTCCTTCCCACCACTCCCTTCACCCCTTCCCCCCCCCCCGCCTCCTTCCCTCCCCCCCCCCCCCACCCCCCTCCCCCCTCCTCCCTCCCCATTCCCCTCCTCTCTTCCTCATTCTTTCTTTTTTCCCTTTTTCTCTCTCCCCACCCTCCCCTTCTCTCTTCCTCTCTCTCTCTCTCTTTCACTCTCTCTTACTGCTGTATCATCTCTTCTTTTCTATTCTGCCCTCCTTTCCCTCTTCTCTCTCCCCTCTCTCTCTCCTCTCACTCCTCCAATCTCTCTTCCCCCTTTCATTCTCCTTCTCAGAACTCGGTATTGCCCCCTCTCAGTGGCTATTGTCCTTTTTCCATAACGCAACCATGTATTATGGCTAGGCCGCGCCGCGATGATACAATAAAGTTCTGGTTCTCTCCCTCTTCCCTCCAAAACTCTATCTCTCAACCCACCTCCCCCTCTCTCCACCCCCCATCATTTCTACCCCCTCCCCCCCCCCCCTATTCTCTCTCTCTCTCTTCTACCTCTCTCCCTCATCTCTGTCTCACTACCCCCCTCTCTCACACCCCATTCTCTCTCTCTTCTCCTCTCTTCTCTCTTCTCTTCTTCTCTCTCTCTCTCTCTCTCTCTCTCTATTTCTCTCTTCCACGCCACCCCCATCCCTTTATAAGTCTTTTTTTTCACTTCGTGCAGGGCTTTTATCAGATTTTTTCTTTCAGCTGCTCATTATCTTAATCTTCCTCCTCCACCCCTTGCTAAGTCGCACGCCCTTGGCTGTCTGTTTCTGTCTGTCTCGCTCGCTCTCTCTCTTCTCTCTGCCTCCCCCCACCCTCTCCTCTCTCTCTCTCTCTCTCTCTTCTCTCCTCTCTCTCTCTTCTCTTCTCCTCTCTCTCTCTCGCTTCTCTTCTCTCTCGCTAACTTCTCATGTTGGTTTTTGCCTCTCCTTTGTTTTAATCCTTTTCGGGTGTTGGATTGCCTGGAGAAACCAAATGTTGTTCACTGTTTTTTTGGTCTGCGGTCTCTGTCGGTTGGTCTTGTTGTCTCTAACTGGTCCGACTCTCTCTTCTCTCGTCTCTCTTTCTCTCTCTCTCTCTCTCTCTCTCTCTCTTGTTCTACTTTGTTTTGATTTCCCTTATCTAGGGGCTGAATCCTGAAGAACACATGTCACATTGTTTCTCTGTCTGTCTGTTCTCTCTGATTCAGAGTTCGTCTTCTTTCTAGTCTCTCTTTCTCTGATCTGAGTTCTGTTCTTGTCTGTCTTTTTCTTTCTCTCTATCTCTTTGCTCTCTCTCTCTCTCTCTCACTTCTCCTCACTCTTTACTTCTCTCACTCCTCTCCTAAATAAATTATACTTATATATTATCTATATATATATATTATCTAATAATATATATTTATATATATATATCTCCCCCTCTCTCTCTCTTCATGTTGGGTTTTTTATGCTTTGAATTTGCTCTACTTTGATCATTCTAGGGGCTGGAAGCCTGAAGAATCCAAGTTTGTTCATTGTGTCTTGGTCTGTCTCTCTCTATCCCCTCTCTCCCCCCCCTCCCCCCCAGCCCCCCCTTCTCCTCTCTCCGTCCCTCCTCTCCTCTCTCTTGTCTCCTTCCTCTCTTCACTCTCCCCCCGCTCTTCTCCTCTTTTCACTTCTCTCACCCTTTCCTATATTACATGGTTCTCCTTCTCCTCCTCCTCTCTTTTCCCCTTCTCTCTTCCTTCTCTCTCCCCATTTTATAGTCTTGTCTCTGCCTGCAGGGTTTTATCAGACGTTCTTTGCCTTGTGCTCATTCTCACTTCTCTCCACCCCCTTTCCTACGTTCCACAGCCCTTGGCGGTCTGTCGGTCTGTCTATCTTGTTTCTGCTCTTGTCAGTCTCTCTCTTGCCTTACTTATCTTTCCTCCTCTTTCTCTCTCTCCCTTCCTCTTCTCTCTCCCTTCCTCTCTACTCTTCTCTCTCTCTCCTTGTCTTTCTCATGTTGGGTTTTTGTATATAGTTGTAATCATTCTCGGCGCTGGATGCCTGAGGAACAAATTTTGTTCATTGTTTTCTGGTCTCTCTGTCTGTCTCTTTCTCTATGTCTGTATGGTCGACTCCGCTCTATCTCTCTCCCCCACCCCCCGCCCCCCCCCCCCCCGCCCCACACCCTCCCTCCCCCCCCCCCCACTCTCTCTCTTCACTTACTCTCTCTCTCTTCTCTCTGACATTCTTTTGCTTGTGTTTTTGTTACTTTGATGTATCATATCCGGGGTGACACAGCTGACGAATAAAAAACTTATTGTTCATTCTTGTCTGTCTTGTCTGATTCTTCTCTTGTCTCTCACCGCTATTCCATTCTCTCCTCCCCCCCCCCCCCCCTCTTTTTACATTCTTCCTCCCCAACCCCTCTATTTTTCTTTTCCGTTCTCTCTACAGCTCGTTCGTCTCTCTGAGAGGTAAGTTGAAGGAAACTATAATGTTTTAAATTCACATAGTTTTTTTATTTTTAAGGTATGTTTCTGTTTTTTTCTTCTGTAATTGGGTCAGGGTCTTTGCCGCCCGCGAAAATACATGAGGGAGAGACAGACAGAGCGACACTAGGAGGCGCGACCGACAGACCGGGAGAGAGAAGAGAGCGGACAGCGGGTGAGAAGAGAGCGACCGACCAACATAGACCGAGAGCCAGACCGAGCCAAGAGAGACAGACAGACACAGAGGGAGAGAAACAGACAGGGAGAGAGAGACAGAGGGTGAGAGAGACAGATAGACAGACACAGAGGGAGAGAAACAGACAGGGAGAGAGAGACAGACAGACACAGAGGGAGAGAAACAGACAGGGAGAGAGAGACAGAGGGTGAGAGAGACAGACAGACACAGAGGGAGAGAAACAGACAGGGAGAGAGAGACAGACAGACACAGAGGGAGAGAAACAGACAGGGAGAGAGAGACAGAGGGTGAGAGAGACAGATAGACAGACAGACTCAGAGGGAGAGAAACGGACAGACAGACAGACACAAAGGGAGAGAAACAGACAGACAGGGAGAAAGAAGAGAGAGAGAGAGGGTGAGAGACAGACAGACATAGACACAGAGAGAGAGACAAGGACAGACAGAGAGAGAGACGGGGAAAGAGACAGGGAGAGATAGACAGACAAAGCACAGAGAGAGAGACAGAGTCCCGGGTGTTTTTTTTCAAGCATTGGAGTCTTTGATCTGTTATAATTCCAAGCTTGAAAAGTTTGGTTCTATTTTTGTTTCTTTGACAAATGTTTCCTTCTTTCTTTTTTTAAACTCTTTTGTTCGTTTTCTTGGGGGGGGGGGGGGGGGGGGGCAGAAAAGAGAGGGGGTGAAGATATTTGGTATTTTTCTTGGGGAGGGGTGGGGAAAGGGGTGAGTGAACGTACTTGTTGGTATGTTTGTTTTCTTTTGTTTGGGTTTTGTTTCAGGGTATTGTCAAAGCCGTGCGAAGATGGCCTTTTTTTTAATGAGTGTTAATGTTTTCCACTTTCCAGTACTTGTTTTTCCTCATTGCTTCCTTGTCTTCAACATATCTCTCTCTCTCTCTCTCTCTCTCTCTCTCTCTCTCTCTCTCTCTCTCTCCTCTCTCTCTCTCTCTGTCTGTCTGTCTGTCTGTCTGTCTCTGTCTCCTTTTTGTGTCCTGGTATCGCAGTTGTATTGTTTTTGCGGGGTTGTTTCTTTTTTTTTCTTTTTTCTTTTTTTTGGGGGGTGGTCTTTGTGTGTGTGTGTGTGTATGTGTGTGTGTGTGTGTGTGTGTGTGTGTGTGATCACTAGGGGGAATGGGGAGGGCGGAGGCTCCCTTTTCTACTGCTAAGCTTTTGGGATCTTTTCCTCTTTCTTCTTTTTTCTCTCTTTCTCCTTCCGCTTTCCCCTGCTTCTGTCTCACTTTTCTTTACTCTTCTGTTCATGGCTGGTTTTACCTTCTTCATCATCGTTTCTCTTTCTTCTTCGCATTCTCTTCTTCTTCGTCGACTTCTTCCCCTTCTCTTCCTCCTTCTCCTTCTCTTCCTCCCCCTTTTCCTCCTCCCTCCTCCTCCTTCTTCTTCTTCATCATCAACTTCTTCTTCATCATCATCATTGGTTTTACCTTCCTCATCATCGTTATCTTTAATTCTTCGCATTCTTCTTCTTCTTCATCTTTCCCTCATCATCATCATCAACTTCTTCATCATCATCATCATTGGTTTTACATTCCTCGTCATCGTTATCTTTCTTCTTCATCTTCTCCTCATCAACTTCATCATCATCATCATCATCATCATCACCTTCTTGTCATCATCATCATCACCTTCTTCTCGTCATCATCATCATTATCGTCGTGGTGGTGGTCGTGGTCCTAGCAGAAGGAAGAGGAGAACGTGGGGGTGGCTTGGAGGCGGGGTGTGATTCTTTGATCAGGGCTGCAGGCAGAATTATTCTCTTCCGGCTGCCCGCCTCGCCTGTTCTTAGAGAGGATCACGGGAAGATTTCCCCTTTTTGTGTGCACATGTCTGTCTGTCTGTCTGTCTGTCTTGTTTGACTGTCTGTCTGTGACGTGTCTGCCTGTGTGTTTGACTGTCTGTATGTTTGACTGTCTGTCTGTCTTTCTGTCTGACTGTGTGTTTGACTGTCTGTCTGTTACGTGTCTGCCTGTGTGTTTGACTGTCTGTATGTTTGACTGTCTGTCTGCCTTTCTGTCTGACTGTGTGTTTGACTGTCTGTCTCTGACTCTCTCTCTCTCTCTCTCTCTCTCTCTCTCTCTCTCTCTCTCTCGCTCTCTCTCTCTGTTCCCCTCTTGCTCCCTCTCTCCCTCTGTCTTTGTTGTGTGTCTGCCTCTCTCTCTCTCTCTCTCTCTCTCTCTCTCTCTCTCTCTCTGCATCTCTCTCCCTCTCGCGCCCTCCCTCCTCTCTCTCTCTATCTGTCTCTCTCGCCCCCTCTCCTCTCCTTTCTCACTCTCTCTGTCTCTTTCCTCTCTGTCTCTCGCCCCTTCCCGCTCTCTCTCTCTCTCTCTCACTCTATTTCTCTCATCCCCCTTCCCTCATCTCTCCCTCTCTCTTGTGTCCTTCAGAAGTGGGCCATGACCTTAATCTGGAGAAACTGTTCTTATTCTATAATTTTCTCTTTCTCTCCTGTCTTGTGCTGCCTCTTTGAGTGTCTCTCACTCTCCTCTTTCTCACTCCCCTCTCTCTCTCTCTCTTCTCTCTCTCTCTCTCTCTCTCTCTCTCTCTCTTTCAGTTCGCTGCTCTTCTTCTTCCCCCCCTCTCTCTTTCTCTCTCCCTTCTCTCTTCCTTCTCTTCTCTCTCTTTCGTTTTCTCTCACCCTTCCCTCCTCTCTCTCTCTCTCTCTCTCTCTCTCTCTCTCTCTCTCTCCTCTCTCTCTCTCCTCTCTCTCTCTCCCCCCTCCTCCCTCCCTTCCATTCTTTCGAACATCGTAAAATTTATCACAGAACTAACTGGTTAGAGCGAGGAGGGGGAAAAACGAAAAAGCAACACGTACATCCTTATATGACTAAACCAAAGATATCATTTTGTTCCATCACTGTGATAGCTACTGACTCATCTTCGGTCGGTTCCAATATCATCCGAACTTTCAGACGTGAAACCGAAAACTACTGGTAAGCCCTCCCTCCTCTTTGGTTTATGGTGACTTGTTCATGCGTTTGTCGGCACCAGAAAGCATTTTCTCTGAGAGTGATGTGTGCGCGTGTGGCCAGGGAAGACGGAATGTTGTTTTAATGATATTTTGATACGTGGTATCATCCGTCTGTTGGTTCTGCTTATATTATTTATTATAGCTAGATGTAGAAGCCACTCCTGTGGTGTAGGTAAGGTGAGGTATACGTATACAGGGGTAGGAACAGGAAGCAAGGTTTGTGATTCTGGGTTTTTGTGGGAATCGGAACACTCTGAAAGCAGATGATGATGATATGTGTGTGTGTGCGCGCGCGCGCGTGCCACGCTCATGCGCCCCGTGTCCTTGCCCCCCTACCCTTCTCTCTCTCTCTCTCTCTCTCTCTCTCTCTCTCTCTCTCTCTCTCTCTCTCTCTCTCTCTCTCTCTTCCTCCCTCTCTCTCTCTCTCCCCCTCTCCCTCTCTCTCCCTCTCTCTCTCTCTCTCCGCTTTCTCTCCCTCTCTCTCTCTACCTCTCCCCCCTCTCTCTCTCCCTTTCTCTCTATCTCTCTCTCTTTCCCCTCGCCCCTCCCTCTCTCTCTCTCTCTCTCTCTCTCTCTCTTTCTCTCCCCTCGCCCCTCCCTCTCTCTCTCTCTCTCTCTCTTTCCCTTCGCCCCTCTCTCTCTCTCTCTCTCTCTCTCTCTCTCTCTTTCTCTCCCCTCGCCCCTCCCTCTCTCTTTCCCCTCGCCCCTCCCTCTTTCTCTCCCTCTCCCCTCCCTCTCCCTCTCTCCCTCCCTCCCCTCTCTCTGGCTCTCTCAAGACAGTGCGAAATAAAATGTATGAGAAAGACTCTTTTTCTTCCTTCTTTCCTTCTCTCCTCTTCCTTCCTTCCTTCCTACCGCCTGACATCGCTACTCCATCCCTACCTCTTGCCCATTACACACCTTCTGCTGGCATGTCCGACCATCATGATCAAAGACTACACCGCTGTTTGTGGCCCAGTGCAGCCTCTGTAGAGAAGATAGCTCAGCCCAGGCCTACTAGCTGTGTGTGTGTGTGTGTGTGTGTGTGTGTGTGTGTGTGTGGTTGTTTGTGTGTGTTGTTTGTGTGTGTGTTTTCTCTCAGTCTGTATGTCAGCTTGTGTAGCATTTCGCCCACAGACGTTGTCGGAGAGTGAGAACAAAGAATGAAGAGTTTTTCTGTCTTTCTTTCTTTCTTTCTTTTGTGCTGTTTGTTTTTGTTTGGTTTGGTTGGGTGTTTTGTTTGGTTTTGTTGTTGTTGTTGGGGGGGTTGTTTTTTTGGGGGGGGTTGTTTTGTTTCGGTCTCCTTCACCTGCTAGAGCTCGGGGAGATGACCCAGGTTCATCAATGGCGAGATTTTGCGTATGCAGCCATTTTTACCCACCATGCAGGTAGCCGCATTCTGTCTTTATGGATGATGTTTAAACACGAATGCAGTGTGCATAATTTTTTGTGTGTGTTGGGGTTTTTAAAATATTTTATTTTGTCTTTTCTCCACTGGCACCTACTCTTCCGAATGGCTTAACTGGTTTTTAATGTGGGCAAGATGTTTTGCGTGTGTTCATACACGGGGCCTGGGTTGATAATCTCATCCGAAGGATTTTGAGGAAAGTGGAGTCAGCTGCTGATGTTAACTGTACGGGGGGGGGGGGGGGGGGGGGGGGGGGGGGGGGGGATCAAAATCAAAATCCCCTCCACCAGGCGTCTCTGTGGTGGTTCCAACCCGCGCCATTTTAATTTATTAATTTATTTTCTTTCGAGGATAATAGAATAAGCACTCGTGTGCTTTTTTTTTTTACATCCATTCCCCGTGCGTATGCAGTTTTGTAAATGTTGTCATCCCTTCCCACCGGCACACAATGGCCTACTCTTCCTTAAAGCGGAACGGGTTTTAACGTGTGCGGAAGATGTTCTGTGTGCACTCGGAACCTCGGATTATAGTCTCATCTGAAAGACGTTTAGGGGGAGTGGAGTCTGCAGTGATGTTAACTCCAGAGGAAAAATCCTCTTGAACGAGATTCGAACCCGGGTCAGCAGATCACGAGCGCATCACTCTAACCCACCAGACTATCCTGTCCATCCTTCAGATGGCGAGCCCAATGCTCTAACCACCAGGCTACTTACCACACCCAGGCCAGCCCTCTCTCCCTCCCTCCCTCCCTCCCCCCTTAGTGAAGGATGATTTTAGGTGTTGCTGCATGTCTGTGGTGCAGTGAGTGATGGTAGCAGCTGTGGGAATGGAGGGAGGGAGGGATGGAGGGATGGGTGTGTATGTCTCTCTCACTCTCACTATCTGTAGGAGCCTGGTTCCTCTTGTCTGTGTCCTGGGCTGTTTTACCAGAGCTGACAGACTGCCTCCCCCTTGCTATTGTCTGGACCAGACAAGACACACGCCTTCTGTCTTTATTCTTCAGGCTTTGGGGTTTTCCTTCTTTTTCCGTTTTTTATCGGTTTGGGTGTGGGCGCCTGTCTTTCTCTTTTGTGTTTTGGGTTGTTTTTTGGTTGGGAACTTTTTGTTTCTTTGTTGGTTGTTGTTGGGGGTTTTTTTTGGGTTTGTTTCTTGTTGTTGTTTTTGGTGTTGTTGTTGGTGTTTTGTTTTGTTTTTGTTTTTTGGGGGGCTTGGTTGGGTTTGTTTCTTGTTGTTGTTTTTGGTGTTGTTGTTGGTGTTTTGTTTTTTGGGGGGGTTGGTTGGGTTTGTTTTTTGTTGTTGTTTTTTTGTTGTTGGTTTCGGTTTTTTTGTTGTTGTTGTTTGTTTTGGGTGTGTTTTTTTTTGGGGGGGGGCTTGGTCTGCTGTATACAGAATTACCTTTCAGTCTCTGTATCTTCCTCTATTAACAGAACCAAAAACAAAACGCATTACCTTTCCATCTCACCAGCATCAACAATCCCAGCATCGCCATTCCCTCTGTGTATAATATTCCTCTCTCTCTGTGTCCACAGGACCTGCAGGCGGAGGTGGAGGCTCAACAAGGGGTGTACGACTCGCTGACGTCCACGGGCAACCAGCTGGTGCCCACCATGGGGGCCTCTGACGCCCACAAGCTGCAGAGTCGCCTGGAGGAGATGAACCGACGATGGCTGCACCTCATGACCAAGTCTATGGAGATCAGGTAGTAAGAATAATGGTGATGATGATGATGATGGTGGTGAAGAAAAATACTTGATATATTCTTTTGGCTTCGTTTGGGGGGGGGGGGGGGGTCTCTTTTTTCTTTCCTTTTTTTTTTTTTTTTTTTTTTTTGGGGGGGGGGGGGGGGGTATTATTCAGTTGTTTTCTTTTCTTTTTCTTTGTCATCAAACGCTCTGACAGAAACTACTGTTGTCTGTCATAAGAACTAAGAACAAGGTTGTTTTAAGGATCCTGGTTTTGGTTTTATGTCATTTGATGTGTGGTTGATGTGGCTTTTCCCACAATGTGGTGCCTGTCATGCGTCGACCCTTATGGATGGCCAGGGCGTTGATACAAGGAACGACAGTAGAGTTGGTTTTATACTTTGTTTTAATAAGCTCTGGAGGGTCCTGGAGCAGTATGACATCAAGGGGCAGCTCTTATATAACATCAGAGCTGTACACAACAACAGCAAGAGCGCAGTTCGCACTCCAAGTGGACTTTCCAACTGGTTCCCTGTGACGTCTGGGGTGAGACAGGGCTGCGTCCTTTCCCCTCTGCTCTTCAACATATATATGGACCAGATCACAAAGGAAGCCAACTCAGACCTGGAGGCACTCAACGAACTTCTGTTTGCTGACGATCAAGTCATGATCAATGATAACAATGACAAGCTGCAAGAGTACACAGACCAGCTCAATACATGCTGTGAAACCTATGGCATGAAAATCAGCGTAAGCGAGACCGAAGCCATGACAGTCAGTAGAACTCCAGAGAAGCTCAAAATCAACATCAACGGAGCCCAGCTAAAGTGGACGACTGAATTTAAGTACTTAGGCAGTATATTCACAGAAGATGGAAAACTGGACAGAGAGAAAGAAACACGCTGTCAAAAAGCAAACGCAGTCAGCTATCAACTTGCCCCACTTCTGGGACATCCTAACATCACTATGAGCACCAAGGCATAGCTGATCAACGCCATTCCTGCCAACGCTCACTTACCAGTGCCAGACATGGCCCCTGACAAAAGCCCTGGAGCAGAAACTGGTAACGTGTGAGATGAAGTGCTTGAGGAAAGCCGTCGACAAGAGAAGAAACGAGGTGATCAGAGACATGGTAGGAGCCACACCCGTCCTACACCATATTGAACAACAACGAACCAAGTGGTTCGAGCACCTCACACGGATGCCGCCAAACCAGCCAGCCTTGCGTGCTTACAACTTGAGGTACTCTGGCACGAGGGCCAGAGGTAGACCCAGGCGTCGCTGGAGTGATTCCGTGGCAGAAACGCTGAAAGTCCATGGACTGTCTGTCCCTCCTCCAAGCTACCCGCCTTGCTGCTGACAGACAGCTATATCTCCCCGCGACGCCACAGAGTACAAGCGGAAGGAAAAAGTAAAGTTAATATGTACACAGTTGCACAGTTTTAATTTGAGATTAAAAATTTTACGATGTGACAGCCCTGATGTGGCTCTGTGGTCGGCGGGCCTATAAACAACAGGATTTTATTGGATTGGTCTGTCATAAGAGCAGAAATGTGTTGCACTGCCGTTAAGCGCCTGACAAGTCGGGCCCAGCACATCCAACTTTTCGGCGTGGGAGAGAATTGTTATCTTTAATGTCTGTCTGGAGAAAGAAAAAAAAGGTAGGAGAATGGACCAAGAAGGCAGAAAATAGACCAAAAAGGGGTAACAGGAAGATACAGAATAAGGTAGAAACAAAGAGATGGATAGAAAAGAGGGAATTCCTAGCACCGAATTTCCAGAAGGTTTTCTTTTAAATTGGAAAAAAAAAGTGTGTTTGGACTCATTGGTTTAAGGTAGTAACGGTGGTGGTCGTAATAATAGTTGTTGCTGTCATCATAGTCAACATCATAGTAGTTATATTACTAGTAGTATCGTATTGTATTCATTATACTGTAGTCAGTGTATATGTACTCTATCCAGTAGATTTCTGGGTGTGAAATTTGGACTGCTGTCTCCAGAGAGCTTGTAGCCACTAGACCACCGCCACCCATTATTTAAAAGCTCTCTCTCTCTCTCTCTCTCTCTCTCTCTCTCTCTCTCTCTCTCTCTCTCTCTCTCTCTCTCTCAACACACACAACACACTTTTCCGAGTACACAGATTTCTTTTAAATTAAAAAAAAATTAACTTTTTTTTTCTTGGGTGGTGTTGCTGTGTGTGTTTTTATTTATTTTTTATTTTATTTTATTTTGTGAACAAGCTTCTTTTATATCGAGATTTTATTCTTTTATATCGAGGATAAAGGAATAAGCAATTATTGCTTTTTTACATCCAGTCCCCGTGTGTATGCGGTTTTGTAAATTTTGTCATCTGTTCCCACCTGCACACAATGGCCTACTCTTACGAAAAGTTGAACAGGATTTAACGTGTGTGTGTGTGTTTACTGTTGTTGGGTTGTAGGTTTATCAAACAGATGTCATTAAACAAAGCTCTGTGTGTGTGTGTGTGTGTGAAAAAATTAGCAGCAGCATAGCAGTAACCTTGTTGGGTTGTTTGGGGTTGGTGGTGGTTTTGTTTTGTTTTGGGTTGTTTTTTCCTCTGTGTGTCTGTGTGTGTGTAAGCAGGGGGGAGGGGCTGTTGTTAGGTCAAATTCAGGATATAATCATTTCATGCTTACAAGCCAGTGACCGAGAAAAAAACACACACCACTCACTTATGCCACAAAGATAACGACCTTCACACAGCCATAAGTGCAGTATTTGCAAATATATTCACAACAGCGATTTTCCAGTTGCAGTCCCCTCAAAAAAAAACCCTTTGCATACTCCTCGCACACCTACACACACACACACTGGAAACAATGTCAACGTGGCCAAGACATCAGGATTTGGTTCCCTCCAAGCAAAGACTGTACGCTCAAGTTCTGAGTTCGAAATACAAACTAAGATGGCACACCATTGGGAAGTACGGACCGTGCGACTTGGAGCGATTTCGTGCGAGGAATGTGTGTATAGGGTTTCGCCCCATGAACAGGTAAGGGGCCAGTGTTGGAAATGAAGGGTGTATGGTGTGTTAAGGTTTTGCAGATGTAGTAGACCTATGTGTAGGTTTTGTGTGGATTTGCGATGATTGATATATGAAAGTTTTTAAGGTGCTGAATCTTTTGTGTGCTGAATCTGATTAGTGTATAAACTTGATTCGTGCAAGTGTTTGTTTTTGGTTTTGTTGTTTTTGTGTTGTTTATTTTTTGTTGTTATGTGTGTGTGTTGTTTTTTGTTGGGTTTGGGGTTTGGATTTTTTTTTTTTTTTTTTTGGGGGGGGGGGGGGGGAGGGTGGAGTTCCGTTTCTGAACAAGAGCACTGAGGTTCGCCAATAGTCAAATTTTGTGTATTCGAACGTTTTTGCCTATCATGAAGGTAGCTGCATTCCGACTTCAGGAAGTACATGTGTATCATTTTGGGGGGCGAGAGTGTAGATAAATAAAATGTGACCAGCCATGTAGGTCAGTGGTGAAAGCTTAGAAGTTTCAAACACCGAGTGCTGTGGGTTCAAATCCTGAGGCAGTTTTGACTCTCTGTGATTGTTTATTATTGTTATTAATTTATTATTATTATTATTATTTCGAGGACAATAGAATAAGCGCTCATGTGCTTTTTTGTACATCCAGTACCCGTGTGTATGCAGTTTTGTAAATTTTGTCATCCGTTCCCACTGGCACACAATGGCCTACTACATGCTTAGTTTGGCGTGCAGAGTTGACTGTGTTTTTCAATTGTTTCGGATTTTTATCGTTGAAGGTACAGCTGAATGTGTCTGAGATGGATAGGAACTCGTACAGTGTGTATGTGAGTGTGTGTGTGTGTATGCCTTGAGTTTTTGCGATGAACGCTTGTTTTTTTTCAGTTCCTGTTAGTATTGATACTATTTTTGGGGTGTATTGCTGTTAGGTTTATTTTCCTGTTCAGTTCGTCTGTAAGCCTCCATGCCCGAAAAGGGGTGACAGGAATTAAATCGTGAGAGAGAGAGAGGAGAAGAGGAGAGGAGAGAGAGAGATGAGAGAGAGAGAGATTTGTGCCTGTATGTAAGTTTCGTTCTTTCATGTTTGCATGTGTCCATTTATGCCTGTCTGTGTGTGGAGGTGTGGGGGGGGGGGGGGGGGTCTGTTTAATTTCTTTAATTTCATGGATAATGAATAAGCGCTCTTGTGCATTTTTACATCCAGCCTCTGTATGCATGGCGTGTAGTGTGGTAAAGTTTGTCATCACAATGCTGTAATCGTCCGAAAGGTGGAACAAGTTTTTACATGTGCACAAGATGTTCTGGAGTGTGTATGTGTGTGTGTGTGCGCGCGCGCGCATGCGTGTATGTGTGTGTGCGCGCGCGTGCGTGCACGCCTGTCTGCCTGCCTGCCTATCTGTCAGTGTCTGTCTATCAGTCTGTCTGTATGCCCATACATTCAAGCATACGCGCGTGTTGTGTGGTGTGTGTGTGTGTGTGTGTGTGTGTGTGTGTGTGTGTGTGTGTGTGTGTGTGTGTGTGTGTGTGTGTGTGTGTGCGTGCGTGCCAACAGGGGAAGACTGGAGACGAGCACAGAGCAATGGCAACACCTGTTGCGGACGTTGCAGACGTTAATCAGCTGGGTGACACACCGCCAGCAACAACTGCAACAACAGCAACCTGTCGGGGGCGACCTGGCCAGCGTCACACGACAGTGCAACGAGAACAGGGTACAGTCCTGATAGATAGATAGATAGAGAGAGAGAGAGAGAGAGGAGAGAGGAGAGAGAGAGAGAGAGAGGAGGGAGGAGAGCAGGAGAGAGAGAGAGAGAGATAGCTAGATAGATAGATAGACAGACAGACAGACAGACAGACAGACAGACAGATACTGGGTACAGTCCTAGATAGATATTTTTATTATTATTCTTTTATATCGCGGATAATGGAATAAGCACTAATGTGCTTTTTTACATCCAGTCTCCATGTGTATGCGGGTTTGTAAATTCCATCTGTTCCCACCGGCACACAATGGCCTACTCTTACGAAAAGCGGAACAGGATTTCAACGTGTGCGCAAGATGTTCTGCGTGCGTTTGAACATGGGGCCTCGGTTTATAGTCTCATTCGAAGGATAGATACAGGGTACAGCCATAGATAGATAGATAGATAGATAGATAGATAGATAGATAGATAGATAGATAGATAGATAGATAGATAGATAGATAGATAGATAGATAGATAGACAGACAGACAGACAGACAGACAGACAGAGACTGATTGATTGATTGATTGAGACATTGTTCAGTGAAAACAGGGCACAGTCTATGATGACTAGGTAGGGAGATTGTGACGTTGTCAAAGAGTGTTAGCCTTGAGGTACTTCTACTCTTATTTTGTTGTTCTGTGGCTAGAGCTCCGAGGTTTGCCAGAGGTGATATTTTTGCATGTGCAACCTTTTTTCTTTTTTTTACCCCTACCATTTAGGTAGCCACATTCCAACTGCAGGGATTGTGTCAACACGACACCTGTGAGCATGCTGGGTTTTTTCTGTCATCTGTTGCTACCAGTACACAATGGCCTACTCTTCCAAAAGGTGGAATGGGTTTTAACGTGTGGGCAAGGTGTTGTGTGTGTGCATTTGCACACAGGGCCTCAATTTATAGTCTCACCAGAAGGACTTTGACAATCAGTTCCATTTTTTTCATCAAACTGAGAAGAAAGGGCAAGGCTGGGAATTGAACCTTGTGGTTTACTTGTTAGGCAGGCAAAACGTCTTAACCATCGTCCTGCCACCCTCTTTCTTGTGTGGTTTATGGAGTTGTACTTACTTTTTCAGGGGACAGGATAGCTCAGTGGTCAGAGCACTCGCTTTCCTTCAGCCAATGTTAAGCAGCATTGAGCGTGGTTACCAATTGGATGGGTGACCGTTTGCGTGCCTTGGCTTCAGTACAGTCCCCCAGCTGTAAATGGGTACCTGCCCTCTTTGGGGTCAGGGAAGGTAAAGCAGCGAGGGAGAGGAGATGGGCGCTGCCCTCAATATGCTGGCCCTTGGAGAAGTGAGGTCTCTTGACGCCTCACTCCCTTACAACCGTATGGGTTATGGGACACCTTTACTTTTCATACATTTTCACGTCCTAAACGGTCTCTACATGAAGTGTATTGTTGGATCTGCGTGCAGCATCTGCAGTGTCAGTTGGACATGAAGCGGCCACTGGTGGAGCAGTGTCTGGAGGCAGGCAAGTTCTACCTCAGGGAGGAAGCCATGCCTCACAGCGCCGCGGAGAATGCCTCAGGTCGGTCACACTTCATCCCACCCCCCACCCCTCACCCCCCACCCCCTTGTGGAAATGATCAGGGGTCCTGTCAGTATAAACAGCATCCCCACCTTCTTTTTTGCTCGGAATTCCTTCTTTTCTATCCCTTTCTTTGTTTCTGCCTTCTTGTCATCTGCTTATTGTCTATTCTTGCCTTCTGGGTTCATTCTGCTACCTTTTTTACCCCCAAAAGACTTGAAAAGGTAACAGTTCTCTCCCATGCTGAAGTGGGATGCGCTGGGCCTGATTTGTCAGGTGCTTAACGGCAGCGCAGCGCATTTTTGTTCCTATGACAGAGAACAGTAGTTGCTGTGTGAGTCACACTTCACACTCACTTCGCACAGAGCATGGCTGCTAAAACATAATGTGTGAGATTTCTAGTGTAGAGTTTCTTACACTATAGGTTAGTCTCACATACAAAAATAACCAACTTTTCGTTTGGCCTCATTTCTCCTTTTTTTTGGTTTTGCTTGTTTTCTCCTTTCTTTGCTTCTATTCTCCTTTTTTGGCTTCTTTTCTCCTTTCTTTGGCTTCTTTTCTCCTTTCTTTGGCTTCTTTTCTCCTTTCTTTGGCTTCTTTACTTTTTGGGGCTTATTTTCTCCTCTTTTTGGCTTCTGTTCTCCTTTTTTTGGCTCATTTCTCTTTTTTTGGCTTCTTTACTCCTTTCTTTGGCTTCTTTACTCCTTTCTTTGGCTTCATTTCTCCTTTCTTTGCTTCTTTTTTCCTTTCTTTGGCTTCTTTTCTCCTTTTTTGGCTTTTTTTCCCTTTCTTTGGCTTCTTTACTTTTTTTTTTTGCTTCTTTTTTCCTTTCTTTGGCTTCTTTACTCTTTTTTGGCTTCTTTTCTCCTTTGGCTTCTTTACTCTTTTTTTGTTGGCTCCTTTTTTCCTTTCTTTGGCTTTGCTTCTTTTCTCCTTTCTTTGGCCTCTTTTCTCCTTTCTTTGGCTTCTTTACTCTTTTTGGGGGCTTCTTTCCGCCTTTTCTTTCCTTTCCTGAATAGTCGCAGAGGCACTGTGCTGAAACTCTCAGGCAGTGTAGCGTGTTTCGGGGCAGGTTGAACCTGGCGGAGCCCATCCTTCTCCAGGTCAGTGAGACTGCATGCTGGGTATGTTTGTGTCAAGCATAGCTTCAGCCATAAGCAGCCTACTTTTTTCTACAAACGTATATATGTGAGCACAAGATTCAGGTCTGCTCAAGTTGGCCCAGAGGATTGTAAAAATCCCCAGATTTGAACCCATAACTTCAAGGAATCAGAGGACGGAAGTCAAAACGCTCTCATCCACTCAGCTATAGCAATCCATCTGATACCCTGTTTTAATTTGCATGTAGTTGCACAGTTTTAATCTGAGATTTAAAATTGTGCAAGGTGACAGCCCTGATGTGGCCTCTGTGGTCGGCAGGGCTATAAACAGCAGGATTGGATTGGAACAGTTAAAACCTCAAAACTAAACCAAAGAAATAGGAGATGCAATGATAGCAATTTAATAATGATAAAGTAATAATAAATGGAATTTACATAGCGCTATATCTTGCAAAAAAAACAAACCAAAGCGCTTTCATTCATCCTACTCATTCACATGCAGCCAGTTACAATTAAATTCAAATGTATACACACACGTTCGCATGCACACATATACACACACACACTCACACACGCACACACATAAAGGTTGTACACTCGGCAGGGTGGTGGGGTTTTGGCTGTTGAGGGCAGGGACAAAAATGAAGTGGAACAAGAGGGGAGAACCTTAGGTTTGAAATAAATGTGTCTTGAGGCCGGATTTAAAAGCGTCATAAGAAGGCTTTAGGCAAAGGGAGAGAGGGAGGTTATTCCAAATCACCGGACCAGAAACAGAGAAAGAGCGATGGCCAGTGGTGGATTTGTTGAATCTAGGTATTTGTAAGGGCAAGGTATCTGCAGCAGAGCAGATGGAACATGAAGGAGTGTACAGGTGAAGACATTCACAGAGGTAGGAAGGTGCTGTTTTATGGAGACATTTGTTAACAGAGGGTACTGATCTTATAGTTTACTCTCTGTGGCACAGGCCACAGAAAACAGACAGAAATAGTTTATATAGATGTTCTCCACATAAGCAAAAGTAAGCCATACCATCAAAAAACCCCAAAAAAACCAACAAACTGATTATAGTTTGGCTCAATCATTAAAAAAAAAGTTCACCTGTCAATGTCAAGATCTAGATATATGGGATAAGCAGATATGAATCTGTAGATAAAAACCCAGAGGAAAGTGGTGTTGTATGACAGTGGGGATCTCTCCTCGGGGAGACGGAACATGGCCAGGATTTCAGTTCAAAATTAAAATGATACCCAGACACACACAAAAAGGAGGGGGGGGGGGATGCAAGGGAGGTAAATGCCTACAGAAGGTTTATCTCCCATGTGTCGGTCAAATTAGTAAAGGGGGATTTTTAAAAAAAATTTTGGGGGGGGGATGGAGATGCTAGTTTTGTTTTGGCTTTTTGTTATTGATTTTTTTAATGGTTTGGCATGGTGGGGGGGGGGGGGGGGGGGGGAGAAGTTAGTTGTTTTTGTTTTGGCTTCTTGTTGTTGCATTTTTGGGGGGTAGGGGTTTGGTTTCATCATTTTGGGGTGGGGGTTTTTTTCAAAGGGTAGGAGAAGGGGTGCTTGTGCCATACATTATAACTTGGCAGCTAAGGCGACTTGACTGCTCCAAGCCTGTGAGTCTGTGAAGTCCTTGGTTCAAATCTCAGTGGCAGCTTCTGTTGAGGTAATTAAGGGTTGGGATTTTTGCAAGTGAGTTAATTAAGGGTGGGGATTTTTACAATCTTCCTGGGTCAACTCAAAAGTGCAGACTTGCCAGTGCCATCATTCTTTTCTTGTACATATATATATATACTCAAGCAGAAGACCAGATTTGCATGTGAAAGGTCCCTTAATTCATGTCTGCGTTTGATGGGGTATGGAAACAGGAGCATACTGGAACATACAGGAACATGCCATAATAAATCTTACGAGGTGACAACCCTGATATGTCCTCTGTGGTCAGGAAAGGGGGGGGGGGGGGGTAAACAGGATTGGATTGGAGGAACATACCCAGCATGCATCTTGAGCTAAAAGTTAACATCTGGTACAAATGAACATTTAAGAAAATAGATAAAAATCATATTTCTCAAATTGACATGTTTTTCTACATGCGTGGTTGCCTAGTGAGGTAAAAAAAAGTTACAAATGAGAAAAATCACAGCTTCAGCACTTAGACAAGTAAACAGCAAACAATTTTGTATATATGTTGATTCTGTGTCCAGCCAAATAGCAGCAGAGGGGAGGTGTGTCGGCATGAAAAAGATAATGGTTGTAAAATGGTGGCCAATTGTCGCTGTCATTATAGCCACTGTGGGAAGGTCATGAGTTAAATGATCCTGGCCATGTCTGTCTACATGTCAAACGCTTTAGTGCAGGGATTACTTTCGTGCAAAGAATTGTTACATTGTGTGTTGTTTTGTGTTGTGTTGCATTGTTTTGTGTTGTGTTGTATTATTCTGTTTTGTGCTGTGTTGTATTTTGTTTTATTGTGTTGTCAAGTCAAGTCAAAAACACTGTAATCATCCCATGAGGGGCAATTATAATACTGACAGGCACATTGATACGTAACATAATCTTGAAAGACACAAGAAAGCTACATTTCATATTGGTATGAACATTCTGTGATAACTTCAAAGAAAAATGTCACGAACACACACACAAACAAACAACGCATGCAGAACATCTTGCGCACACGTTAAATCCTGTTCCGCTTTTCGTAAGAGTAGGCCATTGTGTGCTGGTGGGAACAGATGACAGAATTTACAAAACCGCATACACACGGGGACTGGATGTTAAAAAGCACGAGTGCTTATTCCATTATCCTCAATATAAAAAAAAAAATTTTTTTTTTTTTAAATAACACAAACACTACACACTCTACACACACACATACACACACTTAACACCCCCACACACACACACACACTACACACACACACACGCATACAAACACAAACACAAACACTACACACTCTACACACACATACTCATACACACACTTACACACACTACATTATCCTCGATATAAAGAATATTTTTTAAAAATAATTTTTAAAAATACACACACACAAGCATACACACACGCAAAACAAACACTACACACTCTACACACACACATACACACACACACTCACTTACCAGCCCCACCACACTCATACACACACTCACTTACCACCCCACACACACATACACACTCACACACACACACACTACAACCCCCCCCCAAACACACACACACACACACACACACCACAAAGGTGGTTGACAGGATCCCCCCCTAATTGTGACTGGCAGCCCACATCCATCACCCATCCCCAAACACATGTGTGCCATCCATGCGCAGTGGGTGTCCCACACATTCCCACACCTCCGAGCCACATACACGCATCGATGTGGTAGACTTGGTACGTCAGAAACTTCAGTACAAGACTCCTGTTGTGATTCGTGCATTTGGTGCAGTACGCTTAGTGTGACAGACAAGTTGGGCGTTCTCCAGTTTAACTTTTAACTCTGGGAATTAACTAGAATTGTGCACTCTGTCTCAATGGTTATAATATGTGGAAGTTGCTGTGAGATTGTGCAGTATGGATGAGAAGTTTTGTGTATATGGATGTTTTGAAGTACCTGGGTTATATATAGGGTTTTTTTTGTTTGTTTGGCTGGGGGGGGGGGGGGGGGGGGGGGGGGGGGGGGCTTTTTCTTCTTTGTTGGGAGGGGGGGGGGGGGTCAGAGGTGTTCTTGTTTTGTTTTTGTTGTTTTTGGGGGGTCACCCAGAATGTGTATTCAGTGTCACCCAACATATAATTTTGGGAATCATTGTGAGACAGTAAGTTACACCCTTGCCATGTAGGCAGCTGTATTCTGACTTCAGAAGATTTGGTGTGACAGCCATGTCAGTTCATTTTGTTTTGTTTGTTTCAACAGGCGTGTTGGTGTAGTATAGTGTGTGTAGCAGACATGCTTGTGCAGTGTATGTCAATGTGAAAAACTAGTGAAACCCAGCTGCAATATTCTTCATGTGACTTAAACATGCCAGTTCAGGAGAAACAGGAGTGGTTGTGCTGCACATTTGTGCTGTTATAGACGTTCTGTCAAGTGGTACAATACAAGTGGTGGTGTAGATATGCTGGGATGAAAATATGATAACAACATACATGGTGCAATACACTTTGGTGTCACAAATACAGCAGTGCAATACACTTGGGGGGGAGGGGGTTGTTTTTAATTGTTTGGTTGGGGTTTTTTGGAGAACATGGTGTAAAAAAAGCCCTGAGCTGATCCATTTACTCTCAATAAACAGTTCGGGTTCAAAAAAAAGTACATCAGTGCAATACATTTGGTGTCACAAATACATCAGTGCTATACATTTGGTGTCACAAATACATCAGTGCTATACATTTGGTGTCACAAATGCATCAGTGCTATACATTTGGTGTCACAAGTACATCAGTGCAATACATTTGGTGTCACAAATACATTAGTGCTATACATTTGGTGTCACAAATACATCAGTGCTATACATTTGGTGTCACAAGTACATCAGTGCAATACATTTGGTGTCACAAATACATCAGTGCTATACATTTGGTGTCACAAATGCATCAGTGTTATACATTTGGTGTCACAAATGCATCAGTGCTATACATTTGGTGTCACAAGTACATCAGTGCAATACATTTGGTGTCACAAATACATCAGTGCTATACATTTGGTGTCACAAATACATCAGTGCTATACATTTGGTGTCACAAATGCATCAGTGCTATACATTTGGTGTCACAAATGCATCAGTGCAATACATTTGGTGTCACAAATGCATCGGTGCAATACACCTGATGTCAGATCTTGTAATGCAGAAGCATCACTCAGAACCATCAGCGATGGAGAAGTCTTGTTGTTTTTTTTATATTTTTATTTAATTCTTTTATTTTGAGGATAATGGAATAAGCACTCATGTGCTTTTTTTCATCCAGTCCCGTGTGTATGCAGTTTTGTCAATTTTGTCATCTGTTCCCACTGGCACACAATGGCCTACTCTTCAGAAAAGCGGAACAGGTTTTAATGTGTGCGCAAGATATTCTGCATACGTTCGCACATGGGGCCTCAGTTTATAGTCTCATCCGAAGGTGTGTGTGCATGCATGCGCACATGTGTGTGTGCACGTGCGTGTGTGTTTGCATGTGTGCATTCATACGTGTGTGTGTGTGTGTGTGACATTCAGAGGACGGCAGCAGCAGTGGCGGGGCGTCGTCCTCTACCGACGCGGAAGCTCAGCAGCTGATCGGCAAGATTCGAACCCAGGTCCAGCAGCTGGACAAGCGATGGGTCGACCTCAACCACACCTGTCGCCTCTGGCAGAACCGACTGGATGAGGTCTTGGAGGTAATCGTTGTTCTGGAGTTTTGCTTTGGTTTAGGATTGTTTGTTGGTCTGAAACAGTTTCATTATGGTGTTTTTGTTGGTGTTGTGCGTTCCCCAGCTTAACACTCGGGGGGTCACCCAGAATGTGCACTCTGACTCACTCATCATCCCACCTGGGAATCTTTGTGAGATAGAAATTGCGGACTGAATGAGAGGTTTGCGTGTATGACTGGTTTTGAGTACCTCGCCATATAGGTAGGCATACTCTGACTTCAGAGGATTTTTTTTCTCCTTGAAAGGAGAGTGCTGGTTGTTATGTTAAGAGCTTGTCATGGCTGGAGGCAATCTCAACACGGCATTTTACAACAACATTTTAGTGTTGTAAGCTTCAAGGAAGAGCTGGGAGGATAACATCAGTGAATGGACAGGCCTAGAACTCAACAAAACCCTGAGAAAGGCAGAACAGAGAGAGGAATGGAGGGAACTGGTTGTTGAGTCTTTGAGGGTGCCCCCACGGTCGTCAGACTACGGGACAGATAGATAGAAGCTTCATTAAGGTGGTGATCTATGTATGGGTTATGCTGGTGAGATATTTTTATGAGACGTAGTTGAATTTATTATTGTGGTATGGTTTTTCTTTGTTGCTCTTGATATTACTGGTGTTTGGGTGTGTGTGCGTGCATGCATGTGTGGGTGTGTAATGCCAGGTGCTGTCAGCTTTAATCTGCATTGTCTAACGCATTCTGCCGATAATTTCTCAAGTTCAGATGTTTACAGTGTTCTTGAGGACAACTGTTAAGGGTGGGATATGAAAAGTAGACAGAAAGACAGTGGACAGACATTTGGGAGGGGTGAAAAAATAGAAAAACAATGGAAATACATTTGGGAGAGATGAGAAAGTAGACAAATAACAATATCATTAAAAAGAAAATCATAATAATAAATGGAATTTATATAGTGCTATATCTTGTTTAAAAAAAAATACAAATCGAAGTGCTTGCATCCATTCCACTCCCACACATGCAACCAACTAACAGTTTAACAAATTCAAATACACACAAACACACGCATGCTTCAGCAGGGCGATGGGAACTTAGGCCATTGAAGGCAAGGACAGATCATTATGAGATGAAACTGTAGGGGGAAGTCTTAGGTTTGAAATAGGTATGTCTTGAGGCTGGATTTAAAATGTCGTAAGCAGGCTTTTCGCAAAGGTAGAGAGGGAGGTCAACAAACAAAATGGTAGACAGACATTGGGGGAGATGAAAAAGTAGACTGAAAAATTGATGGACAAACAGAATTTGGGGAGGTGAAGAACTATTCCAGAACAAAATGGTGAACAGACAGAAATAGAAAATTATTCCCCAAAAAAATCCAAAAAAAAACTAAGTGGACAGACATGGGGGGAGTGATGAAAAAGTAGAAAGAAAAAAAACAAAACAACAAAGGTGACAGAAAAAATGGTTGACAGACATTAGCGAAAGATAAAAAAAGTAAGAAAAAACTCCAGACAACATTGTAGAATGGACAACTGTTATTTTTCCTGTACAATTCATGTTTTTGCATACAACTGACGTAGATGGAGGGATTCGGTGACAACTCTTCACCTCAGTTCCCCTGTGACTCCTAACAAAGTTTAAGGCACAACTGAGACGTACAAGGGAGAGAGCACATCTGCTGCCACTTCAGTTCAAACGGTTGTGGATGTAACGCTGTCTGTCAGCTGTCAAATAATCGCAGATTTCTTCCTCCTGCAGGAAAGTACAAGGCTCGTATTACGCCAAAGTCGGATGTGCTGGGCCTGACTTGTCGGGCGCTTGATGGCAGAGCTTTTTCGCTCTTATGACACACAACAATAGTTGCTGTCCGAGCATTCGACGTCAAAGAAGATTTATCACACAGTAAAATCACAAACATTGCTTTCACACTCTTATAATCTTTTTCAGGAAAAATGTAGCTGTTGGCGTTTATTAATTTAAGAAAATAACATTAACTGAAGTGGAATATGATGTCTCAAAGCTGACAGGCGCATGAACAGAAAACCACAAGGAATCCTCACGCTCACCAAGTCTGCTTGCTTTGCTTCATTCAGATAAGCTACGTCTGTGCTTATCCCTCATCATCCCAATCTGTTGGATTGGATGATGTGGCTTTAAGGGGGATGAAGAAGAAAACGTTGTTTAGCCTCACCATACTTATCCTATCTGACTTATGCAGTAACTGCCCCGATAGCTGAAAAAACGTGCTATAGTAAACATGTTCTCAGTAAGGTAGATGCCTGATCAACTCACAGCCAACTCAAGTCCTTCAGATGAGACTATAAACTGAGATCCTGTGTGCGAATGCACGCAGAACATCCTGCGCACATGTTAAAACCTGTTCCGCTTTTCAGAAGAGTAGGCCATTGTGTGCTGTGGGAACGGATGACAAAATTGACAAAACAGCATACATGCAGGGACTGGGTGTTAAAAAAAAGCACATGAGTGCTTAGTCCACTATCCTCGGAAAAAAAAAAGAAAAAAAATAGTCTGTACTCAGCCGCTTTGAATCAGTGAACGAAGGAAATAGACCTGATGTTATTTAACAAAATTACCTGTGAAAATAATTCTGTTGTTCATTCCCAAACGCTAAGTATAACTGCTAAGAAAGACTACGAAATGGAGATGACAGCCAGTGTATTGTATTGTATGTTAGTCCATCGTTTTCGACGATGACCTCCAAAACAGCAGAGGAGGCAGCTGCTGTTTCGGAAACTAGGCAGAAATTTGATTATAGTGGAGGTGCCTTGCCCACAGTACATCCCCACTCTCTCGGCCAAGTGGGCATAAGGACAGTCAGCGTTGGAGATGCTCTCCAAAGGCCAACTAGCCCCCAGGGCTGCAGCAGTACATAAGGACTGTGCAAGTCAAGCCTCCTAGTCAGAGAGTCATAGTCGATCACTAAAGACTAAGCTGTAAAGTGGAATTCCATGAGTGGAAAAGCCACTGGTCATACAGCCTCTCACTTTGCTGTTGTTGCCCCCAGCGTCAATGGTTTAATCAAGAACTGTGATAAACCCCAGGCGCTGAAGGCTAAACCAGTGACAATGAACTCTATAACAGAAGACCACAACTCCCCTGTCCTGTGTCTCGGTTGCTGTAGTGGTGGTGGCGGTGGTGTTGTTGTTGTTGTTGCAGAGAATCACGATATTCCATGAAGCCATGGACGACGTGGACCAGCGCCTAGTGTCGTCGGAGAGGGAGCGAGGGTCCTGGCAGGGGGTGGGGGACATCCTCATCAAGGAACTGCAGCCAGAGATCGACAACACCAGGGTGAGTAGGACGTCTCCGAGATTGATGGAGAATATTAGCAAGGTCACCCTGAAGATCCTTTTTCTGGATGTTCCCCCAGACACCATTTTTAACTTCCTGAGAGAATTTGGGCTTTTTTTCCATTTGATATGAGTGAAGGTGTTACAGTTGGTCATTAACAGCAAGGTCGTTTTAAGGAATCTGGTTTTGGTTTTATCTCGTTTTATGTGTGGTTGGTGTGGTTTCTCCCACAATGCGGTGCCCGTCCTGGGTTGACCCATATGGCTGGTTGATGCAAGGAACGACAGTAGAGTTGGTTTTATATCCAGTTTTAATCTGTTTATAGCTGCTCAGTTTTAATCTGAGATTTTTAAAGTTGACAAGGTGACAGCCCTGGTATGGCCTCTGTGGTCAGCCGGGCTATAAACAACAGGATTGGATTGGATTGGACCCTGGGATGTCTTAGAAATGGAGAATGTCATCAAAGTGACTGTGATCCCCAGGATATGATTTCTTTAGAGTGTGGTGTTCAGAAATTGATAGTAAGGTTCAAAATTTAAATCACACCAGAGTGTGGTATTCAGAAATTGATAGTAGTGTTAGAAATTTAAATCGCACCAGAGCGTGGTGTTCAGAAATTGATAGTAGTGTTCGGAATTTAAATCACACCAGAGTGTGGTGTTCAGAAATTGATAGCACCAGGGTGTGGTGTTCAGGAATTGATTATACGCAGGTGCAGTGTCTAGAAATTGATTAAACCAGAGTGTGGTGTTCAGAAATTGAGTATACTCTTGTGTGATATCCACAATTTTCAAAAAGTAACCCATGCATAATGAAAATGTTTCAATTTCCCTTTAATGCTTGTTTCAATATATCTGTACATATCAAAGATATATTTGCAATTTTACATCTTTATATCAGAGTATCTGATACTGATAGGGAAACAAATACAGTTGCAGACAGGAAAAGAAAAAAAAAATAATGGGTGGCGCTGCTCTTGTGGCAACGCGTTTTTCCCAGGCAGAGCAGCCTGAATTTCATGCAGAGAAATCTGCCATGACTTAAAAGTGGTATAAAATAAAATGAAAAATAAAATTAAAATAACAAACATCTCTACATTTTTCTGAAAACTGTATTTCAGTTTGGCTCCAGAATGTTTCTGTCAGTGAGGAAGTCCTGCTTAAAGGTTGTTGTTGTGGTAATAATGTAGTTAGATATTATGGATCAAGTTGAGTTGCTTTATCAAAAAAAAGGAGCTGCATTGCTTTTTCAATGTAAGGTAAAGGTGTCCCGTAGCCTATGTGGTCGTAGGGGAGCGAGGTGTCAGAGACCTCAGCTTCTCTAGGGCCAGGATATTGAGGGCGGCGCCCATCTCCTCTCCCTCGCTGCTTTACTTTCCCTGACCCTAAAGAGGGCAGGTACCCATTTACAGCTGGGTGAACTGGTGGACTGTACTGAAACCAAGGCATGCAAACGGTTACCCATCCCAGTGGTAACCACGCTCGATGCTGCTTAACCTTGGCTGGGGGGAAAGCGAGTGCTCTGACCACTGAGCTATCCCATCCCCATATTCAGTGTACCATCTGGAAGTGAAAACTTGACATGTGCGCGGTGGACTGTGTGCAGGGTTTCCAGCAGAGGACGGCTCCCCTGCAGGGAGAGATCGACAACATCAACGACCAGGCCAACGACCTACAGGCAGCAGACGTCATCTTGTCCCACGTCAACGTCCGACGATTAGAGGACTTCAACACAAGGTCGGGCAAAGTGTTGGTGTCAGGAATGGGGGGGTGTGGTTGCAGCTGTGTAATGATGATGATGGTGATAATAACAGCAGAACTGTTAATGCTGATACGGCTGTGAGTGCTTGTAATGTTAATGATGAATGTTTGAACCTTAGTGATGTGGGTTGAAATATACATACATAATGTTCACACTATGCTGCTTTTTAAATATGACCACAAACAGTCTGAAACATTATTCTTTTAGATGGGATTGTAGGTTGTTTATTTTATGTGTTTAAGAGTAAAAATAGTTTTCCATTATGGAGAAAAATATCGGGGGGGGGGGGGGGGGGGGGGGGGGAGTATGTTGACTGTGAAGATCTATGATGCACATGCTTTACATATTGCTGTGTGGGACAGAGAGAGAGAGAGCATGCATACTTGAGAGTGTGTGTGAGAGAGAAAGAGCATGCATACTTGAGTGTGTGTGTGTTCTCCATGTGGGAAGCCATGATGTGTCTTTGGTTGGAAAACTTTTCAGATCATTGCGTAAGGTATTTTAAAAAAAACTATTATGCAAAGTGTACATAATTTTGTATGTATGCATGCATATATGTGTGTGTATCTTGTGCATGTGGGAACCCATAGTATCTCTGTGTTTAATTTAAAAACTTTCAGTTCTTTGTGTAAGACATGATGCAATGTATACATAATTTTATGTGTATGCATGCACTTCTGTGTGTGTTTGTGTGTGTGTCCATATGCATGTGTGTATATCCTTGTGTGTGTGTACGTGTATGTATGCATACATGTATGTATATCCGTGTGTGTGTGTGTGTGCAGGTGGAAAGCCTTACAGATCTCTATAGAAGACCGACTGAAGCAGCTACAGGACGCTCTTCGTGCCTTTGGCCCCAACTCCCAACACTTTCTCTCAGGTCAGACACCACACCTCACCTCTACTTTGCTCCATCAGTTGGGTGTTGTGAAGATGGTTGTGTGTGTGGTACGTGTGTGTGTGTGTGTGTGATTACTTCAATCTCTGTGGTGTGTGTGTGTATAGAGTGTGTGTGTGTGAGAGAGAGAGATAGCATTTGTGTGTGTGTGTCTCTGGTGTGTGTGTGTGAAAGAGAGAGTGTGTGTGTGTGAGAGAGAGAGAGAGATTGTGATTACTTTAATCTCTGTGAGAGAGAGAGAGATTGTGATTACTTTCATCTCTGTGAGAGAGAGAGAGAGAGAGATTGTGATTACTTTAATATCTGTGTGAGAGAGAGAGAGATTGTGATTACTTTAATCTCTTTGTGAGAGAGAGAGAGATCGTGATTACTTTCATTTCTGTGTGTGTGAGCATTTGTGTGTGTGTGTGTGCGTGCCTATTTGTGCATGTATGTGTGTGTTAAAATCAAAGTCCAAGTTTTATTTCCAGATGGTACATAGAATAAGTAATGCATTTGCTTTTTTTTTCATCAAACTTTCTATCAAGGAACAAAAACAACTTCATTAATAATATTTGTGTGCCTGTGTGTGTGTGTGTGTGTGTGTGTGTGTGCAGTTTCTGTCGACAGTCCATGGGAACGAGCCGTCGCTGGAAACAAAGTGCCTTACTACATCAAGTGAGTCTGAAGTAGAGGAGAGAGAGAAAAACGATGTAGGCATCACTGGCTGTCGCGTTGATAACTTGAGATAACTGAACATGGTTCAGGAAGGAAAGGGGCAGGACAGTTCAGATGTTCACCTTGTCTAACAAGTAAATCGTGAGGTTCTGGGTTCAAACCTTGTCTAACAAGTAAATCGTGAGGTTCTGGGTTCAATTCTAACAAGTAAACCACAAGGTTTTGGATTTGATTCCCTGCCTTGCCCTTTCTGCCCAGTTTGATTAGAAAATTGAACTGATTGTCAAATCTTTGAGAGGAGACCCTAAGCAAATGGACATGTGTGCTTTTGGACTTGTGCGTGTTGAGAGAACCCATGTCAGTTGAAAATTGGAAAGAGCAGGAAGCTACATCCAGCTGTCCTGGCAAAACTGGTAGTTTCCATTCCCAACTGTATTCCCGAAGTTGGAATGTGGCTACCTCAGTGTTGGGGTAAAAGACGGTTGCGTATGCAAAAATCTCACCGTTTATGAACCACGGAGCACTAGCCAAGGAACCAAAATATGAACCCCCCCACCCCAAAAAAACCACCCCAAAAACCCATGGTTCACATATAATACAAATAGTTAAACTTAAAATCAGTCTACATATTGTTTTGTAAGTCAAATATTACAGTAACAAATTGATTTCTGATGCATAAGTGGTACATTCTTTATAAATATGTTGTATGAAATATAAGAAAGGAAATTAGCCTCAATATTGAGTTTTACTAAAAGCAGTCAGTTTAAGTTTTCATTATTGTTTTGTAACTTTGTGGTTAACATGTTTCAGGTGTTTAAATTGCTTTTATTTTGTGTTGAAGGGGGAAAAAAATTTTATTTGTTATCAAATACCTTTTTTTTTTTTTTTTTTTAGGTGCTATAGCTAGATGGATTTCATTTTTATATGTGAATGGAAATCAAACATGTTTTGTGGTGGGTTTTTTATTATTATTATTTGTTGGTTCACTCTGTTGCGCTCTCTCTCTATTTCTTTGATATTTCTTTCTATGTTCAACTCTCTCTCTCTCTCTCTCTCTCTCTCTCTCTCTCTCTCTCTCTCTCTCTGTCTCATCCATTTACGTTCTTCCCTATTTTTTATGAGTGCCTGTTGCAAAAAAGCCTTTGGCTTTTCCAATAACCCTCAATAAAATATTCAAGTTCAGTCTCTGTCTCTGTCTGTCTGTCTGTCTGTCTGTCTGTCTGTCTCTCTCTCTCTCTCTCTCTCTCTCTCTCTCTCTCTCTCTCTCTCTCTCTCTCTCTCTCTCTCTCTCTCCCTCTCTCTGTATATATATATTAAAGAAAGAAGAAAATAGGTGGGTGTTTGACATCAAGCTAAATAAAAGTTTTCCTTCACATATTAAAAGCATTTTAAACGCCAGTGTGTGTGTGTATGTCAATCTTTTTATCCACGTTTGCTACATTCACACACACACACATATATGTCAATCCTTTTATCCAGCTTTTCCACATTCGCACAAGAATATCCACACGTTTCTTTTTAGAAAAGGAAATGGAAAATCCACAGGGTGTCAGAATTCTCTGTAGACAAGACAAGGCAGAAAGACAGCCCCTGTCAATTCTTCACATAGAGAGGAGGGAGAAATGCATAGCCTGAAGACACTAACACACACACACACACACACACACACACACAGTGCAGAAATCTTAACTGAATGAATGCCATGTTGCCAAGCCCTCTAACCCGCCTAAGGCTATCATCTCCATATTGAGAAAGATTCTGTTTTCTTTTTTTTAACCATAAAAAACAAAGACAGAAAGAAGAAAAAAATGGAGAAAGGTGAAAAAAATGGGTAAAAAAAAAGTTGAAAATTCTTGGCAAAGAGAAAAAGACATTCAAAAACATAGCATTTCATAAAGAAGTTAGTATTGATTTTCTTCACTTCAACACCCCCCAACCCCACCTCCCTTTAAAGAAAAAGAAAGAATCCAGTATTGTGCTGTGGTCAGCTTCATTTTGAGAAAATGATGTTAAAAATCTATTTTGCTGATTAATTGAAAATACTTCTTTAATATTTTATTTTATTCATTTTTTTATTCTTTTATATCGAGGATAATGGAATAAGCACTCGTGTGCTTTTTTACATCCAGTCCCCATGTGTATGCGGTTTTGTAAATTTTGTCATCTGTTTCCACCGGCACACAATGGCCTACTTTTCCAAAAAGCGGAACAGGATTTATTGTGTGCGCAAGATGTTCTGCATGTGTTCGAACACGGGGCCTCGGTTTATAGTCTCATCCGAAGGACTGTGACATTCAGTTTGATTTTTTTGTCAAACTGGGAAGAAAGGGTGAGGCTGGGAATTGAACCCAGAACCTCACGGTTAAGTTGTTGGCAGGCGAACGTCTTAACCATCCTGTCACCTTCCTTCCTAAATGGATAGGTTTACTTATTTTGAAATGTCAACTGAAATTTGTGTTTTGGACCCAAAGACAACATTTTCAAATGTTTGCCTCAAAGGGTTTGTTAAAGAAAAAAAAAAGAGAGAGAAAAGAAAGAAAGAACGAAATGAAATATTGAACACGAGGCTATTCTTATAATCAGATTATTGCTCCAAGCCAAACACTTTGTCGGTTACTGATGTAAGCTAAAGTGCACAGCACCCCTTCCTCCCTCCCTCCATCCCTCTCTCTCTCTCTCCCCCCCTCTCTCTCTCTCTCCCCTCATCTCTCTTTCTCTCTCCCCTCCTCTCTCTCTCCCTTCCTCTCCTTCCTCTCTCTCTTTCTGTCTGTCTCTCCATCTCTCTCCCTCCCTCTCCCTCTCTCTCTCTCTCTCTGTCTCTGTCTCTCTGTGCACAGTTTGACAGTGCCATGACTCTGTCTCTTTGTGCACAGTTTGACAGTGCCATGAGAAGACTAAATGAGAGAGAGAAAGAAAATAAAAACTAACAGCTAAAAAAAAAAAAAAAGAAATTTGGGGGTGGGGGGAGTCTACCTGCCTGTCAACATGTTTAAGAAGCTATATGTAATTTTAACCGACAAAATGTGTTTTACATTGTGTAGTGCGGTTGAAAGACACTTTTCAGTATGTAAGTGGACAATTAAAAAAATTGTTATCTTTTGATATTAGAACTACTTAGAAGGGAAAAAAAAACCAAGTCAGTTGCATACGCTGCTACATTGTGTGTTATGTGGTTATGTTTTCTGTCTGTTTCAGTCATGTTTCAGAAAAAACTCAGTGGGACCATCCTCAGTTCACCATATTGATTGAGGATTTAAGTGAGTAGCCACCACATGTAAACTGTCGTTTGCTCTTTTGATGGAGGATAAAGGTTATCATTAGTGTATATATATATACAAGGCCTGCATTAGACCTGTTCTCCTGTTTGGTTTGGAGACATGGGTTTTCACAAAAAAAGGTCGAACGTTTGTTGAAGAGCTGTGAAAACCAAATGCTACGCTACATGACAAAGATCAAATGGGAAGACAAGATCACGAATAAAGGACTATGGAGAATGTGCAAAGTTGATGATCTGAAGTCTTTAGCTAGTAGCAATAGACTGCGCTGGTTTGGGCATGTTCAACGGAGAGCAGACCACCACATCATAAAAAGAGCAATGAACTTCGTAGTGGATGGAAAGAGACCAAAGGGAAGACCTAGCAAAACCTGGGCTACCTGTATTGCAGATGATCTTAGAGAAAGGGGCATAAATAAGGAGGAAGCTCAAAACAGAGAGATGGAGAAGGCTCATCAATGTCAAACCTTCCCTGGGATGACAAAAAAAGAAGAAGAGAAGAGAGAGAGATATATATATGTATATATAAATATGTATATATATAAAATATATATATATACATATATATATATATATATATATATATATATATATATATATATATACCCAGCATGCATCCTTCTTCTTGGAAAGTGATGGGCTCCGCCAGATTCAGTTTCACACTGCATGAAAAATGCAGTGCAGTGCCGGAGTGACTCAACCAAGAGCTGCAGGAAAAAAATGACATACAGTGATTTAAATATAAAGATTTTGAAGGGATTATATATATTGATAGATAGATATAATCTCAAAAATAGTGGTTAACCTTTTCCCTAAGGGTAACCCGCTATAGAGTAACCAACCATCTACTACTAACCCTTCCCTCCCTATCACCCACTACTGGGTTACGGTAGCATACACATGTGCACAGTGCACATGTACTGGGAAAGAGGGGTTCTCTTCCTTAATGTAGGGATAGTGTTAAAGATATTGTTGGAATATTTATCATGAAAACAGTATTATTATATTGATTGAAGATTTAGGTGAGCACGTATTTTTAGTAGTTTTCATTTGTTCTGTATTTGTGTTTTGCATCTAGTTTGTTTGGTTTTTTGTATTTGCGAATGGCTCGTGTGAGCAAGGGGTGTGTTCCTGTATCTGTGTGTTATGCGTGAAAGGAGGGGGGAGAGATGCGATGTGTGCATGCATACGTGTGTCTCTGCGTGTGTGTGCGTGCGTCCACATGAGCATGTGAGTGGATACCTGCATTTGTGTGTGTTTTGTGTGAGAGGAGAGAGATGTGATGTGTGTATGTGTTTTATTGTGTATGACTTCAACTTTACATCTGTTCACTTAATATGATATTAGACAAGTGTGCGTGTGCGCAAGCATGTGCATACACATACCTGCGCTTGTGTGTGTATGAGTGTGTGTATAGTGTGTGTGTGTGTGTATAGTGTGTGTGTGTGCATGCATGCATGCGCACAAGCAAATACATACTAGCTTTTGTATGTGTAGCTGTTGTTTATGATGTTTATGATACTCCACCCTCCTCTCCTCACTGTCTGTCTCTTCAGTTTCTTCCACATTTGTGAGTGTGAAGATTCTTATGTGCTCTATAAATCAACAGTACATCCATTCATTTATTCATCTTTTAAAGACGATGAGAGTACAGTAGTGACTGTGAAACAGGATATGATTTTTGTGTGTGTGTTTTTTTCCAGGTGCACTCAACGACATCCGTTTTGCAGCTTATAGAACTGGCATGAAACTCAGGATGCTACAGAAAGTGTTGGGATGTAAGTAAAGTAAAATAATAATATTGGAAATGTGTGTGTGTATGTTGTGAGTGTGTGTGTGTGAGAAAAGAAAATTTGTATTTCCCAGATGGTGTGTTAAAAAAGTACCATATTTGCCTTTTTCATCAGTGTTTGTGTGTGTGGGTGTGAAATTTGTATTTTCAAAAAGTGCATTGAACTTGCACCATATTTTTGTTGTTTCATCTGTGTGTGAGAGAGAGAGAAGTGTGTGAGTGTGTGTATATGTACATACAAAATAGGATAAACATTGAGACACAGCTCATATCATGTCAATGAACTACTTTACAAAACGGCACCCTCCTGTCTAGGTGAATGTCTTCACCTGTACTCTTCTTCTCCTTCTTTCCGCTCTGCTGCAGATACCTTGTGCTTACGAATACCTAGATTCAACTAAGTCACCATGGGCTGTCACACTTTCTCTATTTCTGATCCATCAATCCGGAATGACCTCCCTCTCTTTCTCTTCGTGTAAAGCCTATTTTTGACACTTTTAAATCCAACCTCAAGACATACCTATTTCAAACCTAAGACTCACCCCTCCTATTTCATCTCATATCTGTCCCTGCCTTCAATGGCCAAAATTCCGATCACCCTATCGAAGTGTATAACCTCTGTGTGTTTGCGTGTGTTTGTGTGTATTTGTGGATCGGTGGTCTAGAGGTAACGCGCCTGTCTAGAAAGCGAAAAGTCCGGGTCTGAAGTGTGCGGCGGTTCGTACCCCGTTTGGACCGGAAATTTTTCCCCCATCCATTAGACCATGAGTGGTGGTCTGGGCGCTAGTCTTTCGGATGAGACGATAAACCGAGGTCCCGTGTGTTACACGTAATTATTTAGCGCACGTAAAAAAAACCACGGCAAAAAGAGAGTTGTCCCTGGCAAAATTCTTAGAAAAAAGCCACTCTGATAGGGAAACAAATACAGCTGCAGGGAAAAAAAAAAGGGTGAAAGGGTGGCGCAGCGCTAAGTGGTGACGCGTTCTCCCGCTCTCCCCGGGGAGAGCGGCCCGAATTTCACGGAGAGAAATCTGCCGTGACTTAAAGTGGTATGAAATAAAATCTGAGCGCTTTGATTTGTTGCTTTACAAGATTCAGCGCTATATAAATTCCATACATTATTATTATTATTATTATTTGAATTTGTTAAAACTGTTAGTTATTGCTGGTTGCATGTGTAGGAGTGGGTTGAATGCAGTCACTTTGATTTGTTTTTACAAGATATATTGCTATATAAATTCCATTTTTTTTATTGTTATTGCTATTATTGTTATTATTATCATTAGTAGTCATCGTAGTGGTAGTATTTTCTCAGACAGAAGTATAGCTCTTTCATTCATCCAAACCCCTAACAAACCTTCCCTGTTCCCTGCTCTCTCCCTCCCAGTGCACTTGGTGGACATGAGCGTGGCCAGCGAGGCCTTTGAGCACCACGGGCTCCGCGGTCAGAACGACAAGCTGATGGACGTGTCGGAGATGATCGAGTGTCTGTCCACCATGTACGAGCATGTGGCCGCAGAGCGCAGCACACAGAACGTGCCGGTCAACGTGCCCCTGTGTGTAGACATGGTGCTCAACTGGGTCCTCAACGTCTACGACACGTGAGTGGCTGGCCGGGTTGGCGTTTCTGTATGTGTCAGTGTGTGTGTGTGTCGGTGTGTGTGTACGTGTGTGTACGTCTGTGTGTAGTGTGTGTGTGTCGGTGTACGTCTGTGTGTAGTATGTGTGTTGTGTGTCAGTGTTGTCTGTGTGTAGTATGTGTGTGTGTCAGTGTACGTCTGTGTGTAGTACGTGTGTGTGTCAAGTGTACGTCTGTGTGTGTAGTGTGTGTGTGTTTCAAGTGTAGTCTGTGTGTAGTGTGTGGTGTGTGTCAGTGTAGTCTGTGGGTAGTATGTGTGTGTGTGTTGGTGTATGTCTGTGTCTAGTTTGTGTGTAGTGTGTGTGTTTTATTTTATTTTTATAATTATTTTTTATATCTTTTATTTCGAGGATAATGGATTAAGCAATCATGTGCTTTTTTTTTTTACATCCAGTCCCTGTATGTATGTGGATTTGTAAAATTTTGTCGTCTATTCCCACCGGTACGCAATGGCCTACTCTTCCGAAAAGCGGAACTGGTTTTAATGTGTGCGCAAGATGTTCTGCATGTGTTCGCACATGGGACCTCGGTTTATAGTCTCTATCGAAGGACTTGTGGGGGGGGGGGGGGGGGGGGGGGGGAGTGGGTCGGCGCTGATGTTACTCAGAGGAAAAGTCTCTTGAACGGGAATCGATCCAGGTCAGCATTTCACAATACATCACGCTAACACCAGGCTTTCCTTCCTTGTGGTGTGGTGTACATGTGTGTGTGGGGGAGGGGGGGAAGCAAGGGGGGTGTTGATGTTATTTTGTTTTGTTTTTTGGGGGGAGGTGGATAGGATAGCCTGGTGGTTAGAATGATGCGCTCATGATCTGTTGACCCGGGTTCAAATCTCGTTCAAGAGGATTTTTCATCTGGAGTTTACATCAGTGCCAACTCCACTCTCCCCAAAAGTCCTTCAGATGAGACTGTAAACCGAGGTCCTGTGTGCAAATGCACACAGAACATCTTTCGCACACATTAAAACCTGTTACGCTTTTTGGAAGAGTAGGCTATTGTGTGCTGGTGGGAACGGATGACAAAATTTACAAAATTGTATGCATGGGGACTTAGCTCAACAAAAAGAACATGGCTGCCAAGATTCGAACTCAGGACTTCATGGGCCCGTGGGATTGAAGTCAAATGGTCTTAACCACTCTGCTATAGTGTCCATCATCTGCCAGCGTCTGTGCTGGTTTGAACATGTGTTGGTGCCCCTTGAACTTCAAATTTTGCTGATGTGGTCTTCAAATAGGGACGGGATAGCTCAGTGGTCAGAGCACTCACTTTCCCCCAGCTAAGGTTCTTTTTTTTTTTCTTTTTTTTAATCGAGGATAATGGAATAAGCTCTCATGTGCTTTTGTACATCCAGTCCCCGTGTGTATGCGGTTTTGTAAATTTTGTCATCTGTTCCCACCGGCACACAATGGCCTACTCTTTCGAAAAGCGGAACAGGATTTAACATGTGCACAAGATGTTCTGCATACGTTTGCACACGGGGTCTCGGTTTATAGTCTCATCCGAAGGTTAAGAAGCATCGAGCATGGTTACCACTTGGATGGGTGACCGTTTGCGTACCCCAGTTCACCCAGCTGTAAATGGGTACCTGCCCTCTTTAGGGGCAGGGAAGGTAAAGCAGCAAGGGAGAGGAGATGGGCGCCGCCCTCAATATGCTGGCCCCTAGAGAAGCTGAGGTCTCTGATGCCTCGCTCCCCTATAACCACATAGGTTATGGGAACACCTTTACCTTTACCTAGTCTTCAAATACCTGTAGGTCAGGGGAAAAAGGGAATTGCATTGGCTGAACTGGCAGCAAATATTAGAGAGGGACCTGAGAGTTGTTATCATTTTATTGAAATGGGCTGAAGATTACAGTGGTCTTGAATGCCTCTTCATGGGTAAAGCTAAATGAGAGCAGCTTAGTGTGTAAGAATGGGGAGGGGGGGAGGGGCAGAGGTATTTTGTTTGTATGTATGTATTTTTGTTTGTTTGCTTTAACGTGGTACATCTTATTGTCCACAGAGTACGCAGCGGTAAACTGAGAGTGCTCTCCTTCAAACTGGGAACAATACTGCTGTGTTCCGGTCAACTGGAAGACAAATATAGATGTGAGTTGCCTTACGTTTCATTGTTTCTCACACATTCACTCACTCACTCATTCATACACACACACACTACATATAATAATAATAATATATGGAATTTATATAGCGCTGAATCTTGTAAAAAACAAACAAATCAAAGCGCTTGCACTCAATCATTTACAGGCATGCAACTCTCCTTAAACATAATGAACAACAGATTTCAAATCCATGTGCACGCATGTATGCATGCACGCACGCACACATGCACACACGTGCGCGCACACACACACACACACACACGTGCGCGCACACACACACACACACACTTGGAACAACACTTAGAAGGTGAAAGATGCTGTTGAAAATTAGGGACAGATATGTGGGGGGAAAGTCTCAGGTAGGAAATAAGTGTGTTTTGAGGCTGGATTTGAAGGTATAAAGTGAAGGCTTTTGGCGAAGTGAAAGAGGGAGGTCATTCCAGGTGGATGGACCAGAAACAGAGAAGGAGCGACGGCCAACAGTGGTTTGTTTGAATCTGGGTGTTCGAAAGCACAAAGTATCTGCGGCTGAACGAAGGGATTGGGATGGAGTGTACAGGTGAAGACAGTTACTGAGATAAGAGGGTGCAGATTTGTGGAGACATTTGAAACAGAGGGTATTGATTTTATACTCCAGTCTTTGTGAGACAGGCAGCCAGTGAAGAGATCGCAGAAGAGGAGTGATGTGTTCAGATTTTTTCTTTCTTAGGACCAGTCGAGCTGCAGAGTTTTGTATGCGTTGAAGAGCGTGGATAGATGATGCTGGTAGGCCAGCCAAAAGAGAATTACAGTCGTCTAAACGTGAAAGAATGAGAGATGTGACAAGCTTGGAAGTTGCATCAGTGGATAGATACTTGCAAATTGCGCTTATGCGCCGTAATTGATAGTAGCAAGACTGGCAGGTCTGGGTGATGAATTTTTTCATAGAGAGTGTGTTGTCAAGAACTACTCCTAAATACTTCACAGAGTTGGACAAAGGAACTGACATATTGCCGATTTCTATTGAAGTTTTTGCGATAGAGGAAAGTTTATGTTGGGTCCCTATGAGCATGGCTTCGGTTTTATCGGCATTAACAAACAACACAAACAACTATCTATGCACACACACACACACACACTAACCCAAATTGCACTAACTAACAGCATATCCTCCCTGCCTGCTTATGTGCAGTACTCTTTATTCCATATTTCAAACTTTCTTTATTCAACATGTTTTCCTCGTTGTGCAGTCCTGTTTCGCCTGATAGCGGACACCAACGGGTTTGCCGACCAGAGGAAGCTGGGTCTGCTGTTGCACGACTGTATCCAGATCCCCCTGCAGCTTGGGGAGGTGGCTGCCTTTGGGGGCAGCAACATCGAACCCAGCGTCCGCAGCTGCTTCGAAAAGGTCAGTATTCTTCCCCGGGAATGCCAGGGGACTGTCAGTATAAATAGCATCCACACCTTCCTAGCAATTCCCTCTTTTCTATCCCACTCTTTGACGGAGACAACCCTGCAAACTAAGCTGTACGGCCCTACGAGAGGAGCTGGAAAGGACTTGCCACTATTTCTTCCAGACACATCTGATGGTGTAAAAAGTGAACGAGAGAAGAAGATCCCTCTCTCTCTTTCTGTCAGCGCTTTCTTGTCTGTTTTCTGCCTTCTTGGTCCGTTCTCCTGGTTTTTTCTCTCCCTGAAAGACTTAGAAGATAACGCTTCTCTCCCAAGCTGAAGTAGGATGCGCTGGGCCTGGCTTGTCAGGCGTTTAACAGCAGCATGAAGTGGTTTTGCTCATGTGACAGACAACGGTAGTTGCTGTGTGAGTGTTCCATGAAGAAGGAATGGTTAGTAGCCCAATGGATGGAGTCTGTGTGCCAGAGAAACTTGCAGTGGTTTTGTCTTTATTTGGGTGTGTGTTGTTGTTTTTCTGTCATTACATCTTGACTTGTGTGTGTAAGCAGCATGTACACAAGTGTGTGTGTGTGTGAATTTGGACTTGTTAGGACTATTAATTGTGATTGGTTGCTTGACTGTGTATGAATGAGTTGACTGCAAAGTGCTTTGATTTGTCTGTGCAAGATATAGCACTTTATAAATTCCATTTATTATTATTATATGAACATTTTAGAAGTATTTAAATGATCCCTCAAACTTCTACTATTTCAGAACTCTTTTACCAGGTTAGTTCATTCAGTTTTTGATGTACCCGGTCAAAATCCTGTAAAATCACACCTGGGCGACAAACTAAAAAAAGCAACAACACCCAAACCCTGGTTTTTGCAGGTGAAGGGGCGTCCGGAGATCCAGGTGGTGAACTTTCTGGACTGGCTGTCCATGGAGCCCCAGTCCATGGTGTGGCTGCCGGTGTTACACCGCCTGGCCGCTGCCGAAACCGCCAAACACCAGGCCAAGTGTAACGTCTGTAAAGACTTCCCCATTGTCGGCTTCAGGTGAGATGATGATAAGTTTATGAACCGTTTTTGTGTCTGATGTTCTGGGTTTTTTGGATGCCCAAGAATTTTGCCACGATGATCTCTTTGTTGATGGATACTTCATTTTAGGTCTTGTCATCACATTCCAAATGAAAAATTTTTTGACTTGTATGTATGTTGGCAGTTGTAGGGCTTTTGCTTCAATATAATTTGCTAAAGTTGGTTCTTATGTGCTTCATGAGGCATTTTTGTGTGCACAATGCAATACAATACAGCACAGTGCAATACAATATAGCGCAATACAATACAGACAGTGCAATACAATACCATTTGGTACCATACAGCACAATGCAATACCATACAGCACAATGCAATACCATACAGCACAGTGCAATACCATACAGCACAGTGCAATACCATACAGCACAGTGCAATACAACACAATACAATACCATACAGCACAGTGCAATACAACACAATACAATACCATACAGCACAGTGCAATACCACATAATGCAATACCATACAGCACAATCCAATACCATACAGCACAATGCAATACCATACAGCACAATGCAATACCATACAGCACAATGCAATACCATACAGCACAATGCAATACCATACAGCACAGTGCAATACCATACAGCACAGTGCAATACAACGCAATGCAATACCATACAGCACAATGCAATGCAGTGCAATACAGCACCGTGCAATCCATTACAGCACACTGCAGTGCAACACTGCACAATGCAATACCATACAATGCAATACACCACAATGCAAAACCATACACTACAGCACAAATTCAATACCATACAATACAGCACAAATTCAATACCATACAATACAGCACAATGCAATACCATACAATACAGCACAATGCAATACCATACAATACAGCACAATGCAATACCATACAATGCAGCACATTGCAATAACATATAATACAGCACAATGCAATGCCATACAATACAGCACAATGCAATACCATACAATACAGCACAATGCAATACAGCACAATGCAATACAGCACAATGCAATGCCATACACTACAGCACAATGCAATACCATACACTACAGCACAATGAAATACCATACAATACAGCACAATGCACTACCATACAATACACCACAATGAAATACCATACAATACAGCACAATGCAATACCATACAATACAGCACAATGCAATACCATACAATACAGCACAATGCAATACCATACAATACAGCACAATGCAATACCATACAATACAGCACAATGCAATACCATATAATACAGCACAATGCAATACCATATAATACAGCACTAACGGGATAGCTCAGTGGTCAGAGCACTTGCTTCCCCAGCTAAGGTTAAGCAGCATCGAGTGTGGTTACCACTTGGATGGGTGACAGTTTGCGCGCCTTGGCTTCAGTACAGTCCCCTAGTTCACCCAGCTATAAATGGGTACCTGCCCTCTTTAGGGTCAGGGAAGGTAAAGCAGCGAGGGAGAGGAGATGGGCGCCGCCCTCAATATGTTGGCCCCTTGAGAAGTTGAAGTCTTTGATGCCTGGCTCCTCTATGACCTTATAGGTTATGGGACACCTTTACCTTTTCTTACAGAGTAATGCAATACTATAAAATACAACACTGCAATATAGTACAGCAAATTGCAATACAGTGCACCACAATGCAAATACAGTACACCACAATGCAATACAGTACACCACAATGCAATACAACACACCACAATGCAATACAGTACACCACAATGCAATACAGGGCACCACAATGCAATACTGTACACCACAATGCAATACAACACAACACAATGCAATACAGTACACCACAATGCAATACAGGGCACCACAATGCAATACAGTACACCACAATGCAATACAGTACACCACAATGCAATACAGTACACCACAATGCAATACAACACAACACAATGCAATACAGTACACCACAATGCAATACAGGGCACCACAATGCAATACAGTACACCACAATGCAATACAACACAACACAATGCAATACAGTACACCACAATGCAATACAGGGCACCACAATGCAATACAGTACACCACAATGCAATACAGGGCACCACAATGCAATACAGTACACCACAATGCAATACAGTGCACCACAATGCAATACAGTACACCACAATACAATACAACACAACACAATGCAATACAGTACACCACAATGCAATACAGTACACCACAATACAATACAACACAACACAATGCAATACAGTACACCACAATGCAATACAGGGCACCACAATGCAATACAGTACACCACAATGCAATACAGTGCACCACAATACAATACAACACAACACAATGCAATACAGTACACCACAATGCAATACAGTACACCACAATACAATACAACACAACACAATGCAAATACAGTACACCACAATGCAATACAGGGCACCACAATGCAATACAGGGCACCACAATGCAATGCAGTACAGCACAATGCAATACAGTACAGCACAATGCAATACAGTACACCACAATGCAATACAGGGCACCACAATGCAATGCAGTACAGCACAATGCAGTACAGTACAGCACAATGCAATACAGTACACCACAATGCAATACAGGGCACCACAATGCAATGCAGTACAGCACAATGCAATACAGTACAGCACAATGCAATACAGTACACCACAATGCAGTACAGTACAGCACAATGCAGTACAGTACACCACAATGCAGTACAGTACACCACAATGCAGTACAGTACACCACAATGCAGTACAGTACACCACAATGCAGTACAGTACACCACAATGCAGTACAGTACACCACAATGCAGTACAGTACACCACAATGCAGTACAGTACACCACAACACCACACCACACACTACAGTATAACTGACAGTGTTTGTCGTGTGGGCAGGTACCGGTGCCTGAAGTGCTTCAACTTTGACATGTGCCAAAACTGCTTCTTCTCGGGCCGCGTGGTGAAGGGCCACAAGCTGAACCACCCCATGCAGGAGTACTGCACCACGGTATGTGCTGCACAGCGCTGCACGGCGCTGCTGCATTTCCACCGTCCCCTCCTGTCTTGTCTGTCTGTCTGCCAGTGTCATTTTCTGTCTGTGTTTCCCACCAGCTCTCTTGCCTGTGCTGCTTCAATCCAATCCAATTCTGTTGTTTATAGCCCCAGCCTTTGTCGAACATTCAGACAGCACTACTGTTGTCTGTCATATGAGTGAAAATGCGTTGTGCTTTTTTTAGACCCCTGGCATCCCCAGCATTCATCCATCTGTCACCCCTGGTTGTTAGGGGAGTGAGTGTCATGTATCCTTAACCTCTGATTTTAAAATAAGATCTGCAGTGCTGTGGTCTTAAAGAACAGACAAACAAATAGAAGCTAAAATCCCTGTGGGATTTCCATGATGCTATCCATACAAGATCATTCAATCTAGGGTGTGAAGCCGAAATGTGGCTACCTTCATGGTGGGCAAAAATGTTCGCATACACAAAAGCTCACCATTGGTGAACCTGGAATATCTAGCCAAGGATTTTTTTTTTTAAAGCACACAAAAAAGGTATATTAAAAATTTTAAAAAACCATCTCTGCAACTAACTACTCATAGTTGTTGGTTTTTTCCCCTGAGAGCCAACATTGGTATAGTTAGGAAAATACTTTGTTGTTTTTTATTTAGGAAAACACTATTATGATTTTTTTCTGTTCCTGTTCAGACAACAGATAACATTCTGCACTCCTGCCATTGTATGCAGGGGCACCAACTAACCAACAGGGAAGAGAAAGCTTCTGTGTATGTTGCGGCATGTCTGCGTAGGGAACAGCTAAGTCACCACATGTCTATAAAGCTGCTTCTCTTGCTGCTTTTTACATCATCAGATGGGAGAAATGATGGCATGTCCTTTCCAGCTCCTCTCCATAAAGCTGAAACTCGTTCCTTCTCCCCTGTGTGCCTGTGGTAAAGAAAACCAGACTGGCTATGCAGCGACCTGAGGAAGATAGTGTGGCTGACAGAGATAACCCTGCAAACCAAGCTGTATGGCCCACGAGAGGAGCTGGAAATGACATGCCATTGTGACACATCTGATGGTGTCAAAGCATATGAGTGAAGAATAAGTGTAGGGAACATTGATTGTGTCTGTGACAGGAATGTTAATGATGTTATCAACATTCATGATTTTGAGTCAATGTCTAAACAACAGATTATTTTTCTGTTTGCGTTGCAGACGACATCAGGAGAAGATGTGCGAGATTTCTCCAAAGTGTTCAGAAACAAGTTCAAGTCCAAACGGCATTTCAAGAAACACCCTCGCCTGGGTTACCTCCCTGTTCAAACGGTGCTAGAGGGCGACAGTTTAGAGAGGTCAGTCAGCGCATGAGGGTAGGACAGTGTGCGCGTGCGTTCAGTTTAGAGAAGAAAAATGTTTTGATGTCCAGAATTTGGGGTTTGCCTAAAAGCAGTTGCTACGAAAACTGGGTAATAATAATGATGATGTATGGAATTTGTAAAGCGTTGAATCTTGTAAAGCGAACAAATCAAAGCGCTTCCATTCAAATCTTTTACACACATGTGACTGTCCACAAAAGAATAACAGATTTAAATTTGCATTAATTTTGTAGTCATGGAAAAATTCTGTGCGTGTGTGAATTTTTGTTGCTTCCCTTTCCAAAAATCCCAACATGGTGCCTTGAACTGGCATGTTCCATTATCCCCGAAATAAAAGTGTAGATCAATAAGTGTTGCCCTCTATTCTTCTGGCTGCTTGTACATTTGTTTGTGTGTGAAAGATTTGGTTTTGTATTGTTTTGTTTTCAACAAAATTTTGCTTGAAACAAGTCTTGTGTTGTCTATAAAATGTCTATATAAACTGAGTACATGCTGCACATAGGATTTTGCTTTATTGTTTAATCTGGGGGAAACAAAAAACTAGCACCCTGACCACTATTCATGAACTGGTGGAAGGGGCAAAGGCCAAGCTGTAGACAGGATTTGAACCATGATCCCACTGTCTGTGGAACAGCAAACCACCAATATGTCATTATGACACTATCATGTGATCCTGTATTCTGATGGTAAAGGTAAAGGTGTCCCATAACTTATGTGCTCATTGGGGAGTGAGGCGTCAGAGACCTCAGCTTCTCCAGGGGCCAGCATATAAAGGGAAGCACCCATCTCTTCTCCCTCGCTGTTTTACCTTCCCCGACCCTAAAGAGACAGGTACCCATTTACAGCTGGGTGAACTGGAGGACTGTACTGAAGCCAAGGCGCGCAAACAGTCACCCATCCAAGTGGTAACAACACTCGATGCTGCTTAACATTGGCTGGGGGAAAGGGAGTGCTCTGACCACTGAGTTATCCCATCCCCAGTATTATGATAAAGGTAAAGGAGTCCCATAACCTATAAGGTCATAGGGGAGCGAGGCGTCAGAGACCTCACTTCTCTAGGGCCAGCATATTGAGGGCGGCGCCCATCTCCTCTCCCTCGCTGCTTTACCTTCCCTGACCCTAAAGAGGGCAGGTACCCATTTACAGCTGGGTGAACTGGGGGAACTGTACGGAAGCCAAGGCGCGTAAACGGTCACCCATATACGGATAGTTTATATTATCATTTATAACAGTATCATTGCCTTTATCCTTATCATCACTGTAATGATCATTATGATGATGATGGTGTGTGTGTGTGTGTGTGTGTGTGTGGCTGTGTGTGTATGTGTGTGTGTGGTGTGTGTGTGTGTGTGTGTGTGTGTGCAGCCCCGCTCCCTCCCCACAACACAGCATTTCACAAGATATGCACTCCAGGCTGGAGCTCTACGCCTCAAGGTAATGAATGTCCTGCCTTGTGTTACCTGTGTGCGTGTGCATGCATGTGCGCATACACATCATATAGGCGTGAGTGTATGCCCTTATGTGAAAGGAATAAGCAGGTAATTACTTCGCATATATTAACATGTGCATACATGTGTGGAATAATAATAATGTAAAGCAAACAAATAAAGGCGCAAACATATATGCAGTTGTGAAGAATCCAGGAGACACATGGTAAAAAAGATAAATATGTGCTGTTTGTGGGTACTTTTCTGTCTATTAATAATGCAGCTTTTGGAACAAACAAACAAACCTGTTTTCAGTTGAATACCAATACCAGTACTTTTTTTTTAAAACCCATTTTATTCAAGTTCATCATGTTATACATTGTTATATATTATGATTGTACAGTTTTTGTTTTTTCTATATACCAGTACTTTATTATCTCAATAAGCAGAGAAGTTCTGAAATTCTGAGTTGGATTTTTTTTTTTAACTTTTCGTATATAAGCATGTTGTATGGGGGTTTTTTTTCTAACTAATCACCAGAAAAATGTGCCTTTGTATTGTTTGGGGTTTTTTTGTTTGGTTTTTTTGTTTGGTTTTTTGTTTTGCTGTTTGTGGTGGGGGGGAGGGGGCTCTACTCGGACGCTGTCCTGTATATATATGTGTGTGTATATATATATATAAGATATAAATATATATATACACACACACATGTTATATATATATATATATATATATATATATATATATTGTTCACTAGGTTGGCAGAGGTGGAACAGAGACAGAACTGTTCATCACCTGACTCGTGAGTGTTTACTTTATATTTGTGTTTGTGTGTGTGTTTATATATAAAATTGTACATTTTGTGGTTGTTCCTCGATTACAGCTCTGAGGTTCACCCATGAAGAGATTTTGCGTATGCCACCTTGTTCCCTCCCCCCATGAAGGCAGCTGCATTCTGACTTCAGGGATGATGACTAAACACGATACCTGGGTGCATGCGTTTTTGTTTGGGGGGTTGCTTTTTTGGGGAGGGGGGGGGGTGTTACCTACCTGTTTTTACCAGCAAGAATGGCCTACTCTAGCAAAAGGTAGAACTTGTTTCAGCATGTTCTGCGCACATTCGCGCATGGGGCTTTGGTTCATAGTCTCATCTGGAGGGTTTCCGGGAGAATGGAGTCTGTAAGATCCCCTTGAACTGGTGTCTCAGTGGTAGCTCAATTCCTGGGCAGTGCTCTAACTACTATACTGTCTCTCCCTTCCCCTCCCCTGCTTTGCTATAATTATTTGATAAGGGAGACAGTCTGAAGTCTGTAGCTAGTACCAATAGACTGCGCTGGTTTGGGCATGTTCAGCGGAAAGCAGACCACCACATCATAAAAAGAGCAATGAACTTGGTAGTGGATGGAAAGAGACCAAAGGGAAGACCTAGCAAAACCTGGGCTGCCTGTATTGCAGATGATCTTAGAGAAAGGGGCATAAATAAGGAGGAAGCTCAAAACAGAGAGAGATGGAGAAGGCTCATCAATGTCAAACCTCCCCTGGGAGAAACATGACAAAAAAGGAAGAAGAAGAAAGATAAGGGAGACAGTAGCTCACTGGTAGAGGATCAAACCTCAGAACTGATGATGGTGGCTAAGGCACAGGCTGGGGGAGGCTTCACTGAGGTGGCATGCCTGTTCCAGGGGACTTCCCTTTTCCTGGGGTCCACACTGCTTCCACCTCCATCCATCCATCCCCTGCCAGTCCTTCAGATACCATGAACTGATAAGGCTGGATGGCCTGGTGGTTAGAGTGTGCTCGTGATCTGCTGACCCAGGTTCAAATCTTGTTCAAGAGGATTTTTCCTCTGTAGTTAACATCTGTGCTGACTCCACTCTCCACCCCCAAAAGTCCTTTGGATGAGACTATAAACTGAGGTTCGGTGTGCAGACACATGCAGAACATCTTGCACCCACGTTAAAACCCATTCTGCTTTTCAGAAGAGTAGGTCATTGTGTTGCTGTGGGAACAGATTACAAAATTTACAAAACTGCATGCACACAGGGACTGGATATAAAAAAACCAGGAGAATAGACCAAGAAGACTGGGCCTGGTTGACACCTGGATATATATTGTGATAGGAAGAATAGAGTACAACAGCCCAGTCCAGTAGTCTCAAAACAAATGCACTCCATTGCAGCATCATTACATCATTCTCATCGTCATTGATCATCATGCCATAAAAGTGAGTGTGTGCATGTGCATGCGTACATACGTGCATGTGTGTGTATGATACTTTTATTTGAAGTTATCTTGGAACGTTCATACCAATATGAAATTTAGCTTTCTTGTGTCTTTTTGAGATAATGATACGTATCAATGTGCTTGTCAGTACTGTAATTGCCCTTCATGGGATGATTAAAGCGTTTTTGACTTGACTTGACTGGAAATTGTCTGTGATTCTGTGGCTCGCAGAAGATGAGGCAGCACTCAAGGAAATGTGAATGTTGTGTTGCAGGAAGATGCTCAGTTGATTAGCCAGTATGTCTCAAGCCTCAATGGAGCCCTCTGTAACCCGTTTGCTGCACTGATGAAATTTCTTAAATCTTGTTTTTTTGTTTTGTTGGTGTTGTCCACTGTTTGGTAGCAGTTATATACTACAGTGTGACTATATTGAAGTGTGCATAACAAGCACACATGTACATGGATGCACTTGAATTCCACACACACATAGCACAGTCATGTGACATGGTCAATGAAATGTTCTGGACGCAAACTAAACACTGTAGTGTTGTTTAATAATAGGTATTAAGTTTGGTTATCACATTTTACACACAATATTACTTCATACATGTTGATAATGAGTGAATAATTAATATTTTATATCAGTTTTTACATACAAATGCACACTGCTTAAAACAATGTTACACACCACTACACAACACTCACAACTTACAACAAGACAATAATTACGCAAGGTGTTTTTAAATAAATAAATAATGTTTACACTTTAACACACACACAGCCCATTATACATATACAACAATCAACACTTATTATCAATTTTATTAAAAAAGTAAAGGAGTCCATAACCTTAAGATCGAGGGGGCGAGGCATCATAGACCTCATTTCTAGATCCATGCTATATTAATCTATGTATGTATGTATTTGCTGCTGTGTGTTTCAGCTGAAGAGCCCCATGCAATCATGATGGCTGTGGATGCAGACCAGCAGCACGATCTGGAAGTGACCATTAAAGAACTGGAACAAGAGAACAGGTGAGATGAACAGTTGACACATCAGAAAGGGAGATTTCTTTTTTTTTGGGGGGGGGGGATTGAAATGAACTGAGAGAGGGGGAGGGGAGACTCGGAGAGAGAAGGGGGGGAGGGGATGAGCTGAGAGAGATGGGGACTGAGGTGGGCTGAGAGAGATTGAAATGGGTTGAGAGAGATACAGATTGAAATGAGCTTAGAGAAAGATATTGAAATAAGCTGAGAGAGAGATTGAAATGAGCTGTTCATGCGCGCACGTGCGTGTGTGTCTCTACACACATGCACATGTTAGTACACATCAACACTATTTCCATCACACACCTCTACAAACCTCACAAGTCTTCACTTCACTTCACTCACTGGATAGGTGACTTGAAGGGGAAAAAAAAGCAATCGCACTGCTTATTCAATGTACCATCTGAAAATAAGGCCAAAAGCTGTGTCAGTTATTGATGTCAGCTAATTGCCAAGGCCTACACTAAAATGTTGTAAAATGTTGTAAAATGTTGTGTTGAGATTGCCTTCAACCATGACAAGCTCTCAACATAACAACCTGCACTTTCCTTTATAGGAGAAAAAATCCTCTGAAGTCGGTAGTATGGCTGCCGATATGGTGAGGTACTTGAAAAGAGTCATACACGCAAATTTCTCATCCGGTGTGCTTCCTATCTCACAGTGATTCCCAGGTGGGATGAGTGAGTCAAGAGTGGCATGTTCTGGGTGACCCCCAGACTGTTAAGCTGGGGAACGCTCAACAACTTTGACTTTGAATCACATCGTCTGTGTCGCAGAACTCTGCAGGAAGAGTACAACCGACTCCGACAGGCTCGGGAGTCGAGGGAGAACAGCACGGGAGCCCTGTCGGAAGGGGGGCCGCCTCTAGGGGGCGTACTGCGTGACGAGGAGATGCTGGCGGAAGCCAAACTGCTGCGGCAGCACAAGGGTCGGCTGGAGGCCCGCATGAGGATTCTTGAGGACCACAACCAACAGCTAGAGGCTCAGCTGTCCCGCCTGAGGCAACTGCTGGACCAGGTAGGGCCTCGGGTACTTGTTCGTCAAGTCAAAATTATCTTTATTGAGGTTTAAAGATTGACACAACTTTTTTTTCATCCTGCCCTCACCACAAGAAAAATTCAAAGAAAATTGACATATAAAAGCATTCAAAAGACAATGTTGAAAAGAAAAGAAAAAAAATATATGCAGATTTTTTTTTTCTAATAAATCCAGACTGACAAAACATGACAGAACAAAACCAAAACAGTATAACGTAAGCTCAAGTCATACAGACAAATGATGAAAATACAGGATTCACAAAACCAAGACAGTATAACGTAAGCTCAAGTTATACAAACAAATGATAAACATACAAAATAACAAGGGTAGGAATAACAACAAAGTAGCCAGATGTATGGTAACCTCCAGTATAGAAGTGGACTTACAATGTGTCCATCAGATGTTTCTTCAAGAGTTTCTTAAAAGTTTGTTTCGAAGGAGCTGATTTTAAAGAGTTAGGTAGATTATTCCACACTGTTCTTCCTGAATAAGCAAGGCTTGACTTATAGAGATTTTTATGGGGTCTTGGCAAGAAACATGAGTAGGCCTGTTTTTATTAACAGCAACATTTTTCACAATTTTCTTTCCATTTTAATATATTGTACATACGTAGACACTCGTGTGGGCTAGTTGTTTGTCAGAATGTGGCTACCTTAACCTGTTCAGTGCCTTACTTGAAGAGATAACTCATCGGCAATGATGTGTACTCTTTGCTGCCATGTCCGTCGAGTATACTCGTCATGGAGGAAGTCCAGAATAGTCTTCATTTCATATTTTGACTGTGGATATTTTTGGGAAAAGGTGAAGGTCTCAAGATAATCAGTAATCTTGCATTCCTCGCAAGAAATCCCCTCTTTTTTTAAGCAGTTTAATTTCTGAAAATATGTCCCCGTTTTGGGGTAAAACCCCCTGGCAAACAGGATTTAACTTCAAGCTTACTTCCCTGGCAGCGAAAGGATTATAACACTGTCCCTGTGTTTAGGGAGAGAACTGCTCTCTCCCAGAACATGTACCCTGTGCACATTTGTTATGGTACTGTAACCCAGTAGTGGAAGATATGGAGGGAAGGGCTAGTAGATGGTTGGTTGCCCTGTAGAGGGTTACCTGTGGGGAAAAGGTTCATCTTTTCAGTGTTGCAGTTTTCATGGGTCTTTTGGGGGGAGGGGGGGTGTTCCTCCGCTAGAGCTCTGAGGTTCACCGATGGTGAGATTTTTTGCATATTTGACTGTTTTTTGTCCACCATTAAGGTAGCCTCATTTCAACTTCAGGAATGGTCATGTGTCTGTATGCCCCCAAAGCGCTTTGTGGCAGGAAAAGTTGTTGTGATGACAGGAATTTTGGTTTACACTTTATTCAAATCAGAATTTTCCAATACACAGGAGTGAGTGAGGCTTTACTTTGGGAAGAGTGATTTGTTTGGTTGGGGATTTTTTGGGTTCCGTTTGTTCCTCGGCTAGAGCTCCGAGGTTCACCAATGGTGAGATTTTGTGTGTGCGGCTATTTTTGCCCACCATTAAGGTGGCCACATTCCGACTTTGGGGATGAAAGTGGTTTAGTTTAAACAGATTTTCTTTTGTTAAACAAAGGTACGCACCATCAGTTGTGAAAACAGGCACGATGATAGTACCTGTCTTTTTTTTTCTCTTTTTTTTTTCTCTCTTTTTTCTCTTTGCCATGTAGTTTGACTGTGTGACGATTCACAAAAGCTCTGTTGTTCATTACTAGTGATATTCAGTGTAATCTAGCGACTAGAGAGAAGGGGAAAAAACATGACAAATTGTAAATAAAAATAGAAAATAGACTTTCATCACTTCCAACATATTTCTCCTTCATTATTCCCAACTTATTTTCACCTTTGTCAAGTCAAGACAAAAACACTTTAATCATCCCATGAAGGGCAATTACAGTACTGACAGGCACATTCCCAACATATTTTCTCCTATATTTTCTCCTTCAACATTCCCAACAGATTTCTCCTAAAACATCCCCAACATCTTTCTCCTAAAACATTCCCAACATCGTTCTCCTAAAACATCCCCAACATCTTTCTCCTAAAACTTTCCCAAAATATTTTCTCCTTCATCATTCCCATCATATTTCTCCTTCATCTTTCCTAACATATATTTCCTAAAAACATTTCCATCATATTTTTTCCTATATTTTCTCATTCATCATTCCCAACGGTTTCTCCTATATTTTTTCCTGCATCATTCCCAACATATCTTCTCCTTCATCATCATTAATAATAATAGTAATGATATAAGGAATTTATATAGCACTGAATCTTGTAAAGCAAGCAAATCAAAGAGGTTGACCCTCAAACCATTTACACGCAGCACCTTTCCACAAATAAATATCAGGATGAACCTTTAATACCAAGTTCATGCACACCTCATTCCCATCACACTTGCTCCTCTCACCAACAGCCTCAAGGGGACCGGAGCTTCGCCTCCATCAACTCGTCTTCTCGCAGCACCCCCATGACCACCACCCCCTCCTCCTCCCAGAGCTCCCTGCTGGGGGGACCTGCCCGCTACCGCTACCTGGCCTCCGGTCTGGACGCCACGCCCCACCTCAACGGCCATTCCTCAGGTGAGAGGTGCTTTCGGCCCAGGATTCTTGACGATTTCTGCTTTTTTTTTTGTCTCCAGAATTTATCGATATGTTTGTGTCTTGTACAGAACTTGTGTTGTAACTATAATGGATTTTTGCCTTGCATTGGCACAGTGTTAAATGGAATTCCACTCTACAGCTTAGTCTTTAGTGATCGACTGTGACTCTCTGACTAGGAGGCTTGACTTGCACAGTCTTTATGTGCTGCAGCAGCCCTGGGGGCTGGTTGGCCTTTGGAGAACATCTCCAAACTGACTGTCCTTATGCCCACTTGGCCGAGAGAGTGGGGATGTACTGTGGGCAAGGCACTTAAGTTCCACTATTATCAAATTTCTGCCCAATTTCTAAAACAGCAGCTGCCTCCTTTGCCATTTTGGAGGTCATTTGAACACGACGGACAAACGTGTATTATTGTAATGTGAAAAAAGGAGAAGAAAGTGTCCCACCTCTTATGCGGTCATTGCAGAGTAAGGTATCCTCACTTTCTCTAGGGGCCAGCATCTTGAGAGTGGCACCATCTCCTCTCCTTCTCATTAGTGTTATGTGCAAGAGTGAAAAAAATGAATGATTGCAAACATTCTCACTTTATTGGTCTGTAGATTACAATAATTTTGCAATGCTCATTCTTGCTTTGGGTGCCTTTTCTTTCTTTTTTTTCGTTTTTTTTTTCTTTTTTCTTTAAACAACACAGAATATGTTTCAGTCTGAATGAAGAGCTAGTTTTCTTGCTCACATAGGTGTGTTTGGGTTTGAAGATGTGTTGACATACTGCCATTGGATAATTGATAGCGGTGTGCGTGTCTGTGTACATGCAGTTGCAGAGTGTGTTCTTCACTTTAACGTCTTTCCACTGTAAGTGATATTAGGTGATAGGGAAAAGGACTGGGAGCAAAGAATATGATTGTATGAACAAGCATGTGTAATTGAGTGCCTACAGAGGAAAAAGTCATGGGGGAGAGGAGAGAGAGAGAGAGAGAGTATGTGTGTGTAAGCAAATGTGTTGAAGAAGAAATATTATACAGAACTTTTTTTGTAAAAGACCAGAGGGCAAAAAGTAGTGCAACATAATTGGAGTAACATAACTTGTATAACATAACTAGTTGCAGAGTGATTCAAGGCTGATGTCTGTGTGTGTATGTATGAGTGTGCATGTCTGTGTACATGCAGTTGCAGAGTGATTCAAAGATGATTGTCTGTATACATGCAATACAAAGTGATATCAAGGATAATTATTGTTGTGTGTGTGTGTTCAAGGGGCCACAGGGATTGAAGACATGGAATCTGTGGCAGCCAATGGCGGCAGTCCACGTCACATCATGGCCGACAAACCTCGAGCTGCAGGTCAGTAGTCCTCTCTTGCAGATTCTGTGTGTCTTCCTTGTAACGTCTGTCCACTACAAAGTGATTTTAGACAGTGCCATTTCTGGATTCTTCACTAATGGGTGATATAGCCGAGCGGTGAAGACCGTTCAACTTCAGTCCCAGGGTCAGTGAAGTCGTGGTTTGAATCTTGGCAGCGGCGTCTGGTGAATTAAGGGCGGAGCTTTTACTATCTCCAGGTAAACTTCTAGTTGGTGTTGGTGTTGTCTTCAATGTAACGTCTGTTCACTGTAAGCGATAATAGACCTGCCAGTGTTGTAATTCCCCTTGTGTATAATACACTTGCAGAAGATCAGATATGCATGTTAAAGATCCCATTGTTCATGTCAGTGTTTGGTGGGTTACGGGAAACATGAAAATACCCAGCATACATCCCCGAAGTCGGAATAAGGTTACCTTCATGGTGGGTAAAAACGGTCAAATATGCAAAATCTCACCATTGGTGAACTGTGGAGTTCTAGCAGAGGAACGAGAAAGAACATTCCTCACTGCCGTTGTTGCTGAAATTTGTTGGTTTCTTGTTTTTTACTGCCATCCCATCAGCCCTTTCTGTGTTCTTTGTTCTGTCCATCCCTTCAGTTTGTCTGGGGGGTTTTCCTATCGTTTCTTCTCTGCCTCGGTTCATAGTCTCTTCCAAAAGACTTTGACGTTCAGTTTGATTATTTCGTCAAACTGGGAAGAAAGGGCGAGACTGGGAATTGAACCCAGAACCTCGCAGTGTACTTCTTGGCTGGCGAACGTCCTGACCATCCTGCCGCCCTCCTTCTCGACAAAATTTACATAACTGCATACACACGGGGACTGGATGTAAAAAAGCTCATGAATGCTTATTCCATTATCCTCGAAATAAAAGAATAAAATAAATTAAATTTTTTTTTAATTCTTACTGTACAGTACAACTCTATATATTAAAAAAATGAAGAAGGTAAGGTGTCCCATAACCTATGTGGTCATAGGGGAGCCAAGCATCAGAGACCTCAGCTTCTCCAGGGGCCAGCATATTGAGAGTGGCGCCCGTCTCCTCTCTCTCGCTGCTTTACCTTCCCTGACCCTAAAGAGGCAGGTAGCCATTTACAGCTGGGTGAACAGGGGGACTGTACTGAGGCCAAGACACGAAAACGGTCACCCATCCAAGTGGTAACCACGCTCGATGTTGCTTAACATTGGCAGGGGGAAAGTGAGTGCTCTGACTCCATATACTTCTTCTTCATCAAATGCTCAGACAGCAACTGTTGTTGTCTGTCGTACAAGTGAAAATGCACTGCACTGCCGTTAAGCGCCTGACAAGTCAGGCCCAGCACATCCAACTTCAGCATGGGAGAGAATTGTTGTCTTTTAAGTCTTTCTTTGGGAGGGGAAAAGGCAGGAGAATGGACCAAGAAGGCAGAAAATAGACAAGAAGGAGGTGACAGGAAGAAAAGAAACAAAATGAGGGATAAGAAAAGAGGACATTTCTAGCACAGAATTTCCAGAAGGCAGGGATGCAGTTTATACTGACAGGCTTCCCGACATCCCTGCGGGGAATGACAAATATATATATATATATACAGTGGTCGGAGCACTTGCTTTCCCCCAGCCAAGTTAAGCAGCGTCGAGCGTGGTTACCAGTTGGATGGGTGACCGTTTGCGCACCTTGGCTTCAGTACAGTTCCCCCAGTTCACCCAGCTGTAAATGGGTACCTGCCCTCTTTAGGGTCAGGGAAGGTAAAGCAGCGAGGGAGAGGAGATGGGCACCGCTGCCCTCAATATGCTGGCCCTAGAGAAGTGAGGTCTCTGACGCCTCGCTCCCCTATGACCTTATAGGTTATGGGACACCTTTACCTTTACCTTACACACCACCATAATCATGGACTATGATTTTACACCCCAGCACAATGTGTCCCACAGGCAACGTAGGAGAGCTGTTCCACATGGCGGGAGAGGTCGGGCAGGCCGTGGGGTCACTGGTCACCGTCATGACGGACGAAGACAGCGGGGCCGGGCAGGAAGAGAGACTTTGACCTTCACCTCTGCTGACCTTCACCTCCCCCTGATGACCTTGACTTGATCCGGAGTTCGTTTCTCTCACCTCTGCCTTTTTTGTCTATCAGCGGCAGCAGCAGCACCATCAGAAGCAGCGGCAGCAATGTTCCAGACTTTTTTTTTCGCTGCAGTGTCCACCCTCCGTCTGCTGCGATGATACTTTGTCTGTCATCGACCGTCGCTCAATTTGTGGAACACACCCCCCCCCCCCCCCCCCCCCCCCCCCCTGACTTTCGTCAGTGTTCATATTCATACTTTACTTTTCTTTATGATAGTTTAAATAGTTTTCAATTTCATTACTGTTCATGTTCATGCTTAGTTTGATGATGATGGTATATAGTATTCATCCTCTTCTCTGTTCGTATTCATTGTTATGGATTTTTTTTTCTCCTGTTTTTGGCGGTTGGTCTCCTCCAAGTGTTTCACTGGCATCTGCTGTCTATTTGTTTTTTGGAATGTGGTGTAGCATCTATGGTATATTCAACACACATGAAAACAAAGTACAAGATACAGCCATGGTTGTGTTGTCCACAAAAAATAACTGGGAGTGGGGAGTGAATTTACATCCTAGACCTATGTGGATATAAAACAAAAAAGAAAATTGATGCTGAAATTTAGCAAAAATTACCTGAGGCTTTTGGCCGATAAGGTCAGAGACCCATTCAGGATAAGAAGTTACAGCCATGGTTATGTTGTCAACAAAAACAGGGAGGTGGGGGGGGGGGGGGGGGGGGGGGGGGCATTCAATGTACATCCCAGAGCTATATGGAGACATAAAAATTGATGGCTGAAATTTAACAGAAATGTTTTTTAACAATAATACACGGAATTTATATAGCGCTGAATCTTATCAAAAGGTTAGAGGCCCATACAAATTAAGAAAATTGGACATAATGTTTAATTAAACAAATTGTTTTGTTTATATATTGGATAGTTAAGAATATGATAAGATAAATTTTAAAAAAGAATATGACAAGATGCCATGGCAGTGAAAAGTAGAGACTTTTAAAAAAATAATTAAATGCACCTACCAGATAAAAAAAATTATGTGCATCAATCAAATAAGAATTAGCTGCCTCTGGTAGTCCAAAAATAAGAAATATGTCATATAAATCAAGAACTACATGCATCTACCAAATATGAAATAAAAACTTATACATCAAAAATCAAGAATTTCATGCATCTACCAAAATATGAAATAAAAACTGTGTGCATCAGTCAGATAAGAATTAGCTGAATCTGTTTAGTCAAAACTAAGAAATATGTGTGCATCTATACATCAAAAATCAAGAATCACATGCAACTAGCAAGAACATGAAGAAGCAGTGATGTGCATCTACGAGATAAGAACGACCATCTGTTTACTGTTGATCTGCTCACTCTGGGTTCTAGAGTCCTATTTCACTGAAATTGTGTTCATCTGAGGACCGGAGTGTCCCACATACAGAGGTTGTGCTAACACAACAGTGCCTTTTGTTCTTCACCAAGCGTGTCAAGGGCTGATCATGTTCCTGTCGTTGTTCTCCTCATCGTTCGGTTGTGCTTTCTGTTCACGGCTTAGTTACAGAATTGTGGTCCAAGAGGAGGAAAGAAGGTAACAGTGACGTGTGTAAGTGTGTTTGTCAGTCAATTTATTCTGGATTAGGATTTCTTGATGTTTTCGTGTGTAGCACTTTGAGTGCGCGGGTGTAGGAAAGATGGGTGAAAGATATATTTGCACATACTCTTATGTGTGCCTGTATTGGGAAAAAGAAAACGAACCCCCACATGCACACACACATTGCGTGCATTGCGTGCACACACACATTCACACTTTTTGTTGTGACTAGGTCAGAGATGTCAGTTTGTTTAGAGTTTTGAAAACCTTAAAAAGTTTACCATTCCTGACAATTTTTAAATAACTACAACAACAAACTTAACCTATTGTTTAGGGTTTGAAATGCCTGTGTCAGTCCCATATTTATTTCATGGATTATTTCAATCTTCAAATGTTGGATTAAAATTCCGCCTGTGGTTTTGAATCAGATTTGACATCACATTGATGTAGACATTGTGCAAAGAAAATGAAATGTAAAAAATACTTCTTTTTTTTTAAACCAGATTTGTAGTAGGAAAATATCTGCCTTCATTATTCATTTGCATTAAACTGGCTGACCTCCTTGAGGCCCTTTTAGGGATTAACCTCTTCGCTTCCAGTGAATGTTTGGTGCGGTGCATTCAATCGCCACCCTTTCTCAAAGAAGAAGCAACAAAGCCATGTATGAACCATTGTAAAAAAAGATTTTGTAACTTAATATTTCTTGTCTAAATGGAAGAAAGAAGACATTCGTTCTTGTTAAAAAGGCTTCTAAATTTTGTTTTCATAACTCAGCAGTGTCTGTCTGTAGCTAAAGATAGTGACGCCCTCAGTGTGAACTTTGATACCTCCTAAGTAGGAAAGAAAACTGCAAATGAACAGCGTACTGTTGCTTCATCACGTAATTGTGTCATCATCAGTAACCAAGCTTGTATAAATCCATCATCAGTAGCATAAGTGTTTGAAGGGAAAGGAAAGCTTAGGGGGAAAAAACCAGCAGTATTTCTCTTTTCTGATCAGTATATGTAGCATATACTTTTGTGTGGGCTTGTAAACTTACATATCTGCCTTAAAAAAAAAAAGGAAAAAAACCCACCCTAAAAAAACCATGATGACAAATACTCAAGAAGAAACCTCAGGAATAGCTTATTTCGCTCTTTCCCCTCAATTCTGCAGAATGAGTTTGTGGTTGATTAATTAAAGATATAAATTTTGTGTTATCCTGTGTTTGGCTAAATTTTGCAGTCAGTTAACTTGCATGTAGAAGTCTTTGTTAGCATGCTTGAATGGATGTAAGTGGCTGTGAGGTGACTAGAAATCATGTTGGATTTATCATAGGACAAATTAAAACCATGAATGGATTGTAATGTGGGTGAAATCATGGTTCTTTTTCTCTCGTCTGTTTTTTTGTTTGTTTTTTTACCCCCACAAGGCACTAATGCACGAACACACATGCTCGCGCGCGCGCACACACACACATACACACCCACCCATGCACACATACACACCCCATGACCATACACACTCTCTCTCTCTCTCACTCACTCTCTCTCTCTCTCTCTCTCTCTCTCTCTCTCTCTTCACACACACACACACACACACACACACACAGTTGCATACATAAACACAGGCAATGCTTGTGCACTTGCTTGCTCATAGACTATATTCTCTGCGCTATTTTGCCTTGGCAATTTTGGTAGACACATGGACTCACCATACAGATCTGTTCACCTCACATTACCTTGCTGTGTATTATTAGCATTATGGTTTTGGATTTATTTTCTGTCTTTGGAGAGAGAGGGAGGGAGAGGTATAAAAGGACAGGAATACAAATACTTTGTCATCCATATGAACCTACTTCTTGTTGGTTGGGAGGGGGTTAGGATGTAGATTTTATTTATTGTTCTTATCTATTGTTTTTCTTTTTATCTTGATTTGCTATTTATTGCTCTTATCTATCATTATTGTTTATGTTCTTTTTATCTCGATTTTTATTTCTTGTTCCTATCTTTCGTTATTGTTTTTGTTCTTTTTATCTTGATTTTTTTAATTTATTCTTATCTATTGTTATTGTTTTTGTCTTTTTTTTGGTCTCGATTTTTATTCCTTGTTCTTGTCGAGCGTTATAGTTTTTGCCTCGATCTTGACCCCTGAGCATTGATTATTGTTATTATTGAGCAGCGTGCTTCGTGTCACTGGTGCGTTAGAGGTCATTGGTTGTGATCGCCGACCGAGCGATGAAATCTTCTGTGATGATCCTTTTCGGCATTTTTGTCCGGAGTCTATTCTTCTGTGGTGCTTTGACCCAAATTTGCCAGGAGTTTGCTAGAATGTAGGGAAAAAAAGAAAGAATATTGGTTTAAGTATGAAAATTTCTTTTTTAATCTGTCATTTTTTATGTGTTTTGGAATTTTTTCTTTTATACTGTTTTTTTTGTGTACTGGGAATTTTGTCTTTTGTACTTGATTTACTTTTTGTGATATTGTTGCTATGAAAATTGTCATAAAAATTAGAAGAATGTTTTAATTTTGTTTATGCTGCTATAAGAATAGTGTGATTGTGGTAAAAGTAGAAATATCTAGCATTTTTGTCGTCTCGCTGTTTCTGTTTTAATAAGAAAAGGATGTCTGTCGTAAACGTAAAATTGAAATGCCTTTTAAACATTTATTTTCATGTTGTTGTGACACAAACAAAAAAAGGTGACTATCATAAAAGTAGAAATATTTCCTTGTAACTTTTTAGCTGTACAGCATTTTGAGTGTGCATTTATAAGTAGCGACCTTACATTTACTTCGAAAACCAATTATGATCTTTATACCCATGACTTTTTTTGTTTTGTTTTTCTTGGGTGAAATTTGGCGTTAGAGGGTATTCAGCAATGGTGATCATAATCATAACATACTTCTTGAAAGATACCCCCACCCCCTCCACTTTTTAAATGTTTTCTGTATTATTTTGCTGCTGTTAGGTAAGTTGACAGTCTTGAAAAACTTGCTTTCTTACTTTTCTGATATGAGTCGATTGTTTTTGGTAATCGTTTGAGAGTTTCCTGCCAAAAGGTTGTATCTGCCTTCCTTGTTTGTTGATCAGATACATTCTTCTGGCTCGAAACTCCTTATCTAACACAAGAGCCAGTGGAACAAGGATTCTGTGCTTGTTTTGTTAATACATTGTGCTGCAGCCAAAGAAATTTCGGATCTAAATGCTGTTTTGTGTCATCGTGGGTGATGCTGGAAATTGTTGACTTTTTAGGTGTTTTGTTAGAGGTCATTTTTTTGTTTGAATAAGATCTGTGAAAATGAGGGACTGGAGAAATACCTGCTTGAAATAGGCTGTAGAGGCAAATGGTTGTGGATGTGTATTGTACGGTGACTTTGAGCTGCCCTGCTGTGTGGTCCATACATTCTCTGGCATTCACACATTACTCACAGCTGTCAGTTTCCCCCTATTTCAGCTGCTATCCATCCTATCCCAGCCCAGCTGGTGCTACTAATTACAGCAGGAACTGACCACACTTGGACTTGGTGAAAGGAAGGGGTAGTTGGCAAATTTTAGCACTGGACCCTGGACCGAGTTGTGCTGGATTTGTGTACTGCAGATCTTTTCTGAATATTTAGAATCCATTGCACATTTTCCCTGAAAAACCTGTCTTTTTATGTGCACATGGCACCATAGAATTACTTTCACAGTATACCAAGTGTGAGCAGCACAGTTTGTTGGTTGTGTTAAAGTCCCAGCGGAGGTTTAGTGACCGTGTCAACCGACCACCCATTCGTTACCTTGCAGCTCTCACTGAATCTGCATTGTCAGGTGTATTAGTGTTCCATCACTGAAAAGGTTTTTTTCTGAAAATGTCAGTTGATTTGAACATTGTGACTTCACTTAGGGAGAAGAGAAGAGAGGGACTTTGTGTATCATACAGGCAAGATCTGTACTTGCAGGGGGGTTTTCTCGGGGGTGGATAGGAAGGGGGAGGGAGGGGTCATTTTCAAAAACAAGATTAATAAACCGTCTTGTAGTAGACGGTTTTGTAGTTATCCTGCTGAATCGGTTGCTGCTGTGCTGAATAGAAACGTCTACTACTGCAGAAGTCTCCTTAGAGAGACGTTTTCATTGCTCATCCTGATTTAGAAAGGAGAAAAATGCAATTTTTTTGCAGAAAAAGTATATACCACAAATTTTCTTTTTTGCAAGAATGGATTGTTTCTGCATTTCTGTCCCCTTCTGTCCCTTTCATTCTTCTTCTCTCTCATTCACTTTTTTCACAGTCAGATGTGTTGGGGAAAATAATGACATGTTCATTCCAGCTCCTCTCATGGCTTGGTTTGCAGAGTTATCTCCGTAGGACCTTCATTAAGGATTGTGGATAAACATGGATACACATGCACACCACACACACTCACTCACACACACGCACACACACACAGAGGCTGGGTTTGTGCCTGAAGCAATGCCACTATGAAGCGCGTAGGGTTTTTTGTTTCTGTCCTTCAGTGCCTGGGCCCTTTGCACTATCTGTTTCCACAGCTGCCATGAATTTCCTTCACAATGTGCTCGCTTCTTTGGCCATGTCTCTGGCCTAGTATCTAAATCTAGAAGATTTTTTTAGTATGGTGATGCAAATTAGAAGTGTATTTAGTTTAGCTGAGTTAGTTGACACAGGTTTAGTTTCGTTAGTACTAAGGATGGTATCAGAGAATGTGGGAACATTGGTTGAAGAGATCAGTTCATCTGTCACAGCATTATGTAACCACAGTATCTCTAGCGTTTTTAGAAAAATGGAGTTGTACAGAAACCTTCATTGATAACTGGTTGTGCAGACAGGAGTGGAAAATAAAATCCTCAAGATATGTGGGTTTTTTTAAAAATGGCATAATATTTTCATCCCTTGAATGTCCTGTTACAAAAACCCAGTGTTCTGTCTTGGTGGGTTTTTTTGGAAGCTTTAAAATGAAGATGTTCTGTGCTTGGAAGATGGAGAAACCTGCCCCACACTCTGCACACTTTGATGGGAAAGAGACTGATTTTGTTGTTGTTTTTTCCTGAATGATGAAATTTTCGCTGATCCGATCACAGTTTTTTTGCAAATGGCTTTTCATCCGATCACATTTTTCCTTCACGTCGTTGAACTATCTGGAACAAACCTGAGTGGTTAACACTGCGAGGTGTTGGATGTGGAAAATGTTGCTCTGACCACATCGTTGTACAGACCAGTTAATGGACATGTCTGTAGTTGTCTGTATCTGTGTAATGGAACATCAGCAGTCACCACCCGTTGTCATGCTAATAATAATTGGCCTTTGAAGAGCGTACACGTTTACTCAAAAGAAAAAAACGTGACACTTTTACCATGTGACTGTAAGAAACTGTTATAAACAATATTTGTATGTTTTTGTATGGAGCAATAAGATAATAAAAAAAATAATTATGTATGACAAGTATACTGGAGTGAATAGTTCTTTAGTCATGTGTGTTTGGAGAGTTAACAGTTTTTGTATGTGTGTGAGAGAGAGAGAGAAGACTCCTCAAAATATCATACAAAGAACACAAGACCAACAGCTATGTGAAAGGAGAAATCAAAAAGCGTGTGGGCCCCCAAGAACCTCTGCTCTCAACCATAAAGAGGAGAAAACTGATGTGGTTTGGTCACACCACAAGACACAACACCTTAGCAAAACCCATCTTGCAAGGAACAGTCGGAGGCAAGAAAAGAAGAGGCTGCCAAAAGAAATCATGGGTTGACAACATCAAAGAATGGACCGCCCAACCCCTGCAACACCTACTAGCCACACAGGATCGTGAAGCATGGAAAAAGATCTCTGTCACGTCTTCTCTCATGTCCCCCCTACGTCCTTTGAGACATGGGACTGAGTGAGTGAGAGAGAGAGATGAGAACTGTGTGTATCACAGTACAAATTTGTGAATGTATTTGATATTGTTTCAAAATGTTTGCACTGTATTGAATTACTCTACTGTTGTTAAAAAGAGCAGTTCTCTCTCTCTCTCTCTCTCTCTCTCTCTCTCTCTCACTCTCTCGTCTCACGTCTGCCTTCCCTCTGTCTCTCTCTCCCTGACTCCTCCCTTCCTTTCTGTCTTCACTTCTCTCTCTCTTCCCTGTACTCCTCTCTCTCTCTCTCTTGTCTGCCTCTCTCACTCTCTCTCTCTGCTGCCTTCCTCTCTCTCTCTCTCTCTCCTCTCTCTCCCCTGCCTCTTCACTCTCTCTCTCTCTGTCTCTCCTCTCCTCACTCCTCTCTCTCTCTCCCCTCCTCTCCTCACTCTAACTCTTGGTACATCTGCCAAGCTCTTCAGTTCCCAACAGCTTTCCTGACATTCCTTTCTCTCATTTAAATTCCTTGGATGAATGTAACCAAAACATCATGTGACTCATAAACTCGTTTCCTTTCAAAAGTAGCTTGTTCCATGAATTCGATTGACAATCTGCATTACATGCCCAGGGATATGTAAAAAGACATGTGTGATCTTACTCAAAATAAAACGATATTTTTTTTTAAATACAAAAAATAATTGTGTGCCTGTGGATACGAGACAAACTGCAGTACTGTCACGCGACTGACTGTGTGTGAACATAAAGATACTGATGTGTTATTCTTATTCTCGTAAAATAAGAAAAAAATTGAAAAAATAACAAAAATAACAGGGACAGTGTATCAATATGCCAAACTTTCCAAGGGTTGTTGAGACAGATAACACTAAGATTTTCACTTAGTTTTAATTAAAAACAATCTTTGGCATATAATGAATCACTCATCGGTCAGTATAGCAACAACAATCAATAATTATGAGAGTAAGACAAGAAAAGACTCATGCTACAAGAATATGTTTAATTTCTTGCACATGTTAAAATCTTTTTTTAATTCTAACATATACCAGAAGAGCATCTTCATATGTGTCTGTCCTTCTCCCCCTTTGCGCCAATTGCATGCAACACTCTACATTTTCATGTGTCATTCCCCTCAAAACAGAGATAACTGACCTTATCGTTTCTCTCAATGACAAGTAGTTTGAACTTAAACTAAAATAATAAAGAACATGCATTGCGACAAAAATCAAACGCTAAAAAAAATCACATTTGGCGGTCTGAGCCAATCAAAACGCAGCAATGTGTACGCGCATGCGCACACAAAACTGCCGGGTTCTTCCAAAATGGATAGAACTGATCAGCCGACAAGATGACCGTGGTCATGCGGCGGGTGGGTATGGTGACCGTGACTTTCGCAGGAGTGACCATGGGGGCAGGGAGTAACTGAAGATCCCGAAGAATGTGTCGACTCCGAAGCAGCGGGAGTTTCCGAAGCCGTGGCAGTCTGAGTCGGCAGGGAAGTGGCAGGACTTGGCGGAGAAGTCGTCGTGGTGGTCTCGGTGGGCGCAGTTGTGGTGGTGGTGACAAGCGCACACTTTCCGTAGAGAGAGGCTGTGCCGGTGGAACTGACGATGTTTGGCTGGCAGACCAGCCCCTGCCTGCAGGGACAGTTGGTTTCGGCATCCCGGGTAGTGCACCCCTCTCTGGGCGAGCCCAGTCTCTTGCAGTAGACCCAGGAGGGGAGAAACTCGTCGCGTACGCAGCAGTAGCCGTCAGGACAATCGTCGAAGCGGTGGTTGATGCCCGGGTCACATTGCTGCTCTATGACGTCTGGGAGCTCAAGGCCCTGCACAGTTATGTGGACAAGTGAGTGTGTATTTTGGGAGGGGGGGGGTTGCGTATGGTAGTGTGTGTGTTGGCGGGGTGAGGGGGGGATACGTGGGTGTGTATCTGCGTATGTGTGTGTGACTGTATGTATATCTGTATGTGTGTGCGTGCGTGCGTGCCTCTGTGTGTGTGTGGTCATGTCGAGTTAGAAATATTGTGATATTAAATTTAATGTCTATCCACACTTGGTGATATTAGACAGAAAGAAATGATAAATAACAAAAAGCAAACAAATCAACCCAACAAACAAAACCCCTCCCATAACATATTCACAGAAGACATGGAAGTATTCCTAGCAACATCAGTAATCATTAGTTTTTCGCGAAATACTCGAGTGTGTATGTGTTGCATTTTATGTACTCTGTGAAAATATTTCCGTTCCCTTCCTTGAAAAAGATTTCTCATTCCAATTTCCAATTTATTTATCGTCCAACGAGAGAGAGAGAGAGAGAGAGAGAGAGAGAGAGAGAGAGAGTGAGTGCTAGTTCTTTCCCACTCGTGTGATATCAGTCGAGACTGCTCAGAAACTGCCAGTGCGTGAAACGTACAAGTCATTTGTCTTTAGAAGGAAAAGAAATGTTTCTATGAATATTTTGTTGTTGATTTTTTTTTAATATATTACAAAATACCAAAACCATGGGAAAAAATCCCCACCCACGCCATGAATATTTTAACCTACATACGAAAACTGGAAATCGTACCATTTTTGGCATAGTTAAGTGCTAGTTTAAGATAGCGTCAAACAAACACTTTTTTTTTAAATGCAGTAATCGATAGATGTGAAATGTACTTAGGCGTGATAGAATGTTGATAATTAGTATAAAGTTATGCTCAAAGTGTAACCCTTGATAGGGGAAAACAAATCCGACGCCATAGCGGCCAATGACAAAGCCAAAGGTAACAACTCTCTCTCTTTCTCTCTCTCTTTCTTTCTTTCTCCCCCCCCCCCCCCCCCCCCACACACACACACACCCTCTCTCTCTCTCTCTCTCTCTCTCTCTCTCTCTCTCTCTCTCTCTCTCTGTGGGGACTGGGTTTAAATTTTTTTTTATAAAAAGCACGATTCATTATTCTTGAAATAAAAGAATTTTAGTTTGATTCTCTCTCTCTCCATCTCTCTCCCTCTCTCTCCCTCTCTCTCTCCCTCTCTCAATAAAAGATTTTAATTTGATTTGATCTCTCTCTCCTCCCCCCTCCACCTCTCTCTCTCTCTCTCTCTCTCTCTCTCTCTCTCTCTCTCCGACAGCACAGAAATACACATTCTAGGAATATGTCCCACTTAGCCAAGATATATTTATTTTGGTAAGGCATGAATTAGTCTGACCGGGGCGATATCGTTTTAGAATAGAATAGTATTGCAAATCAAACATTGCGTGGTGGATTGGAAGACAGAAAAGAGTTGGAAGGTCTCAAAGTCGCCAGTTTAGGAAAGGAGAGAAGACACAGGACAGGACGACACAGACAGCATGTAAACAGAAACCTGCACGTGTCTCACACTAGGGTTTTATAAACTTCATGGCTTCGGCAGGACACACTGGCAGCACGTGAGTAAAATAAATCCCTTTGCCCGTGTCTCACAGGGGTGTATAAACTTCGTGGCTTCAGTTCAGTGATCCAGTTTTATCTGGATGACAGTGTTTGTGTAGCAAAGGCTTAAAATGGTATGGGCTTGGAGTGCTTAATCAAAACGATTGTGGATGGTAAAATAAATAACGTGTATGGCTGTGTCTTGATTGAATCATTGCTATGGCCTTTCTTCTTCTGTTTTTTCTTCCCATTCCTAGGCTGGCTAATGGTGAAATTTTGCCATCATTAAGGTAGCCACATCCCGACTTCGGGGATTGTTTTTATTCAACGAGTGCTCTCTTTCCATTCTTGAAATGTGCTTCTTTGGGGGTGGGGTGGGGGTATAACAATTATATGGTACACTTTTCCTTATTTTGAAAGACGAGCTTTACTCCTTTAGTCATGGAAATGAGCTAATACTAGGCCTAAATTGCCAAAGCTTAGAAATACAGACGTTAACTTCTGTTGTATGTCCTTGTTATGTTGGTGTTTCAGCGACAAAAAGGGTTCTTTCTACAAAACAAAACAATTTTTTTTAATTTAAAAAGAAGACAAAAAACAAAAATAAACGTCTTTTCATCGGGTAAAGAAGCATACTCTTCATTTAGATTGATTCCACGGAATCGGTTTCACTAACCCACAG
>CM054152.1:58563407-58580907 GCA_028751875.1 Rapana venosa | reverse complement strand
GCGCGGGCCTGGCACAGCTGCTTATAGAATTGGGCTGTTTTGGGGGTGGCCCGAGGAGCTCAAGGGGGATGACCCGCGACCTTAGTCCCTAAGAGTAGGCCATTGTGTGCCGGTAGGAACAGATGACAGAATTTACAAAACCGCATACACATGGGGACTGGATGTAAAAAAGCACATAAGTGCTTATTCCATTATCCTCGATCTAAAAGAATAAAAAATAAATAAATCGGAAAAATTCCGCTGGGACTAGAATAGAATTTCAGACAAATCAAACAAATTGGAAATCCTTTGCTGGGAATTCCCTCTTTGAAGTTGTATTCCCAGCCCAGTGATTCTTCTTCTTCTTCTTCGAAGGCTCAGACAGCAACTACTGTTGTGGTGTCATATGAACGAAAACGCGTTGTGCTGCCGTTAAGCGCCTGACAGTTCATCCGACTCTGGTTGGGGGAGAATCATCATCTTTTAAGTCTTTCTGGAGGAAAAAAAAAGGCAAGAGAATAGGCCATGAAGACGGACAAACAGACAAGAAGGATGTGACAGGAAGAACAAGAAGTAGGCAGAAACAAAGAGGGGGTACAAAAGAGGAAATGTCTAGTACAGAATTTCAGATGGGGGATGGTACAAGTCCCCGGTAACCCCACCCCTCCCTCCCCCCGGGGTGGGGTGTCAATGATTTGAATCTAAAGTGACAAATTTGTTGTTGTTATCATTTCAAGTCTATGCTTGGTTTAATAAGGTTTATTCATTAATAAGCACGGAACGAGCATACCATGATGGACGTAATCAGCATAGCAGAAGCAACAAGCAAGTAGCTTATGTTGTGCTCAAGTACAACATCAAAATTCTTATCCTGGCGACTGACGATCCCGACAATGACCAAAAGTCTATTTACTCTTGATAATGTAAGACAACAAAACAAACACTGAAATTAATGCAAAAACAACAAAACCAACAACAGCACAAAAGCAAAAAACAACAACAAACAAGAAGAGAACCAGCAGCTATCAACAGCAACATTTCCTCCGAACCGTTTTTTCGTCAGAAATATCCTTTCTCATTCGCTTCTGCCTGGAATCCCGTATTTTGACCTTCCCGTGTAACTTAGCCCTTAATATTAAATTGAACCCCCAGCCCTCCTGGCCCAAATGAAGTTTGACTGTCTGCTCCCGCATGCGTCATAGGTGGTGCTTGTTCGTGCTACTCAGAAAAAAAAGTTCACTTAAAGTCGGAGAGAAAAGAGGGTAGGATGAGACAGGACGATGTTGTATTTTTTTTAAATAATAGTCTTTTCTTTTGTTGTTGAAACATACAGATAGAATCTCCGCCCTCTGTAACGATGGCAATAACAAAAAGATCGGTAAATCACGACATAGTGTTATGATAAGAATGTTTGTGGTAGTTTAAAAAGATAACTTGCAATGTGTAAAAATAAGACTTTGAAAAAAGTTCATGTGGAATTTTGCCAACACCCCCTCCCCTAAACAAACAACAAACCCCCAAGAGTCCAGGCTAAATACGAGCGCGCGCGCGCGCACACACACACACCACACACACACACACTTACGCACGCATAGACACGCACGCGCACCACACACACATACACACTCTCTCTCACACACACACACACACTCTCACACACACATAACACACACACATCCTGGATACATATCCATTCGTATGACATTTCCTCACATACAAGATAATACACCTGTCATAATCATCAAAATCATCAAAGCGCTTCGATTTGTTTGTTTATTACAAGATTCAGCGCTATATAAATTCCATATATTATTATTATTATTATTATTATTATTAAAATATCATAACCATACATTTGCACAGACAAAACCAGGCAATTAACATTATTTGATGTACGAAGACAGCGAGCCACAAAGCATCAAGAAAAATGACCAATCTAACATTAGCTATTTCAACAATAAACACACAGAACTGCTTTCTTTCCGCTCTCATCTGTGCATACTGCGTATGCTATGCGCGCTCATACCTTCACACACACACACACACACACACACACAAAACACACACACACACCACACACACACACACACACACACACACATATATGTATATTCATGCGTGCTCAACCCTATATGCACATTATTAGAATTGATATAAAAATCCACAGAAGTAATGAAATTGTCCAACAGAACATTGCAAATTAACAATCCCTACCATTCTGCATTAACAACAAAATACAACCCAAACGTCATTTTAAGGGGGAAAACTCAGACAAGTTCATTGTTAACAAAATCAAAGCAAGCAAGGGCGCGCACACACACACACACACACACACACACACACACACACACACCACACACACACACACACACACACCCACCTCTCTCTCTCTCTCTCTTCTCTCTCTTCTCTCTTCTCTCTCTCTCTCTCTCTCTCTCTCTCCTCTCTTACAGTTCAAAGCAAGCTGGCTAATGTCAGTTACACTGAGTTGCACAAGTATACGTGGAAAGCTTTTTTGAAAGATGGTACACTTCTTTTGTTTTTAATTGAGACAGGGATCTCATTCCATAATTTGGTACCAGAGTACACCAGTGAAGACATAAAAAGATCAGTTCTTGGTCGAGGTAAAACAACTGTACTTTTATTTCGAACTGTTTTCACTGGAAAACTCTGACAAAGATAAAGTGGAGCAAGATTATTCATAATTTTATACATAAATAGGCCTTTATTGAAGCGACATTTCAGACTAAATGGAAGAATGGCCAATTCTTTATAGTCACAAATTTCAAGCGAACTAGTTCTTAGAAGAATTAACTTTAGAGAACGTTTGTACACTCTTTCAATTCGCTTTATACAGTTTTTACTCGCTGAATCCCAGCACGTAGAGGCGTAATCAATGTCTGGCTTTATATAAGCAGAGAAGAATAGTTTGGGAGTATGTTGATCAAGAAAATGTTTTATTCTGTTAAGTTGAAATAACTTTTTAGATAATTTCTTGGAAACATTAAAGATGTGGTTTGACCAGGACAAGTTATTATCAATATGTAGACCAGGTAATTTAAATGAATTTACTTCTTCCAACATGTTATCATTTATTTTTATTTTTATTCCATTTAGTTAGGTTTTGAAGTTTTGGCGCTTTTGTCTAGTTGTAACAACCATGAGTTTAGATTTCGGAGGATTGATGGCCATGTGATTATGCTCTGTCCATGTGTTCAGATTGTCTAAGTCATTTTGTAATTCTGTACTCATTGACATTATGTCCTTACCTACAGTATGTATGGTAGTGTCGTCTGCAAAGAGTTCACATGTGGAAGATACATAGAGGGGAAGATCGTTAATATATATTGAAAAGAGGACTGGACCCAACACGGACCCTTGAGGAACACCATATTTTATGGGCATGAAAGACGACATTATGGAGTCTTTGATAAACAGCTTGTCTCCTGTCATTAAGAAATGAGTGAATCAGTTTTAGTGGATCTGAACATATACCATATATTGTTAGTTTCCTTATGAGTAGGTTGTGATCGATAGTGTCAAAGGCCTTAGCAAAGTCAACAAAAACTGCCACTGCTCTATCAGATTAGTAAGTGCTGTATGACATGAATAATTCTCTCTAAATCCACTTTGATTAGGATGAAACAATTTATATTTTGTAAAGTGTGACAAAAATGTTGTTTTAGATGTTTTTCAAAAGGTTTAGACAAAGTAGATAGAATTGATATAGGTCGTAATTAGAAGGGTCACTAAGGTCACCAGATTTAAATTTGGGTAACACTTTGGCGTCTTTAAACATTTGAGGATAATAACATTTATATATTCAGAGGTTATAGATGTAGGCAAGATGCTCTGAGATTACAGGTGCAGAAATTTTCGAAATTTTGCTATCTAAATTGTCTAAACCACGACAGCTTTAATAGACACAATTCCTTGTACACTTCATGCACACCAATAAACCTAAAGATGAGTTTTGATTTAATATGCTTGCCGCTACAAAATTTATTTAAAAGAAGCAAATCATTTTGTTCAGAGTGGTCAACATTCACAAGTTTTTCAGCCACAGTACAAAAATGTTTATTGATATTTTCTGCAGATAGGCCTGTACCTGATGAAGCATTAGAAATGGATGGTTTACCAGCTAATTGGTTGATAGCATTCCAGATGGACTTTGAATCTTTTTTAGATGAAATAAGTTCGCTAAACTATTTCTTTTTTGCGATTAGTTTCATATATGTTATTTTATTTCGCTGTACCTTAAATTTTTCATCTTTACCTGTTGACTTCAGTAAGTTATCAGGATAGTTATAGCTTCTTTAATATCATCAGTTAGCCATGGTGGTTTGTCTCTATATTTAACACGTTTTACTCTAAGAGGGGTGTGACTATCAAAGATAGATGAAAAGATGCTGTACCAAACTGCAAGTGCTTTGTCTGGGTCAGTAAACTGGTATACATTAGAAAAATCTGCTTTACGAAGGTCAGACAAAAAGTCTTCTGTATTAAAGTTTCTATAGCTGCGAAAAGAAATACACTTGTGTTTACATTTGGGTATTTTAGCACCTTTCTTAGACCAGGTAAAACATACAGGATAGTGATCACTGATACCATAGACAGGTACAGACAATTCTACAATGTTAGACAGATTGGTTGTATATATATGGTCAATTAATGTTTCAAACGCAATGTTTTTCTTGTGGTGGTAGTTATTAATTGAGACAGATTATATACCTCAAACGTTTTTTTTCCAATTATCATGTGGTTTAAATAAATCAATATTAAAATCTCCAAGTAGAATGATTTCTGCTGAGTGGTTGGAAACATCATCCATCATCTGTTCAAATCTATCATACCAATTTATTCGTTCATTTGGGTTCCGATACAAGAATCCCATCAGTATTGGTTTAGTTCCTTTCAAGCTTACTTCTAACCATATACATTCAATATCATATTTATACTTTCATATATTATTTATTACATAATGTTATATGCTTATAATTAACTGACTTGTGGATATGTTATTATTCCAGTTTCTAACTTGGTTGTGGCATCTCGTCTAACAAGCTTGTAGTCTTGAACCGATACTATTTCATTTGCTACATTAGGAGATAATTGTGATTTGGCAAAACTAAAAACATGAAAGGGATTGTTTGAATTTGACTAAATAGAAGGTAAGTCTGAAACTGTTTAGCAGGTGGCATATTTAGTAAGCCAGCCATTGGTATTCGAATATTTTACCATAACGTAAGCTATTATGAGGTTTAATTTACCTTACTTGTATTATTAACAATACAACTTAATCATGAAGAATATGATCCAAATTAATTATATATCTCTACCACACACTTTTATCAATATACCATAAAATTGAAAATGACTAATGTCAAAATTTAAATGAAAAATACAATATTATTACAGTAAGTAATAGGGGAAAAGTCAAATTCAAACACAAATTTGTAGACAAAAGTTAATCAAGAAGCAATCATCAAAACAATCACTAGTCCTCTCAGGACAGAGTACTCTTTCCTGAATTTACAATAATAGGAATTAAGTCCCTAATCCCAGTACAGGCTTCACTTACACCATTTACTTGTTGACAGCTGTATCCCTATTAAATAAGGGAGGGATAAGAGTATCAATCCCCCCCCCAAAAAAAAAAAAACACACAAAGAAAACCAACCCTAAGTTACAAAATACATAGTTCACATGCTTGTCCATATCAAGGCATATATTTGTTTAATAAAATGTTAGGTTCACCAAAGATGAGTGCTGGCACACCACTACTTCAGCAAAGTGTCCGTGGTGATAATGTAGTTTTATATATATTACATACATACATATACATGTGCCATAACCTTGTATAACTTCTCAAAAAAACTGAAGAGGTGACCAGAATAGGGAGAATGCCTGAATTTTACCACGCAGGCTAAACATACTGAACAGAAATTTAAACCACCACCCAAGGATACAGAGGCTCGCTCGCAGGTGTGTCCCAATTTAGAAACACACACACTGCAACAGGGCTCTTATATGGGAGGTAATCTAATTACCTCCCTGTCACATTGTGGTAAGTTTATAATCAGATGACAAAATACAAAAACATGGTCATAATACATGGTTATACGTGTTTATAATCAAGTGACAACATAGAAATACATATTTATAAAGCATTTTATACAGGTTTATAATCAAATCACAAAATACAAATACATGTTTATATTACATGGTTATGTATGTTCATAATGAAATCACAAAATGCAACTATATGTTTATTATGCATGTTTATAATCAAATCACAAATACAAATATATGTTTATAATGCACATATGCTCACAATGACCAATTTTACAGTTTTCATGCAGTTTATAGTTTTGCTATGCCATCATTTGTGAAGCCAGATTGATTAGCTGCTGAGCATACTGGCCAGCAGGACTGGGTGAATACCATTTATGTGTATCCACATGACTATTGGGGTCAAAACCCGTGGCAAAAGGGTGAAAAGAAAAATGGGGCTGTTTGGGAGCAAGGTCTCTCCCAGAAAAACCGTAAGAGGGAACGGAATAAGGAAATGGGAACTGGAGTAGGAAGAAGGTGGAACAAGTATTTAGGATAGGGTGGAAGAGGGGGTAGTTGAGTGGGAGGTGCTGGGGGAGGGTAGAGAGGGTGCAGATCTCTGTCAGTCTGTGACCTGCAGCTTTCAACACCTGCAGACACACCCCCTCCACCGTCCCTCAAACCCTCCCGTGGTCTGGATGCAGGGACTGGATCCCGGAACCCACGATCCATCCCATCCCCAACCTGAGTAGGTCTGTTCCTGGAGAGCAAAGGGGAACTCTGCTACAGATGTCATGGGTGGAACACCTGCATACCTGGCATTTCCCGTAAGCCTGGGGTCACCCTCAGGCCCATGCCGAGATGTTTTCTTCACATCCCTCATGCCGAAAACAGCAGGGCGGCCACGAGGAGCACCAGTTTGCTCTCTGAGAGAGTGCTTGGTGTTGCTGCGCTCAAGGTTTGTGCATGCGGCGGGGAAAGAACCTGTTTGAAGCTTACTGCTATGCGGGCTGTACCTTTAACACTGGGGTGAATGGGATCATTGTATAAGGCCTGACGTGGGGCACCATTTGGGGTATTGAAAACTCTGTCATGGTCAATCATGTCAATCTGCAAGTAAGAGCACGCTTCATACAAATTCCTGTTTGATGGCAGAATGGAATTGTTGAGCTGATGTCTTCCACGAGCTGGAAGAATGGAACTAAAGTAACACAGGCTCTTGGAAAGCAAGCTCTACACAGAGAGATTGCTTCCTTCCAAGTCTGTGTCAGGATGGGACCACTGGGGCAGTCATTTACCCCCACATGAACAATGACTGTGCTGACTTGGTCCTGGGGCACCGCCATATTACGGAGCCACTGAGTAAGACTTACGACAGTTAAACCTCTTACACAGACTTTGAATAGAGAGTTACTTTGTGCTTCCAAACGTCTGGGATTTATATACTTAATAACAGAGTCGCCAATAGGATTGGAGGAAGCTTCTGTAGGAATTGTTATATTCTTTAAGACCTGCTCAGGGTTTTCTTTCATTTCTGTATGAGGCTGGTTAGTGTCTAGATTAGTTTGCCTTATTGCTTTTGGGACAACAGACTCCTTTTTTTGAAGAGCTAGGAACTTGTTTCTTAGGCTCTTGATCCTGTCTGAGAGTTGAAAGTATCTCTTAACGGTTTTCAAGAGGGACAGTTACCACCTCTACCTCTGTGCCTGCATTTTGAACTGGGGAGTTTTCATGTGTGGCCTCCTCAGCAACGTCATGAACAACAGACACAGAGTGGTCACTACTGTCAGCCTTTACTGCCGTGTGGACAACTGACTGAGGCGGGGAGGAACCCCCACAAACTTGTTCCTCTGTGTCTTTGTCACACACGGTTGTATAGACCTGATCTGTAGCTGTCATGCTATACTGTGTGCCTATATTTTTATTTGAGGGAGTTTTTGTCTTTAATTGCTTTAATTGGGACTGAACTGTCCCTAGACTTGTTTTTAGAGAGTGGTTTTCTTTCACGAGACTATTGATTGTAGCATCACATTTTGACACACTAGTTTGTAGACTATAGACTATCCACGGCAGTCAAAAGTGACTGGACCTTGAGGTCAGTGTGATGCTTGAGCTCATGTTTGATGGAGCATTTGCAGTCCTCCAGTCTGGAGGAAAACTCCACCTCTTGGTCAGTAAGTTTTGAAAGCATGATATCGAGAGTGGTTTCAATGGACTGCAGTTTTTCAGTTACACTTTTGTTGGCATGTTGTGAGGGACACAGTGTCCGTCTTCGATAACGTTTTGTGTGCTTCACCAGTTTAGGTGTCGCTTTCACTCTGTCAGTTTTGGGTGGTGTACACACACCAGCATCAGACATTGCACTCAGTGTCACAGTGAGCTCTAGATCTTTGCTACATTCGTGGTCATGACCTTGTTTGTCTGTGGGGATAGTTAGGCTCACTTCAGTTTTGTTTGGCCAGGGAGATACCAGTGAAGTGTCTATCATGTCCAGAAGAACATTGTCACAGAGAGATTCTTCTGCTGTAGTGGAAGATGAGGGGGGATAGGCAGAGATAACTGCCATGTGATCAGTTGAGGGTGCAGCCAATGGTACACTGCCACCCTCATCAGTCAGAAAAGTAAGAGGAAGTGAGAGTAAAGTAAGAGGAAGTGAGAGTAAAGTGTGTTGAAGTGTGGGAATCATAATTTTCACAGAACATCGTAACAACATCCGTCAACACTTGGCAATCATGTTTGTCCCATTTTGCACAGTCTATTCCCTGACACAGTAGGGTTCCTGTGCCTTGTCGTGCGAAATACAGGGACAGAGGCACGCATTTTATATCATTATGGAACACACGAAGGACTGACTTGAACAGATGAGTAGGTACTTGATCCTCGACCCACAGTGGAAGACAGAGGGTTTTCTTTACAGTCATATCAGTTTTTTCGATCAGAATAGAATCATTATGAATGGATGCATAGCGATAATACAAACAGTTTCTCCATAGGAGCAGTTCTTTTTCTGAACAAGAAAACTTTTTCTGGAGGCAGTCCAAATGTGGTTGAAGTTTAGCTGCACATATTGTTCAGGCATCAGAGATTGTCACTGTTCATGTAATCACTTTTTCTCTGACAGCTTGTTGTGTCAACGTCATTATTCCGTGTGCCAGCCTCTTCAGACGTGGGACAGTCAAGGGAGCTAACAGCCACCCATACCAGTCATAGCTGTACCCAGAGTTCACTGCCTGTCAACGTCATTGGCGTCATCAACACAACACGAACATGCCAACACGGATGTGAAACAAGGGAGTTAAGGCCCCATCATCACACACAACAAGGTGTGTACACAGACTGTCAAAATAAACACTGTCACGTCACGCTTTCCAGAGCACGTGCAAAACACACAGTTATTGGATTACACACAGGCCCAGTGAACAACTATCACTGTCAGTTTTCCTTCATAATTTCATGTGTGTAATTAAACATCAATTAAGAGTCCATACCTGCATTCAAGGAAAAATAATTACCATAATTGGATTCACGTCACATTCATTAACACACAGGTAACATCTTGGAAGGATTGCTGTACACTAACATGGTGAAACTATCAACATTGGCCTAGCTCTCAAAAACACGCCCAGTCCTGTCCTGTCCTCTGAGAGAGACAACACCACGCGGCGCCCAACAGCCCAGCTGGAACGGCGACTAACGAACTTCAGCCCAAGAATGAATCTCCTCCTCCTCCTCTGAAGTCAAGACCCCCTCCTATTTAAAGCTGCTGCTACTCAGCTGATGAAGCAAACCCTAACTCACGACCAGGAACTTCACGAGAAGCTAACCTGCATGCAAAATTGCAGAAAAAAGGGAATGTGCATGCCACTAAGCTGGAGTTCCCCACCTACGTAAAAAAAAAAATGCGAATGTGAACACAGAAAGACACCAGCATCCAGACAGAGAGAGAGAAATGGCACTGAGTAATGCACGGAATAACGCGGCAAATTATGCGAACCGTGACAAGAGGCAAATCATTTACATACACTGAGAAGAGAATGGGACCTAGGACTGATCCTGTGGAACTCCATAATGAATCGGCATAAGTGTGGATGCTGTTCGGTCCTGGTATACTGCTTGTCTTCTATTCCTAAGGAAAGAGGATATAAGTTCAACCGATTCTGGATGTAAACCATACATGTGTAATTTTCTTACTAAAAGAGGATGATCAATTGTGTCGAAAGCATTAACAAAATCGACAAATATGGTTCCTGTAAACATATCATTATTAATATTGTCATGCCACTGTTCTATAAGATTCGTGAGTAACGTATAACATGAGTGATCTTTTCTAAATCCACTTTGATTTGCGTAAAACAAGTTATAAGTAGTAAAATGGGATAGAAGGTGTTGTTTAAGGTGTTTTTCGAGTGGCTTTGATAACATTGACAGGATTGAGATTGGTCTATAGTTAGTGGGATCATTTGGATCACCAGATTTATAAAGTGGTAGTACTCTAGCATCTTTGAACGCTTGAGGAAAGCATGACAGTTCTATACAAAGATTATAGATATATGCAACATGTTCAGAGATTATGGGTGCAGAAATTTTCCAAATTTCGCTGTCAATGTCGTCCAAGCCCCTCGAGTTTGACTGTTTTAATGAACACATCTCCCTGTACACCTCATGGACACCAATAAATCCAAATTTCAGCTTCAAGTGACAGTTTTTGGAATTGCAAAAATCCTGCAACAGAAGTAAATTATTACATTTAGTATAATCAACAGGTATAACTTTTTCTCCTACAGTAGAGAAATGTTTGTTCATTTCTTCAACTGATAAGTTATTGGATGAAGGAGAAACAGACATTGATGGTTTACCAGATAACTGGTTTATTGCTGTCCAAAGTGATTTGACATCCTTTTTTGATGAAATGAGCTCACTGAAGTATTTTTTTTTTTTTTTTTTTTTTGCTATTCTTTTTAATAGCGTTACCTTATTCCGTTGTTTTCTGAAAGTGTCATCCTTACCAGTTGTTTTTAGTAACAAATCACGTTTTGCTATGGCTGCTTTTATTTCATCAGAAAGCCATGGTGGCTTTTCTTTAAATTTGACTGTTTCGTTTTGAGTGGTGCATGCTTGTTATAAACGGAGAGAAAGGTTTGGTACCACACTTCAAGAGCTTCATTTGGGTCATTGTACTGGTAAACTCCTGACAAATTGGCCATACATAAATCAAAAAGAAATGTATCTGTATCAAATGATTTCTAACTTCGGAAAGAAATGCATTTGTGCCTACAAAAGGGAATTTTTTAACCCTTTTTTGACCAAGTTAAACAAATTGGAAAGTGGACACTGAGTCCAAATATAGGCACAGATGTTTCTATTATATCAGATGGATTAGTTGCATAAATGTGATCAATCAAGGTTTCAGAAGATGACACTTTTCTTGTTGAGGTATTAATCAGTTGTGATAGACTATATGATTCATAGAGACTTTCCATTTGTTATGGGGTTTATGTAAATCAATATTAAAATCACCCACTAAATATTAATTCTGATGAATAGCTTGATACGTCATCCATCAGGAGTTCAAAACGATCAAACCATTCTACTTGTTCATCGGATTTCTATAAAAGAAATCAATTTACATTGGTTTGGTCCCTTTTAAATTAATCTGTATCCACATACTCTCAATACCGTGTTTGTCAAAATGGCTGATCTGCTTATAATTGACTGATTGGTGTACATATACTATCAATCCTGTTTGGAGTGTGGCTCTGACATCTCTTCTAATAGTATTGTATCCAGGAATTGATACAATATTTGATACTCTGTCTGAAAAGCGAGTTCCAGAAAAACCAAAAACATGAAAGCAATCATTTTCGTTAGAAATAATAGGGTGCATGTCAGATAGTTTGTTTATCAGATGGCAAATATTTAGGTATCCTACTTTAAAACCAAATTTGAACAACCATTTCTGTCCTTTGAAATCATTTGCAATGACACCAAAAATAACCAGTTCAACGATCAAAGTGACAAATAATATATACAGAAAAACAATAAGTAACCTTATTTATTTCCGTATACAGACACAATAACTACACCTTTAAGATTTCAACTTTTACACACAAAAGAGAACAATCAGCAAAACGTATGCTGAAAAAAGTCATCCAGCTGAGTGGATGAACAAATAGTCAAAACCAACTAACTGGATGAACAAATAGTCCAAAAGAAACACAATTGCAAATAATAAAAGCAAGCACAAATTCAATGTAAACCAATGTGATTTCGAAGAAGAAAGCAAACAAACAGACAAAACCCAACATACCACCTCACAATCAACATTGGGGCAGGAAGGATACTGTGCAGAGCAAAAAATACAAGTCAAGCTTCAGCCCCCTTGTCCGCTTGGTCAATTGCCTGCATAACAACAATGACCACACATGCGCATGCACGCACGCGCGCAAACACGCACACACACACACACACACACACACACACACACACACACACACACACACACACACACTGGGAGCACCCCCACACGCCTCCACTCTGATTTGAATAAGTATATGATTTTTATATAAGCAGAAGGAAATAACTGGATCTGCCAAATCACCATGACCTCCACTGCCGTTGGTCATGCTGGGCTACCAGCTGTGAGGCAAGCTGCATTAATTGCTGCGCACACTGACCAGCAGGGTTGGATGGGGTCCAGCCTTGTGAGAGCGGGCTATTGTTGTGCATGTTTGAGGGATTAAACCCAAGGGAAGCAGAACCCATGGGAAAGTTGGACTTTCTCTGAGTAAAGTCTGTACTTTGTGCATCATGACGAGGGTAGTGATGGGGGAAGGGGAGTCTGGGATGAGGGGCCTTTGGAATCAGGTAGTCTGGGTAGGAGACATGGCACAGATGATGGCAGTCCATCAGTCTGAAGTTGTTGTTTCCATCCAGGAATGATACATGCCTGGTGGATTCTTGATGTTAGGATCATGAAGAGAATCACCAGGATGATCAGAATTGTTCTGGCGACTCCTTACTGACTGTAATGGCGGAAATTCACTGACAGACAGGAGTGGCTTACCTGGTCTACTTCCATCATTTAGGGTTTAGATAAAGACCTGTCCACCGGACCCAAGTTTCTTTTGGGTGAACCAGGAGTTATCACTTGAATGAGGTGGATTGCGTAAATGATCATATCTCTTGCCAACAGCTTGGCCTACATTGCTAGTGGATTTTTTATAACATGAATGAGAAGTCTGGGGGAGAAATTGTTTAACATTCATTGCTAGGCGGACTGGGACTGGGGTGAATGGCATCCTTGTACAATGCCTGGCGTGGGGCACCATTCTCAGTGAGAAAACTTCCATGATTGTCAATCATGTCAACCTGCATGCTAGTGCAGGCTGTGTGCATGTTTTTATTGGATGGTGCTATGGCATTGTTTAGTTGGTGTCTTCCTCGGGCAGGAAGAATGGAGCTGAGAGCAATACGAGCTGCAGGGAAACATGTTTTGCTTAAGGAAATAAGCTTGGTCCAGTCCTGAGTGGACATGGGTCCTCTTGGACAATCATTTACTCCTGTAGGTATGATAAGTGTTTTAACCTGTTCGTGTTTGGGTAGATCGTGCAGCCAGTTTATAATGTCTATGACAGCTAGACCTGGAATACATATTTTGAATAGTGAGTTACTCTGGTTATCCAGTCTTTTTGGATTGATATGCCTGATAACAGAGTCACCAATCAAAACAGATGAAGCCTCAGCAGGGATGGTCAGTTTACTTAATGTCTCCTTAGCAGTCTGTTCTAATTCTATTCTGTTTAGTGATATTTCATGCTGAGCTGGGTTCATTAGTTTTGATGAGGCAGGCATTTCCTTTTGTGAAATGGAATGGTTTTTACTGCTCTCTGACAGATCAGGCCCCTGAGTTAGATCTGACAGAGTCTGAAATCGGTTGCTGACAGACACATTGATGACCTCATAACCTCCTTTTTCATTATCATCACAGAGTCAGTGGACTGATTTGGAAAGTTGTCCCTTACTGTGGAGTGTGCATGTGATGGAGGGCAAGGAGAGTGACTGGGAACATGCACCAGATTCTCTTCAATATTGGTGGGTTTGTCAATTTCACACATGACAGAAAGATCACATTGAGTGAAAGCATCTTTTAGTATGCTTGACTTTTGCTTTGTTTGTTTCAACTGAGAGGAAACAGAACCCAGACAGGATTTTAGTGTATTGGTTTCTTTGACAAGGTTGTTCAAAGTTGTCTTAACGTCAGTGACATTAGCCTTCAAATCAGCAATCATAGACTCTAAGGATTCTACCCTGAGGTCAATATGAAGCTTTAGTTCAATTTTCATTGAAATTTTTTAATCTTCTTGTCTAGATAGGAAATTTGTTGCAAAGTTGGACTGATCGTTGAGAATTAGTTCAAGAGTTGATTCAATACTTTCTAACTTATTAGATAAAGTCTTGCTTCTATTTAATGATGGACACAATGTTCCTCTTCGATACCTTTTTGTTGATCTCACTACTTTTGGAGTGTTTTTTAAAGTCACTTTGGGACTTGTTCCCGTACAACTAGTGGAAGTGACAGTTTTTGAAGGAATTAGAAACTCACTGTTTGTCTCTGTTGTTAGAAACATTATCAGTCTCACAGCAGTTTGTCTGCATCACTTGTGGGGTTTGTAATAAAGGCGATGCATGTGAGAAGTCACTCCTGTGAGCTTCTAACATGCTTTCATCGAAGTACCACTGGTTGGATGGTGACAGTGAAGACGGTGACGGTAGAGGATTAACTGCACTGAGATCTTCTGCTGGAGTGGACAGTTCGATGCTCTCACCTTCTTCATCTTTTACAAAGGCAAATGGCACCGAAAGCAGAGAACACTTCAAGGTCTGCGGATCTGGGGTTGTGCAATGCTCAGTCACAATGGCTTTCACGACTTCGAATTCTTCTTTTTCCCATTTCTCACAGTCCACACCTGAGTGAGAGTGAGAACGAGAGAGAGAGAAAGAACTCGAACTCGAAAGATTTATTCACAAAAAGGCCATTGACCCATACATGAAGGGGGATTGCCAAGCTGCTTAGTATTTTAGTGAGAAAAATAAGGAAGCACACAAAAAATGTTATTGTATAACCACAACCACCACAATAAAAATCAGTTCCCAAAAATATGACTTCAGAAACCAAGATATCTCTTATTCTAAAGGCTTTCATCATCATCTCATCATTCATCAGACCCGTGACCTTGGCGGTCGTGGGGGAGACACGAAAGACGATGCTGTGGTAAGCCTCCTCCATCCATCTCGGTCCTCGGCTCTGCGCAGTAGTGCCGAGTCATTCATCATGGTTCATTCTCTGATGTTGTCCATCCATGACTTGTTCTGCCACCTTCGAGTGTTCCCTGCAGTACTGTTTTTGTCAGAGTGTTGTGGCGGGTGACGTGGCCGAACCATGTCAGCTTTTTCTTCTTGACGATGGTGAGAAGGGGTTCCTGTGGACCTGCCAGCCGTGTTATTTGACTCTTGACAAATTCATTGGTCTTTCGTTCTCTCCAGGATATGCCCAGTAGTTTTCTATGGCATTTTGTTTCAAATGACTGGATTCGTTTTGCTGTTTCAGCAGTCAATGTCCAGGTTTCACTTCCGTACAGCAGGATAGTCTGAATTAAGGCTTTGTAGAGCTTTAGTTTGATTGGGAAACTGATCTCTTTACTTTTCCATATGGTGGTGAGTTTTGTCATGGAAGATGTTGCCATGGCTATTCTGACCTTGATTTCTGTCGTCGATCGCCCGTCCTTTGTGAGTGTAGCGCCAAGGTATTTAAAGGCGTCTACCTCCTCCAGTTGTTGGCCGTTCATGTAAATTTTAGCAGTGGCGTTGCTCGTGCTGTTCACAAGTACTTTACTTTTCTCCGAGCTCACCTCCATCCCATATGCTCCAGCTCTGTTCTCAAGTCTGGTCGTAAGATCTTGCAGCTCTGTGTTACTTCCGCCCATGAGGTCAATGTCATCGGCAAACCGCAAGTTGTTGAGGGGTCTGCCGCCAATGGAGATGGTAGAGTGGAAGTCATGGAGGGTCTCTCTCATAATGTTTTCCAAGAACAGATTAAACAGGACTGGAGATAACAGGCATCCTTGTCGGACCCCAACTGTGGTTTTGAAGTAGTCTCCGACCTGATTGTTCAAAAGGACTGCACTGCTTGCGTGTTGTATAGTGCTTGAATGGTTTGCACTAGTCCTTCTTCAATGCCAAACATTCTGAGGACCTGCCACAGGCCTTCGTGCCATACTCTGTTGAAAGCTTCTTGAAGTCGATGAAGTTGTGGAATAGGTCTCTCTGATGTTGAAGATGTTTTTCCATCAGGATGTGGCAGTTAAAAATCTGTTCGATTGTGCTCCTGCCTGCCCTGAACCCAGCTTGTTCCTCTGCAAGGTGTTCTTCTGCCTCCTTCTTGAGTCGATTCAAAATAACTTTGAGCATGATCTTGCTGGCGTGGCTGATGAGGCTGATTGTTCTATAGTTTTGGCATTGGCGTAAATTCCCCTTCTTGGGCAGGGGTATGATGAGTGATTGTGTCCATTCTGTTGGCCACTGTTTTGTCTCCAAATCTTCTGACAGATAGCTGTAACATGTGTGATGACTGTTTCGCCACCATGCTTGAGCAGCTCTGCTGGTATGTTGTCTGCTCCTGGGGACTTTCCTACTGGTAAGCTGCGGGTGGCTTCTTCCACTTCTTCCCTCAGTATAGGTAATGGCGAGGGTGCTCTTGATGTTGCTGCTTTCTCTTCTATTATGCTATTGTCAGGTTGTATTGGGTAGTTGTACAGTTCTTGACAATACTCAGACCACCTGTTCAATGCAGCTGAGCTTTCTGTGAGGAGGTTTCCGGAGCTGTCTTCAATGACTGATGATTTGGTTTGAAGTGGTTTTGTGAGTTTCTTCAGGGTGTCGTATGCCTTTTTACTGTTGCCCACTTTCATGCTTTTTTCGATCTCATCACATTGATCACTGATCCACTTCTCTCTGGCCTTTACACAAATATAAAGCAAGGCTGCGCACATTCTCAGGGTGACTAGATGCCATGAGTAGACAGAATCTGAATAAGTTAGGCTGTCTACTATACTTTACCGGAATGTAACTGTCTTACATCTTCTAGTGCTGGACAGCACAGCACAAAATGCACTTCATCTTCCACTTTTTGCTTACATAATGGGCATAGCAACCCGAGGTCATCATCATCATGCTCTATATATCTAAATTTATGAACATTTATGTGACGCGGAGAGAGAGAGAGAGGAGAGAGAGAGAGAGAGAGAGGAGAGAGAAGAGAGAAGAGAGAGAGACGAACAGAGAGAGACGAACAGAGAGAGACGAACAGAGAGAGAGAGAGAGACTTAAGGATGTAGATTAGAGGTCAAAAGCTTGAAATTTCAGTTTTGGCAACTGATGTAACACGTGTATTAAAACAATGATGAAGCAT
>CM054152.1:58445907-58558407 GCA_028751875.1 Rapana venosa | reverse complement strand
GCTAAGAATCTGAGAGTCATCGGCATAGAAATGATGGTTGATCTGATGACAGTTTATTATATGTAAAAGTGGAGCAGTGTATAGAGTGAAAAGAACAGGGCCGAGAACTGATCCCTGTGGGACTCAACATTCCAGTTTGGTAGGTGATGATTGAATCTTGTCTATTGAAACTATGTAGAATCAGCCTGTAAGGTATGAACTAAACCAGGTGAGTGTTGTGCCTGTAATACCAAACGTGTTTTTGAAACGGGACAGAATTGAATGGTCTATAGTGTCAAAGGATGCAGATAAGTCGAGAAGAGTGAGAATGGAGATTTTCCCTAAGTCGGAGGGATGTAGAAGCGTGTTTAAAGTGTGGACTAGGGTGGTCTCAGTGCTGTGGTTGGTGCGATAGGCAGAATGGAACGGGGAAGAAGACTATTGGAATGAAGGTGGCTGTTGAGTTGTTTCAGAACAACTGTTTCAAGGACTTTTAGAGATAAAAGGTAGGTTAGAAACAGGTCTGTAATTCTTCAGAATGTTAGGGTCGAGGTCGTGCTTTTTGAGTAGAGGTGTAACTATTGCAGTTTTGAGATCTGATGGGAAAATTCCTGAAAGAAGAGATGAGTTTCGTGATAGTGGGTATGAGCTGTGGAATGCACTGAGTGAGAAGAGAGGCAGGTACAGGATTGAGATCATGCGCTTTGATTTGTCTTTGCAAGATATAGCGCTATATAAGTTCCATTTATTATTATTATTAGATCACATGATTTTATTGTCCTTTCTTTCATAATTGTCTTGATTTCTTTCTCGCTTGTTGGGTGAAAGGAATGCCAGTGAATAGGGGATCAGGAGGCGCAGGTTGGAAAGAGGTCTGATCCAGTCTGGAGCGAATGTTTTGGACTTTGTCAGAGAAGAATGAAGAAAATATAGCAGGAAGTTCAGAGTGGCTGTGGACAGTCGGCAGAGGGCTTGACTTTGCAGATCCCAGACGAGTTGAGGTGAGCGAAAAAGATTTCATGGACGTAGCATCAAGAACTTGAGCAGAGTAATAGTTTGTCTTTGCTGAATGGATTACCGTTTTAAACTTTGTTTAGTTATTTCAGTTTTTGTTTTTCTCCATTGTCGCTCGAGTTGTCAGCGTTTGCGCTTTGCGACCAGGATATCATGGGTGTACCATGGGGCGCAGGGCCTATCAGGCAGAAGGAGGTCAGTGGGAGATGCATACTCATCGAGCAGTTAGCTGAGAACAGTGTTGTAGTGTTTGGAAGGGTCAGTGTGGTCAGGGATTTGTGATAGGCGTTCAGCAGCTCGGGTAGAGAAAGTTTGAATATCTATGGCCTTGAGATTGCGACGGGTGACGCACTTTCTTTTTGATAGGCCTTGCAATGTTGAGAAAGAAAAGAATGGCAGAATGATCAGAAAGAAGTTCATTAGTGATGGACACAGACGTGATGAGATCTAGTGAAATATCAGTGATGAGCCAGTCTAAAATATGATCTGAACTGTGTGTAGCTTCATTTACCAGCTGGGAGGGAGAGTGTGTCTGGTTCTGAATGTGTGGAGGGTGTGGCAGAATATTCAGGTGAATGTCTGGAAGGGCTGATGTGTGAGAGATCATAAATTACGACCAGGGATATTATGAACAGCTTAAAAGAGTTCCATGACCAGTTTAGAAATAACATAGACAATCTCCGCAGTGATCTAAAAGAAATGAAAACCACTGGCCAGACTGCTGGAGAACAATTTGTAGAGATGTGTCCTAGTTACTCCTGTAATGACTGATGACAGCGTTAAACAACACTGTGTTGTTTAGAATAAGCATAAAACATAAGCAATTGAATTGATGATAGTTTGTATCACAGGTATATTTTTTCATACTATTCAGTTATTACAAACCCATGTTGTGGATTTCCATGCCATGTTGTCTACTTGGGCTGTTGTTGACTGTATTGGTGTTTTTTTTTTCACTTTATGAGTGTTGTGCCCAGTCCCCATCCCCCTGTCCCCTTGTGAATGGGCGTAAAGCTTATCACAAATAAATAGTCAAATTGGGAGAGAGAGAGAGTAGTTAGACAAAGAAAGAGAAAAACGCTTGACATCAGGAGAAGACTGGTTGTCAGAGTGGAAGTTAAAGTCGCCAAGAATAATAAGCTTCTTGGGAGAGAGGCTGTAGTGATCAAGGAGTGACTGGAATTCTTGATGAAAAAGGGAAGGTTTCGATTGTTTTTACGGCTAGGAGGTGGGCGGTAAATGCAACAAAGTAATAGAATGGCCGGGTAGGTTGAGTTCACAGACTTTGAAAGATTCCGGTGAGAAAGGGAGGGAGTGGTAGAAGGAAAGAGCGGGATGCAGCGTGTCCTTGTAAACGACAGCATGCCATCTCCAGGGGGAGAGTCGGGGGGAAAGGAAGAGTTTTACAGCCAGGTGGCGTTAACCGTTTTATCCTAGGCTACGGCGTTAACCGTTTTATCCTAGGCTTGTGGCCTTGTTTTAACCACGTTTCTTTTCTTTTAAATGATATTTGAGTATGCTATTGTTCTTGCTACCTACCATCAAGATAGCCACACTCCGATTTCGGGGATGATGTCTAAACATGACTCCAACGTACATGCGGTTTTCTGTTTTTATAGATTTAGTCATTCGTTCCTTTTGGCATGGAATGGACTACTCTTCAGAAAGAAACGGAACCTCAGTTTATAGTTTTTGTGGATAACCACAGGGCTTTCGGGGTAATGGAGTTGGTGCTGTTGTTAGTTCCAGGGGGGAAATCTCCTTGAACGGGTGTCTCGGTGGTGGCTCGAACCCGGCTCATCAGATCACGAGTGCAACGCTTTAACCACTAGGCTGTCCCCTTCCCCACACGGCCTGGTTTTATCATTTTAAGGGGTTTAGATTAATTCATGGGAGAAATACGGCCAACAGAGCAAGATTTGCAGACTTCTTGGGGTTTAAGGAAAGTGGATCTCTGAAAGCTGACTGCCCATAGTCTGACCCATGATAACCTTATGATAGTGAATCCCAACAGTGCATGCAGGCAAAAGTGCAACTAACGATAAGAAAGGAGTGGGGGGGGGGGGGGGGGGGGCAGGGTAGCCTAGTGGTTAGTGAATCGATTTCTCGCTGCCACTTTCTTTATTCTTACCCCCATCCTTCTAGGTGCCTTCTCTGCCACTACTTCAAATTATGTCTTTGGACAGAGCACAGAGATGTTTCAGACAGTGATGTTTCAGCAGTGGTGTTTCAGAGAAAGCAAAGTGATGTTTCATTCATGAAATCGTCAACTGGGCAATTTGGCTGTTGCTCCTCGAACCTGTTCCTCAAATGACGTGTATGTGACTTGTGACCATCTTGAAATCTTGTTAAACCTGTTCCTCCTTTCAGAAGGGTAGGCCATTGTGTGCCATTCGGAACGGATGACATATTTTACAAAACCACATGCACACGGGTGTGTTTAGACATCATTCCAAAGTCAATAACGGGCAAAAATGGTGGCATACGCAAAATCCCGCCATTGGTGAACATCGGAACTCAGCTAGGGAACCCAAAACAAAACCACAAAAACCGCCACCACCACCCAAAAATTCCACTCCCAAAACCATATTATTCAGTCCTTTAATATGATTATATATATATATAATATATATATATATATATATATATAATATATATATATATATATTACTAAATATGGCTTATATATATATATATATATATAAGCCATATTTAGTGACTTTTTTCCTTTTCCCCCCCAAGCTTCACCAATGGTGTGATTTTTGCTATGCGACCGCCCCCCCATCCCCCCAACCATTTAGATAGCTGCATTCCGACTTCTGGAACAATCTCTCTGATGTGAACTAACCCAGCGTGTCATTTACCAAGCCTGAACATCCCATGTTCTTATTTTGTTTCTGCATTTTCTGTGATATCCCCCCCCTGCCCCATAACCACTACAGACAAACCGTCTGTGCGATGAAAAGCAAGGGAAGTAAGTTTTCAATGATCCACAAGGTGGGGATGCCCGGGGGAAGGGGCTCTCAGTATAAATAGCATCCCCTACTTTCTGGAAATTCTGTGCTGGGAATTCCCTCTTTTCTATCCTTCTGCCTTTTCTTCCTGTTGCCTCTTACTTGTCTATTTTCTGCCTTCCTGGACCATTCTCCTGCCTTCCCCCCCCCCCCCCCCCCCCAGACAGATGTGCTGGGCCTGACTTGCCAGGCGCTTAACGGCAGCATGTGTTACACCAAACACCAACTTAAATTTTGGAATATCTTATCTAAGGCTGTCTCGGAAAAGGAGGGTAATACCGGTTTTAGGCTCTTACGTTAAGAAATGATACGGGTGCCAGTAATACGTTCACTACACAAACGATATACTTTTTTTCTGCTATATTTGGTGAAAAACATTTTAAAAATTCGAAATTGCACATACACACATACACGTAGCATGCACACACACACATGAAATATTTTCTTACACACACACACACACAAGCATGCATGCACGCTCTCTCTCTCTCTCTCTCTCCTCTCTCTCTACACACACACACACACAATCATGGAATTCAAAGGCATAATTTTTTAAAATCTGGTCTTAGTATTTATTATCATTTTCATGTTAAGAAAACTACACACTTCTTATCTTGTCAACTGCTTTAAAAAACACAAAAACAAAGCACAATTTCACTCCTTTTCATCCTATAGGTATGTGCATCATTTGTTCGTTTTTTCCACGTTATCTTTAAAAATAGTTACATCCAGAGCGCTTCAGTCAAGCACATTGATGATTCCAAGAGAAAGCACCGAGATGTTTCAGAGAAAGCACAGTGATGTTTCAGAGAAAGCACAGTGGTGTTTTAGAGAAAGCACAGTGATATTTCAGGGAAAGCACAGTGATGTTTCAGCAATGGTTTTTAAGAAAAAGCAGTGATGTTTTAAAGAAAGCATAGAGGTGTTTCAGGGGGGAAGGGAAGCACAGTGGTGTTTCAGAGAAAGCACAGTGATGTTTCAGAGAAAGCACAGTGATGTTTCAGAGAGAGAGAGCACAGTGATGTTACGGAGAAAGCACAGTGATGTTTCAGAGAAAGCACAGTGATGTTTCAGAGAGAGAGAGAGCACAGTGATGTTACGGAGAAAGCACAGTGATGTTTCAGAGAGAAAGCACAGTGATGTTTCAGAGAGAAAGCACAGTGATGTTTCAGCAGTGATGTTTTAGAGAAAGCACAGTGATGTTTGGGAGGGGGGGGGGGGGGGGGGGGGGGGGGGGGGGGGGGGGGGGGGGGGGGGGAAAGCACAGTGATGTTCGGGGGGGGGGGGGGGATGTGGGGGGGGTTTGAGAGAGAGCACAGTGTGTTTCAGAGAAGGTGTTTTAGAGAGAAAGCACAGTGTTGTTTCAGAGAAAGCACAGTGATGTTTCAGAGAAAGCACAGTGATGTTTCAGAGAGAAAGCACAGTGGTGTTTTAGAGAGAAAGCACAGTGATGTTTTAGAGAGAAAGCACAGTGGTGTTTTAGAGAAAGCACACTGTTTTAGAGAGAAAGCACAGTGATGTTTCAGGGAGAAAGCACAGTGTTGTTTTAGAGAAAGCACAGTGATGTTTCCGAGAAAGCACAGTGAGGTTTCAGAGAGAAAGCACAGTGGTGTTTTAGAAAAAGCACAGTGATGTTTCAGAGAGAAAGCACAGTTTTGTTTTAGAGAAAGCACAGTGTTGTTTTAGAGAGAAAGCACAGTGGTGTTTTAGAGAAAGCACAGTGATGTTTCAGAGAAAGCACAGTGGTGTTTCAGAGAGAAAGCACAGTGAGGTTTCAGAGAAAGCACAGTGAGGTTTCAGAGAGAAAGCACAGTGAGGTTTCAGAGAAAGCACAGTGAGGTTTCAGAGAGAAAGCACAGTGAGTTTCAGAGAAAGCACAGTGTGTTTCAGAGGAAAGCCAGTGAGTTTCAGAGAACACGTGATGTTTCAGAGAAGCGATGTTTCAGAGAAAGCACAGTGAGGTTTCAGAGAAAGCACAGTGAGGTTTCAGAGAAAGCACAGTGATGTTTCAGAGAAAGCACAGTGATGTTTCAGAGAGAAAGCACAGTGATGTTTCAGAGAGAAAGCCCAGAGATGTTTCAGAGAGAAAGCACAGTGAGGTTTCAGAGAAAGCACAGTGATGTTTCAGAGAAAGCACAGTGATGTTTCAGAGAGAAAGCACAGTGATGTTTCAGAGAGAAAGCCCAGAGATGTTTCAGGGCTTTCTCAGAGAGAAAGCCCAGAGAGGTTTCAGAGAAAGCACAGTGAGGTTTCAGAGAAAGCAGAGTGATGTTCAGAGAAAGCACGGTGATGTTTCAGAGAGAAAGCACAGTGATGTTTCGTGGGGGGGGGGGGGGGGGGGGGTGGGGTTAGCACAGTGAGGTTTCAGCATGGTGTTTTAGAAAAAGCACAGTGATGTTTCAGAGAAAGTACAGTTATGTTTCAGCAGTGGTGTTTTAAAGAAAGCACGGTGATGTTTTAGAGAAAGCACAGTGGGGTTTCAGACAGTGAGGTTTCAGCAGTGGTGTTTTAGAGAAAGCATGGTGGTGTTTTGTTTTGTTAGTTTTTAAAATTCTTTTATTGCGAGGATAATGGAATAAACACTCATGTGCTTTTTTACATCCAGTCTCCGTGTGTTTGCAGTCTTGTCAATGTTGTCATCTGTTCCCACCGGCGCACAATGGCCGACTCTCCCGAAAAGCGGAACAGGTTTTAACGTGTGTGCAAGATGTTCTGCGTGCGTTCGCACATGGAACCCTTGGTTTATAGTCTCATCTGATTTTTGGGGAGAGTGGAGTCGGCACTGATGTTAACTCCAGAGGAAAATTCCTCTTGAATGAGATTCAAACCCAGGTCAGCAGATCACGAGCGCATCGTTCTAACCACCAGGCTATCCCATTCCTGTTTTGTTTAAAAGAGACTGCAGCAAATGAGGAACCACTCCCAGGAAAATGTTCCTTGCCGATACGTGATCAAACCAATCAAGAATATGGCATTTTGGAGCATAAAGGCATGTTCAACTAACTAGGTGTCCCATAATCTATGTGGTAGTAGGGGAGCGAGGCATCAGAGACCTTAACTTCTCCAGGGGCCAGCATATTGAGTGCAGTGCCCATCTCCTCTCCTTCGCTGCTTTACCTTCCCTTACCCTAAAGAGGACAGGTACCCATTTACAGCTGGGTGAACTGGGGGACTGTACTGAAGCCAAGGTGCGCAAACGGTCACCCATCCACTTGGTAACCACGTTCAATGCTGCTTAACCTAACTCACTCTCCAGTGAAAATCATACAGGTCTACTAGTACTGCTAGACAAAGACAGTGGCAAGATTGAAAGCTCACGAGTACAAGCAATAATCTGACTATGGCAAGTGAGAGGATCATTTTTAGGCATACAAAATATTCATGTAAAACAGCGTTATGCTTAACAAGTTATTTAGAACCAGCATGAAAAAACATTTGTGTATGGCCAAGATGAGCATTTACGATGAGCTGGGGTATGTGTAATATCTGATGCATGATTGGGTTTGTTTGTTTTTAAATCCTAGTATCTTTTGTTTATACTATCATGAACATCTAAAAGCTTGAGTACTTGTTAATTTTATATATGATGCATGATTACTTTAAAAAAAAGAAAACCCTACCACTTTTTGTTATACAAGCCTTTCCCCTATTCGATGGATAAAAAAACATGCTTTTTTATTTTTATAAACGTCCATGCATATTTTTAGAGCAACATTTAATGGAATATTTATCTGTGCTACAGTACAGTGTACCAATGCCTTCAATAAAGAATAATAATAATGATGATAAACCCACACCTAAAGCTCCTAGAGAGAATGAACACATACTACAAATATTCACACCTCTCACCAGGGAATAATAGAAAGAAAGAAAACCAGGAAAAATGGACTGCCACCCTGACACAAAAACTGACCTATACCCAAAAAGAGTAAATTCAAAAATTGTCCCACATCTTAACCATCCAGACCTGTTGATGTCTGATTACAGCAGATAATTTTTTTAAAGTCTTCTGCAAGTGCTTTGATATGTTTGCTTTACAAGACTCAGTGCTCTAAAATTCCTATTATTATTATTACTATCAAATAAAAAAGGAAAAACAAACAAAACTTTAAAAGCTAAAGTGTACTAAAAGGTACAGGTGTCACATAACCTATGTGGTCGTAGGGGAGCCAGGCATCAGAGACCTCAACTTCTCCAGGGGTCAGCATATTGAGGGCAGCACCCATCTCCTCTCCCTTGCTGCTTTACCTTCCCTGACCTTGAAGAGGCAAGTACCCTACAGCTGGGTGAACTGAGGGACTATACTGAAGCCAAGGTGTGTAAACGGTCACCCGTCCACTTGCTAACCAAGCTCGATGCTGCCTAACAGTGGCTTGGGGAAAACGAGCGCTCTGAGCACTGAGCTGTATAAAGCAGAGATTTTCTAGTTGAGACATTAAAGTATTCTTGGGTCTTGAAAGCAAATGCCTTTTAAGCAAAGAGAGCTTTTGACTGCCTGTGAAATGTAAACAGCACCTGAGGAACTAACTCCACAAAAATACTCTCTTTTTTTTTGGCAAGGGGGGATTACAATCATCAATCAGTTTTTTTCTTCAGATAAAGAAAACGGTGGAATAAGTTCTCTAACCCTGTGGCTTACCGATGTTGAAAAACATAATGACCAGTCGTACATACAAATACCTGTATCATTCATATGCTGCTGCATCACTAGACTCAAGTAGGACCAAACAATATTTTATTGTGGTTGATTACGTGCCTCTTTGCAGTCAGTTACTGATATGCTGTTGGACAATAATAATTTAAACATAATAATAATAATAGTTCAAAAACTGAACTTATTGATCAAATTCTGAAAATATTACTCCAGAAGATCTGAACTGTTTCTAGATTTTGTGCATACTTTGTAAATAAATTATACATGTTGGAATGATGAATCGTTTGATGAGTGTACACTGTACAGACTTGAAACTGGACATACAGTAGATAGATGTACATTTTTTATGAACTGGATGTACATTTTTTTATGAACTGGATGTACATTTTTTTTTATGAACTGGATGTACATTTTTTATGAACTGAACATACATTTTTTTATGCTTCACATAACACACTAAGTTCTCTGTAATGACAATAACATATGAAATATTTTAAATTCTACTAAAAAAAAAAAAAAAAAATTCAGTACAAATTGATGGTTATTTGTCAAATATATCTGAGTGAAAATAACAAACACACCTTTGTGAAGCAAACAAAACAAACCAAACAAATCAATCAAGAAAAAACAAAACAAAAACACAACCCTTAGGCATTAAGTGGACGTCTAAAATGAAATATAGAAAAATTTTAAAAAATGAAGTGACTTTTATCAAAATATGTACAACTCCACACCACCATTCAGCGCAGACTTTTCCCTCTACTTCCTTTTTCTTCTTTTCCTTCTTCTCCTCCTCCTCCTCCTTTTCCTCCTCCTCCTCCTCCTCCTTCCTCCTCTTCTTCTCCTCCTCCTCCTTCCTCCTCTTCCTTCTCATTCTTTTTCTTCTTCTTCTTGTTGAACGCTCAGACAGCAACTATCGTCGTCTGTCTATGAGCGAACATATGTTGCGCTTTTCCTTTTCTTTCACACTGTCTACAGCCAGCTTACAGCAAAGACCATACTGTGGCTGTCAACCATTCAAAAACAATAGATATTTTTTATGAACATAAATATACAGAGAGAGATATAGATTTATAGATACATAGATGGATACATAGATAATACATAGATAGACTGGTAGGTAGATAGACAGATACATATATAGATAGATTGATAACTAGGTAGAGAAATAGATGGATACACAGATATAGATGCACAGATAAATAAATATATTTATATCATATTATGCAAAATGACAAGGAATTCACACTGTATAATCTCATAACCAAAACTATTCAGCCGTAAAGACCAGCCATTCTACAGTCACTGTGACCAAAAAAACCACAAAAAAACCCACACACAAAAACTCCAGTCACTGTTAACATTTCAATTCCAAAGTCAACCGTCTCATCAACCAATCTCTTGAAAGCACAAAAACATTGACGACAAAGGAACACGATTCACGACATTCATTATATCTGAACATTTGCCTGCTGAAGACAAACCGGACAAGGCTACAGGTGTAAAACATGCTGCATTCTCTAACAACGGTGTTCTCACGAACGTGGGATTACAAGAGCAATGACACACACTCTAGTGTACAGTAACGGTAAAGGTGTCCCATAACCTATGTGGTCATAGGGGAGCGAGGCATCAGAGGCCTCCACTTCTCCAGGGGCCAGCATATTGAGGGCGGCGCCTATCTCCTCTCCCTGGATGCTTTACCTTTCCTGACCGCATCAGAGGCCTCCACTTCTCCAGGGGCCAGCATATTGAGGGCGGCGCCTATCTCCTCTCCCTGGATGCTTTACCTTTCCTGACCCTAAAGAGGGCAGGTACCCATTTTTAGCTGCGTGAACTGGAGGGACTGTGCTGAAGCCAAGATACACAAACGGTCACCCATCCAAGCGGTAACCACACTCGATGCTGCTTAACCTTGACTGGGGGAATACAAGTGAGCTATCCCGTCCCCCTAAAAAAAATGGGAAAGGGGGAAAAAACCCCAGTCCCTAATCTACTACTGTTACCATTACATTTTGTAATATTTGGGTGTATTGAACATGTCAGTGGTAAATCATCTGCAGATTAGTAGTAGATATTTATAGAGAAAAGAACAGAAAAAACCCACTACAACAGTATCCTCCGAGCGTTCCCTGATTTGGAACATCTGCACCGCTATGCTACAAAAATACCTCCGACCACTCACTGATTTGGAACATCTGCACCGCTATGCTACAAAAATACCTCCGACCACTCACTGATTTGGAACATCTGCACCGCTATGCTACAAAAATACCTCCGACCACTCACTGATTTGGAACATCTGCACCGCTATGCTACAAAAATACCGTGTTCTGTGATCTTCAGCTGCATTCAACAAGAAAGAAGGAACAACTGTTGCCCCCAAAACATAAAACTAAACCGACAAAAAAGCACACAAAACATCAGCTACAGGGTTAAATGTCATGATAAGGTTTGGCAGGGAAAGGGGGGGGGGGGGGGGGAGAGATGTTGATCAAAGTTTTGAGATTGTTATTGTTCAAAGATGAAGAAGAAATGAGCATCACCGGATTCAATGACATAGGAATTTGGTAGCAGTTGCATATAGTGGTGAATAAATAAATATGTATATGCACACAAAAGTATGCTTGGGTAGATTGCGATATACCATACACAAAATGGCAGTCTGAAACCTTGTGATTTGCTACAAATAATGACAGACAGGTGACAAAATCATACAACAATAAGTCTCCATCATCTTAAAAAAAACAACTCAACTTTTTTTAAAACCAGAAAACCCACAAGCATTGACAGGTGAAAAACCACTACCCCCAATCACAAAATCTAAATTAACCTTAGTTTCCAAGAACTTTTTTTTTTTTTAACTATGTCTTCCCCCCCCCCCCCCCCACCTTTCCCAAAATCCCTGTCCAAATAAAAATGATTTCATTAGCACCACACACCCCTAACTACAACCTACTATTAATATTTTTTGGGTATGTCTAATTTTATATATTATCCAAAAAAATATATACGCTGCAAAAACACAAATATTAAGTTCACCCTGAAGTTCTCACTGAAAGTATGCTCTATTACTATGCGTTTCATTATTAGCCGAGACTGAGCCACTGTCATAATGATACCAAGACAAAATCATCATAATACAAAATGTAACTTCAACAACACTGCACACAAGCATCATTAAGAACAGGCAGTAATTCAGTTCATGGAAGAAAATGACAATCTTAAATTTGTTTAAAAATCACTTCTGGTTAAACGCATATTATATGTTTGTCCGTCGTGTTGCACAAAAACCTCCAAAACAGCAGAGGAGGCAGCTGCTGTTTTGGGAACTGGGCAGAAATTTGATTATAGTGGAGATGCCTTTCCCACAGTACATCCCCACTCTCTCGGCCAAGTGGGCATAAGGACAGTCAGCGTTGGAGATGTTCTCCAAAGGCCAACCAGCCCCCAGGGCTGCAGCACATATTAAGTACTGTGCAAGTCAAGCCTCCTACTTAGAGAGTCCTAGTCGATCATTAAAGACTAAGCTGTAAAGTGGAATTCCATGAGTGGGAAAGTGGACAAATTACTCAAATATAATATGTAATTACGCCAATTTAGATTTCCCCCCTAACAACTACAATGCATCAACTACATAAAAAAACCTCCTAATGAAATGAATTAAATAAAAAAATTAATGATGAAAAATGGAGTATTACACATAACTTGTAGATGTACCTGTTCAGATATGGCTTTATTTTTTAACAACTACAGTGTATATATATTCATTACACACAAATTCTTAATGAAATGAATAATATTATTTCCACATGAAAATGAGTCATTACGTATAATATGTAATTATTCTGATTTTTCAAAATGACCATGTAATAACTTAAATATAAATGACTAAATGTAACATAACTCTGAAATTCCAATGCAGTGTTGATTCTAGGATTTCAAAATAAGGCGCCCAAGGGCCCCCTAAAATGAAAAAAAAAAAAGGGGGCATTGCTTCCCCCCCCCCCCCCTTTCATAAAAAGGGGACAAGTAGTTCTTGCTTACAGTACCCTCAGTACTCTTAGTTTCTGCCGTTTTTTTCAAGGCAGAGAAACAAAGCAAACAGGCAGATCCGTAAGCAGAAAGGATTAAATATTCACCATAAGTGTTGCAGTTAATCTGTAGTAAGAACTTGTGAAGAGAGGGAGGGGGGGTGAGGGGGTTTCAAAGTCAAATTTGTATTTCCAGAGTTGGGAGAAAGATAATGTCAAAGTTTTTTGGGGGGTTTTCAAGCCTAGATGGTACACTGAGAGAGAGAGGCCAAATTTGTATTTCCACATTAATAGTAATAATAAATGGAATTTGTATAGTGCTATATCTTGCAAAGACAAATCAGAGCCTTGCATTCAACATATTCTTACAGTCATGCAGCCAATAACTATTAAAAGCTTCAACAAAATTCAAATGTACGCACCTATACACACACACACATTCACAGAGATAGGACTATATCTAGATGTATAAGTTAAAGCCAATAAGATCACAGAGAGAGAGAGAGAAAATCAAAATTGTATTTCCACATTCAGAGAAATCTAGATGTACATAAGTTAAAGCCAATATCAAGGTCTTGTTTCCGACCCCACCCCAAGATCGTACACAGGACAGAGAGAGGAGATTTGTATTTCCATATTCAGAGAGAGATCTATTTAGATGATAGGCTAAAGCCAATGTCAAAGTCTTGGTTTTTATTCCCCCAGATTGTACATTGAGAGTGAGAGATGCCTAACTGATGGAAGTCTTTCTGAAGAGTTTCATCTTCTGTAATTAGCACAATCTCCTGTGAATGCATCGTTTTTTCCATGTTTGATACACAGCCGATAGCCTAATGCATGCCATTTTCGATGTTGTCTCGCCAGATCTACCAGCTCCGAGCCTGCTGGGCTGTGGCATCTGCTATCTCCTCAACAATCTCTGTCCCAATCACGTCACTCATTTCTGGAGTAGAAGGCTTCTTGGAAGATGACGTAAAGAGTACAACAGAGCAGGACGAGCAAGCTTTGTTATGAAGATGGCTTGTGGGTGCTAAATAGAAAATCTTGCCGCCGCTACTAGGGTAGCCTACCAATGTAATGACCACCCGGGAACTGACAAGGACGAACTACAGTTTCTGTGATTGGTCAAAAGTGAGGCCCTTAGCCAACCAGAAGCATCATTTGGCGGAAATAGCGCTTAGTTTTAGAGATTATACAAACGGCAGTTGCGATGGCCCACATTGTTTTGCGCAATTTTTTTGAAATGCGGGAATCCCACAAGGGTGCACTCTAGAATCAACACTGCCAATGTAATGTAAATTAAATTTTTTTTAAATTCTGATGAACTGAACTATATAATTTCTAATGAAAAATCAACTATCTATAATGTGTAAATATACCTGTTTTTATTTTTACATTTTTACCCCCCAAAAATAATAATTGCATTTAAAAAAAAAATTCCCAATGAAAAATAGCTCAAACATATCAACTACCATTACTAAGATATCACAAAGTTTCAGAAAAATACAACTTACTTTGATGTATTGGCATACATTTAACTAAAAATTCACCGTCACGTGCCTGTGAGATCATCCCAGGATAATCTCTTTACATGGATAGTCATGGTACTATCACAACTGGCACGCAGCTAACACAAATTGAGGAAATGGTAAACCACTCTTCAGTACACTGCTTTGATGACTCTCTTCAGGGCAAAGAAGAAACTCATATCACTGATAAAGAATGGATACCAGAATGTTCAAAAAAATTTTAAGCATAATTTCGGGTCCCACAAACAGCCAATCACAAGTGAGATTAAGTTGTACTGGGTTTCTGATTGGCTTGGAAGCTGACCAATCATCAACAACTTGGAAGCTTGGAATCATCAACAACCTCCATAGAAATCACTAATCAGTTGCCGACGATATCACACATGGAGTTTGATTTTTTTTTAAAATTGCACCAGGTTTTTCTTTTATCACAATAAAACAATAGTTTGGTTTTTTTGCGATTTAAATACACATACACTTGCACCACATTTGAGGGGGGGGAATGAGATAATAACAACAAAATCCTTCCCCAGCTTTAGAAAAAAAAAAACCCACCACCACCACCTCAATAACAACAAAATCAATCACTTACATTTGTAGTACAGATATTTCCTGTGAGGTAAAGATATCTGGACACTAATTATTACCCACATACGATAAACTAGTATAGATATTTCATGCAGGGTAAAAATACCTGTACACCAATTATTACCCTCATATGATAGATTAGTACAGATATTTCATGTGGGGGTGAAAATACCAGGGCACTTATTATTACCCTCATATTATGATGAATGAACATTTCAGCTGCAATTTTCACTCAAGATGGCACAACTAGGAGACTCCTCCTATTACACGCAAATTCCCATTGACTGATATTCGTAGCACCATATTTCACAGTTATGTGTAAAACGAGTGAGGCAGCTTTCTCAAGCCCACAGGTTTAGATGTTCCCACATAAAAAAGACCCCTTCAATCTGCCTTGGATCAATCTCCCTTGGATCCCTTCAACCTCCCTTGAATCCCTTCAATCTCCCTTGGATCCCTTCAATCTCCCTTACATTCCTTCAATCTCCCTTGGATCCCTTCAATCTCCCTCACATCATTTCAACCTCCCTTCACGTATCGCATAGTAAGAGTAGACGTTGGGGCACCTCTGAAGATTTTGAAATCTCCCTTAGATCCCTTCTATCTCCCACGGTCGGATCCCTTCAATCTCTCTCGGATCCCTTCAATCTCCCTCAGACTCCTTCAATCTCCCTTAGACTCCTTCAATCTCCCTTGGATCCCTTCAATCTCCCTTGGATCCCTTCAATCTCCCTCCGTTCTCCCTTAGATCCCTTCAACCTCCCTTCATCTATCCCATAGTTGAGTAGACCGTTGGGGCACCACTGAAGATTTTGCAATCTCCCTCAGATCCCTTCAGTCTCCATTAGACCCCTTAAATCCCCCCAACAGACCTCTTCAATTCCACTCAGATCCCCTAAAATACCACTTGGATAGATTTCCTTCCAAATGGCTTTTCTCTGATAGGTGCCAAATCTGTTTCTGATTATGAAATAAACGGAAAGTAGGCCGAAAGATCTCCAATATATTACATCACGTGTGATCCTCTCCCTCAAAAAAACCTCCTGCATGAGAAAAATAAAAACTGGCTCAAGCCTTGTCGATTATCTTTATTATTTTTTGTATGTGTGTGTAGGGGGGTGGGGAAGGTTTAGAAGCTCATTGGGTATTGCAGTTAATGAAATATCTCATTATCTGCCAAGTAGAATTCTTGCAGATGAAAAATGGATAGATTATTTACATGCTGTAAATCTTTGTTTGATAACTGAAGGAAAATGGGGGGTGGGGGACCATTTGTGCTTGTGATTTAACACCTGGGATTTTCTCCCTAGGGTTAACATAAGTACTGATCATTGAGAGTCCTTCGGATGAAACTATAAGCCAAGGCCCTGTGACTGAATGCACGCTGAACTTCTTGCACACACGTTAAAACCTGTTCCGTCTCTAGGCAATTCATGCTGGGAAGATCCAATGTCAAATTTTTTTTTTTAATTTAAACAAATGCATCCACACTGGTGTTGGGTTTGGACATTGTCCATGAAGTCAGAAAACAGCTACCTTAATTAACAGTGGGGAAAACACAGTTGCAAAAATCTCACCATTGGTGAACCTCGGAGCTCTACACAAGGAACAACAAAACAGAACTATATTGAAAAAAATGTCTTAATCTCTTTTGGAGTTTTCAGTTGTTACATTTTTTTCAAAAACTGCAATTTCAAGGTATGCTAAAAAAAAAAAAGTCCCTCCAAAATGAAAAAAAACAATTACATCACATCTGTAAAAGAAAAAAACAAAAACAAAAAAAATCCCCACTTAACTGGTGCTTGAACGATTACTAGGCACACACACCTTAACACAGTATTAAAACCTCAGGTGAACTCGAACATGTTCACTTCTTCACAAACTATGGAATTCTGGAATCATTCACATTGAGTGCAATACTTGATCTTCCACACAAAAAGGGACTCAAGTCACAGGTAAAATAATCTTTTCACCCCAAGGTTTGTCACCGTGAATTAAATGTAAACAGACTTTACCCACACAACAAGTTATAGGAATGGATGTCAGGCAGGTCTGAACTTAAGCTGAGGCCATAAAAATCCCCACCCTTAATTTGATCTACCAGGTATGCCGCCATGTTTCTACCAGGTGCTGCTATTAACAGTTATTCCAAAGACCATGAATCTTCATGGAGGGCAAAAACAGTCGCGTATGCAAAATCTCACGTAAAAAGCAGTTGCACACGCAAAATCTCACAATCTGTAAACCTCGGAGCTCTCGCCAAGGAATGAAAAAAAAACAAAGAAAAAAAAGACCCAGAAGTTTTCAAGCCCACCGTCTTATCTGCTCGGTACACGTCCATTTCAGTGTATCGGCAGACAAGAACTTTTCCGACAGTTTGCTTACAGCAGAAACCTACACATTCTGCCCTCAACAGCAGCTTTTGCCCGCCCCTCTGGCTTCTGACACTTCCCGTTACTGCTGCTGCTGCCTGGGGGCTGCTTGCAGCAAGTAGACTTGCACTTGCTCTGACGCGCAGAGGAAGCGTGGAATCCCATCAGCCTCTTCAGCTGACGGTGGAGTATGGTCATCTCATCCTCCAGGACGGAGCTGTGCTGAAGGTCGACCTTGGCCCACCGGTTCAGGGCGGACTCTAGCGTGCAGGGCTGGGGGCAGAGGGCATAGGGCCAGCTGAGGAAGAAGGCGGTGAGGAAGTCGCTGAGACACAGGTACCCCCGCATGTCGCAGCACGGCTTGACCTTGACCCCAGCCTCCCCCTCATCCTCCCCCCCTCCTCCTCCTTCAGCTCCACCAGCTGCTTGCACTTGTCCATGCCCGGACGAAGGCCGAACACGTTCTCCAGCGGATGCACCTGACCTTCACCCATCTTCAGGATTTCCTCGCAAATCGCTCGGAACATGGCGGTGCTGCGGAGTTCCGTCAGCAGCTGCTTCACGATGCACTGGAGCTTGCACCCGTGCGTGCAGCTGATGTGGTCCTGGGTTCTGAGGACGTCCACCTGGCTGTCCACGGCCTCGGCCACCCTCAGCAGCCCCTGAAGGGCCTGGTGGATCACCTCGGAGAGGGGCGGCGGCTGTGCCTCCTCCGATGAAGAACAGGGCTCCTGGAGCTCTTTGGTCCAGGAGGTGAGGAAGGCCTGGAAGTTCTGCAGGTCCTTCTGGTTGGCGTTGACGCTGAACTGTTCCGAGGTCTTGAAGAGCAGCAGACACTTGGCGTCCTTGGTGGGCCACAGCTGGATGTAGCCTCTGGGTAACCCTGCCACGGGGACACGCACACACATATATATATATAATAATAAAAAATGGAATTTATATAGCGCTGTATCTTGCACAAAGCGCTTGCACTCAACTCATTCTTACACAGTCATGCAACCAATACATATATATACATATATATACAAACATATACACACACACATATATATATATATATATACATATACATACATAATATACACATGCATGCACACACACTTCTTGTGGGGAAAAAACCCCAACCCACACACAACCAATACCCTTTTCTTACACACAAACATGATTGCGCACGTACATACATGCATGCACACACATGCAAATCACACACAGATATGCATGCATGCATGCATGCACACACACACATTCTTGTTGAAAAAAAAACCACACACACACACACAGAGTTATATCTTGCAACCTTATTCCTTCACCAGATATCTAACACCTATGTATATGAGAGACAGACAGACAGACAGAGACAGTCTCAGACAGACTGACAGACAGATGCATACTCTCCTGTTCATAATTATGGGCAATGCCTGCAAAAACTGAATAAACCATTATCGTTTTTGTATTCTATATCACTGTATCATATCATTGTATTTTATATTATTGTATCATATCATTGTATTGTTTTAACATTTATGTATCATATCATATTGTACTATATCATTTCATATCACTGTATTGTATATATTATTGTATCATATTGTATTCACTATTGTATATCATTACAAGTATCATATCATTGTATTGTATGTATTGTATTGTACATTGATCACTGTATTGTATCATACAGATTACACATCAGTCCCTAAATCGAAAATCTCCACTTGGATGTTTATTCATTTTCAACAACAACAACCACCACACACACTAAATTTCTCTCTCTCTCTCTCTCTCTCTCCACACGCACGCACCACGCACGCACCACTCACTCACTCACTCACTCACTCACACACACACACACACCACTCACACACACACACACTACACACATCACTCACTCACTCACTCACTCACTCAATCACACACACACACACACACACATGTAGGCAACCCTCACTATCGGAAAACTATAGAGTTGCACTCTAGGTGTTTATTCTGGCTCAGCATTGGGTGTGGCTGGCCAGTCCGACATGGGAATGACAGTCCACACACACACACACACACACACACACTTTTGGTAAGAGTAGGCCATTGTGTGCCGGTGGGAACAGATGACAGAATTTACGAAACCGCATACATACGGGGACTGGATGTAAAAAGAAAAGCACATAGGTGCTCATTCCATTATCCTCAATGTAAAAGAATAAAATAAAAATAAAACACACACACACACACACACATTAAACCTCTCTTCACTCACACACACACACCCACCCCCAACACTCACTCAAACCCTCCACTCCCCCCCAACCCCCCCCCCCCCCCCCCCAACATCACACACACACACACTGACCGGTGGCTTTATCAAGCCTCTGCATGGCCTGGAACAGCAGAGGGAGAGGAATCCAGTGCGGGGGATACTTGAAACGCGCGGTGTCCAAAATCAACACCAGGTCTTTGCCCGGGTGGTATCCCGACACCGGTGCAAAATGCCCGTCCCCCGTCTGCTTCAGCGCCTGCCGCGAGTACGAGAGCACCAGGAAGCTGTCCTCCCTTGAGGTCGCGGCCTTGACCAGGTCACGGAAGGCGTGCTCCCTGAAGGTGGTGTCGGCGCGTGCGGCGTCCACCTGCAGGTTGTTGCAGTGGGCCAGGCAGGTGAACTGGTCGAAGGTGATGCCCTCCTGGCGCACCAGCTCCGTAGACACACAGCAGTCCAGCATGTCCTCGTGGTACCACTTCCAGGGCCCTGGGTGAAATAGTACACACATGATGTTAGTGTTGTTGTTATGTTATTATTATCATCAGCAGTAAATAGTACACACACGATGTTATGTTATTGTTATTATCATCAGCAGTAAATAGTACACACACGATGTTATGTTGTTATTATCATCAGCAGTAAATAGTACACATGATGTTAGTGTTGTGTTGTTATCATCAGCAGTAAATAGTACACATGATGTTAAGTGTTATGTTATTATTGTTATTATCATCAGCAGTAAATAGTACACACGATGTTATTATGTTATTATTGTTGTTATCATCAGCAGTAAATAGTACACATGATGTTAGTGTTATGTTGTTATTATTATTATCATCAGCAGTAACACGATGTTAAGTGTTATTGTTGTTATTATCATCAGCAGTAAATAGTACACACACGATGTTAGTGTTATGTTGTTGTGATGTTATTATTATTATTATCATCATCATTATCAGGTGGTACCACTTCCAGGGTCCTGGGTAAGAGGCAGTACATACGACATCAGTGTTGTTAGTGTTGTCATCACTATTATCATTTGTCATTATTATTATTATTATTGTTGTTGTTAAGGTTATTATTATTATCATCAGCAGTCCGGCATGTCTTTGTGGTATCACTTTCAGGTAAGGGTTAAGAGACAGTACACACGACGTCAGTGTTGTTAGTGTGGTTGTTGTTATCACTAATTATTATTATCATCATCATCATTAGCGGTTCAGCATGTCTTCATGGTACTACTTCCAGTGACCTGGGTAACAAAGTACTCACGACGTCATTGTTGTTAGTGTTGTTGTTGTTATTATCATTATCGTCATCGTTGTCATCATCATTGTTGTCATCATCATTATCATTACTCATCATCATTATTATCATTTTTTAAATATTATTACTATTATCATTAACATCATAATTATAATCATTATCATTAACTCCATCATTATCATCATTATTATTACCATCATTATTGTTGTTGGTGTTATTATTTATCATTATTATCATCATCACTTATTATTATTTATCATTATTATTATTTATCATTATTATCATCATATCCCTTAAGTAGGAATATGGCTACCTAATCTGGGTGTGTGTGTGGTAGGGGGGGGGGGAGGGGGGGGATGGGCGTATACATATGAATCTCACTATCGATGAACCTTGGAGCTCTAGCTGAGGAAACAAAAAAATCAATATTATTATCTTTATTATCGTCATTATTATCATCTTTATCATCATCATCATCATTATTATTTCATCATTGTTACAGTGTTGATTCTAGGATTTTAAAAAATGGGGCCCAAGGGCCCCCTACCCTTCATTAAAAAGGGGACAAGTAGTATTTGCTCAGTACTCTTAGTTTCTGCTATTTTTTCCAGGAAGAGAAACAAAACAAAAACAGGTAAATGCTAGGCAAGAAAGGATTGCAGTTAATCTGTAATGAGCACACCTGACACAGGAGAGAGAGCCAGAGATGAGAGAGGGGGGTGGAGGGGGAGAGAGAGAGAAGGGGGGGGGGGGGGAGAACAGGGTGCTGGGGAGAGAAAGGGGGGGGGGGAGAAAGGGGTAGAGAGAGAGAGAGTGGGGTGTGGAGGGGGAGAGAGAGAAAGGGGGGGGGGGGAGAGAACAGGGGTGCTGGGGAGAAAGGAGAGGGGAGAGAGAGAGAGAGTGGGGGTGGAGGGGAGAGAGAGAGAGAGTTCAAAGTCAACTTTGTATTCCAACAGAGTTGGGGAGTTAGATCTAGATGAGAGGAGAGGTATAAGCCAATATCATAATTTTTTCCCTAGAGAGAGAGAGAGAGAGAGAGAGAGAGAGAGAGGCCAAATTTGTATTTCCACATTCAGAGATAGATCTAGGTCTAGATCTAAATGGTAAGTTAAAGCCAACGTAAGTCTTGTTGCCCCCCCCCCCCCCCCCCCCCCCCCCCCCCCCTCCCAAAGATCGTGTAGAGAGAGAGAGAGAGAGAGATTAAATTTGTATTTCCACATTCACAGAGATAGTGACAGATTAAAGCCAATGTCAAAGTCTTTGCTCACCCCACCTTTTTTTTCTTGCTTTCTTTTCTTTTCTTTTTAGATCAGAGTTTTTGTGTACTGCTCTAAGTGCTGTTCTGTAATTAGCGCATCCTCCTTTAGTGACGGCATTTTCTTTCCATGTTTGATACACAGCCCATAGCCTACTGCATGCCATGCCAATTCTTCTCAAGCCAGGGCTACTTGTCTCTCAGATCTACCTGCTGGGACCCTTCGTCTGCTATCTCCTCAACGATTTCTGTCCCAATTGCGTCACTTGTTTCCGTAGTACAAGGCTTCTTGGAAGATGATGTAAACTATGAGAAAAAGGGAGCAGGACAGCCCATTTTATAATGAAGATGGCTTGAAGGTGCGAATTAGAAAATCTTGCCGCCCCTGAGGTAGCCTACTAACGTAATGACCGCCGTGGGACGAACTACAGTTTCTGTGATTGGTCAAAAGTGAGGGCGCTTAGCCAATCAGAAGCATCAACGGAGAACTTCGGCTGAAGTACTGCTTAATTTTAGAGTATACAAACAGCAGTTGCGATGGCGCACTGTTTGTTCAAAAACAGGCTTTTTTTTGTCCAGGATTTTTTTGCGTCCGTTAGGGCGAACTGCCCACATCGTTTTGCGGCAATTTCGAAAAATATACGGGAATCCCACAAGGGCGCACCCGAGAATCAACACTGTTGTTATTATCATCTTCTTTATTATTATCAGTATCACCATTGTTAATCTTAGTATCACATTATCATTACTATCATTTCATGATGATAACCGCCTTCTGATATAGCTACCCCTCTCTTGTTAAGAGCTACCCAGGTGGCACAAGGGGGAAGTGGGGAGTAGGACTTGGAGACTACAATGCCAAAGCAGTGTCGGCCCCCATTTACCACTATGCATTGGAGGACATAAGGAAAAGAGACAGACCTCCAACATCACTGAGATCAGTGGCCTGGGAAAACTCCAGCAGAGACACAGCGAGAGATGGTGAACCCTGGTGGTGGCATTGTGTGGAGCTCCTACCGACAACAGCAGGGATGAAGATAGAGTAGAAGCATTATCCTTTTTTTTAAAATCATTATCATTGTTGTTCACCAAACCTGCTTCCATGTGATTTCTTTTCGTTTATGTCAAAAGGTGGTAAAAGGTGTTCCCATAATTAGCGAGGTGTCAGAGACCTCACTTCTCCAGGGGCCAGCATATTGAGGGCAGCGCCCATCTTTCCCTCGCTGCTTTACCTTCCCTGACCCTAAAGAGGGCAGGTACCCATTTACAGCTGGATGAACAGGGGGGACTGTACTGAAGCCAAGGCGTGCAAATGGTCACCCATCCACTTGGCAACCACGCTCGATGCTGCTTAATCTTAGCTTGGGGAAAGCGAGTGTTCTGACCACTGAGCTATCCCATCCCTGATGTCAAAAACGCAAGCTCAAACTGCTACATGAGTCCAGATGATGCTGTAGGAGCTTTCACAAGGGCTGTTGTTAGTTTGTTTTTAACAAAACAAAAAAAAACCATGTAGGCTGACATTGTCTGGCAGTTGTTTGACAGAATATCAAATCTTGAGCACTGTAGTTCCACAGAGATGTTTTGATAAACTGTCGTGATGACACTGAAGGTAAGGTAGCCTACCTGGTTTCCGACATAGATAAGCCTTTGCTCACTACACTCCACTGCATCGCACTACACAACACTATACCCTAAACGGCACGGCACTACCCTACCGTACCCTACACTACACTACACAACACAACACTACACTACCATACACTGCACTACACTGCCACTACACTACACTGCCCTACACTGCCCTACACTACACTACCTACACTGCCCTACACTACTACACTACACTACCCTACACTACCACTACACTGCACAACCTACACTACACTACCACTACACTACACTACCCTACACTACCCTACCCTACCACTACACTACCCTGCCTACTACCACTACCTACCACACATACACTACTACTACTACCCTACACTACCTACACTACATACACTACCCTACCCTACACTAACCTACACTAACCTACCCTACACAACACTAACCTATACTACACTACTCTACCACTGCACTACCTACACTACCCAACACTACTACACCCACCTACACTACACTACCTACTCCTACCTACCTACACTACCCTACACTACCCACCCTACATTACTCCCTAACTACCCTACACTACTTACCCTACGCTACACTATCTACCCTACACTACACTATTCTACCCTACCATACGCTACGCTACACTTCGCTACGCTACACTACCCTTACTACACATACATACCTGCCTTTGCCTATACTACCATACCCGTGCTGCCTAATATACCCTACCTACCTACCCTGCCTGCCTACTAACCTACCGTACTACGTACTCTACACTACTCTACACTACCCTACTTCACTACCCTACACTTCCTGAACCCAATCGTATACACATACAAATACACATCCACATTTGCAAGCTTTGAGCAACAAGAGAGGACACAGGTGTGTGAAAAACTATAGAGAGTGAGCAGTATCATTGACAGAATTGAAATTGGTTTTGTAGCATTGATTCTGATCTTTCTTCATCAGTGACGGGCTTTGTCAGTGGCTTTGAAGAAAGTTCATTTAGTATGCCTTTTTTTGTTTTGTTTTTAAAATCAGTGTTGGTGTTAGAATTTTGAAGGAATCGCAGTTAGTGTTAATGGTCCTCCAGAGTTATGTGGTAAACAGGGGCATCTGTTATTACGCTTTTATACATTTTTAACCACCCCCTCCCCCTGGACAACCAGTAAAGATAGATATTCCTTGCCAATATTGTTACAATGATGATACATAGCCCAAAACGCCCCTCCCCCCTCTTTTTAAAAAAAATTCAATCTACCTGGGTCAGAAACCATAACACTAAGAAATCACTACTTACGCTTTTTTCTTCTGTTTTTTTTTTTTTACTGTCCATTTTGTTGTTGTTGGTTGGTTTGTTTTCTCATACCAGTTGTAACAATAAAATAATTTAAAAGGAAAAACAAAAGTTCATCAGGAATAGAAAGATGGCAAGTGTATTTTGGCCAGAGACAAGAGCAAGGATACAGTATGCACACATGGGCGCACACACACACACAACCGTTCCAATAAATGAAACCAAGAAAGCGAAAAGGCTGAACAATTACATCAGCATGTTGTTATTCAAATAAAAAGAAATTATTTCTGACAATTTTACAGAAACAAAATCATTATACAAAAAATAGATATACTCAAAACATACAAAAAGGAGAGGAGGGGGGGGGGGGCGCTTTTGCAAGGGCAGTTACCTCTCCTGAAAAGAGCAGGCCTGAATTTCACGTACAGTGGACAACTGCTGACTATGATATTAAACAATATGATGGATATGCTGACTATGATATTAAACAATATGATGGATATGCTGACTATGATATTAAACAATATGATGGATATGCTGACTATGATGGATATGCTGACTATGATATTAAACAATATGATGGATATGCTGACTATGATTTTAAACAATATGATGGATATGCTGACTATGATTTTAAACAATATGATGGATATGCTGACTATGATATTAAACAATATGATGGATATGCTGACTATGATGGATATGCTGACTATGATATTAAACAATATTATGGATATGCTGACTATGATATTAAACAATATGATGGGATATGCTGACTATGATGGATATGCTGACTATGATATTAAACAATATGATGGATATGCTGACTATGATGGATATGCTGACTTATGATTTTAAACAATATGATGGATATGCTGACTATGATATTAAACAATATGATGGATATGCTGACTATGATGGATATGCTGACTATGATTTTAAACAATATGATGGATATGCTATGCTGACTATGATTTTAAACAATATGATGGATATGCTGACTATGATTTTAAACAATAAGAAGGATATGCTGACTATGATTGTAAACAATATGAAGGATATGCCGACTATGATTGTAAACAATATGAAGGATATGCGACTATGATTGTAAACAATATGATGGATATGATACAAACCGTTAATACTGACTGACCATAATGTGCAGAGCTAAAAGCACATTGCCTACATCACAGATAAAACGCATCTACTTTGATGAATATAACACTGATTGCGATTCACATACACGGAAAATAAGAATGATCATCGCTATTACTTCTTGTAGATATTTTATGTCAGGGAGATTCTTTTTTTGTTTTTTGTAACTAAAGGTGATGGTTCATGAATAGTGTAGGGTAGTGTAGTGTAGGGTAGTGTAGTGTAATGTATAGTAGGGTAGAATAGTGTGGGGTAGAAAAGTGTAGGGTAGTCACTAGTGTAGTGTAGGGTAGAGTAGGGTTTTTTAAAATTTTTATTTTATTCTGTTATATTGAGGATAATGGAATAAGCACGTATGTGCTTTTTTTTACATCCAGTCCCCGTGTGATTGCGGTTTTGTAAATTATCTGTTCCCACTGGCACACAATGGCCTACTCTAACGAAAAGCGGAACAGGATTTTAACGTGTGCGCAAGATGTGTCTGCATGTGTTCGCACACGGGACCTCAGTTTATAGTCTCATCAGAAGGACTTTTTGGGAGAGTGGAGTCTGCACTGATGTTAACTCCAGAGGAAAATATCTCCTTGAACGGGAATCGACCCGATGTTCTAACCACTAGGCTATCCCGTCTCCCTGGTAGTGTAGGGTAGTGTAGTGCGGTGTAGAGTAGGGTAGTGTACTGTAGGGTAGTGTAGGTTTGCGTAGTGTAGTGTAGGGTAGTGTAGGATAGTGTAGGGTTGCGTAGTGTAGTGTAGGGTAGGGTTTGGTAGTGTAGTGTAGGATAGGGTAGAATGGTATGGTGTAGTGTAGGGTAGGGTATGGTAGTGTAGGATAGGGTATAGGTAGTGTAGTGTAGTGCAGTGCAGTGCAGGTTAGATAGTATAGGGTAGTGCAATGCAGTGTAGGGTGATAGGGTAGGTAGTGTAGAATAGTGTAGGGTAGGGTAGTGTAGGGTCGAGTAGTGTAGTGTAGGGTAGGGTTGGGTAGTGTTAGTGTAGGGTTGGGTATTTTTATTATTTTTTATTTTAATTTTTTTCTTTTACATCGAGGATAATGGAATAAGCACTCATGTACTTCTTTACATCCAGTCTCCGTGGGTATGCGGTTTTGTAAAGTGTCATCGGTTCCCATCGGCACACAATGGCCTACTCTTACGAAAAGCGGAACAGGATTTAACGTGTGCGCAAGATGTTCTGTGTGCGTTCGCATACGGGACCTCGGTTTATAGCCTCATCCGAAAAACTTTTGGGGAAAGTGGAGTCTGCACAGATGTTAACTGTTAGCGTAGGGTAGTGCAGTGTAGGGTAGGGCAGAATAGTGTAGTGTAGTGTAGAATAGTGTAGGGTAGAATAGTGTAGTGTAGTGTAGGGTAGTATAGGGTAGAATAGTGTAGTGTAGGGTAGAATTGTGTGTGTAGTGTAGGGTAGTATAGGGTAGAATAGTGTAGGGTAGAATAGTGTAGTGTAGTGTAGTGTAGGGTAGAATAGTGTAGTGTAGGGTAGAATAGTGTAGTGTAGGGTAGGGTAGAATAGTGTAGGTAGTGTTATGTAGGGTAGGGTCGTGTTGTGTGAGGGTAGGGCGTGTTGTGTAGGTAGAGTATGTGTAGGGTAGTGCAGTGTCGGGTAGAATAGTGTAGTGGTAGAATAGTGTAGTGTAGGGTAGAATAGTGGTAGGGTAGGATAGGGTGAGGTAGAATAGTGTAGTGATGGGTAGGGTAGGTAGAATAGTGTAGGGTAGAATAGTGTAGTGTAGGGTAGGGTAGAATTGTGTAGTGATGGTGTGGGTAGGGTAGAGATTTAGGGTAGGTTAGGAATAGTGTAGTGTAGGTGTTAGTGCATGTGTAGTGTAGGGTAGAATAGGTAGTGTAGGGTAGATAGTGTAGTGTAGAATAGTGTAGGGTGAGGGTAGTGTTGTTTAGGGTAGTATAGGGTAGGGTAGAATAGTGTAGGGTAGTGTTGTGTAGGGTAGTCAGTGTAGTGCTGAGTATGGGTGAATAGTGTAGGGGTAGTGTTTGTAGGGTAGTGCAGTGTAGGGTAGGTGTGCAGTGTGTGTAGAGGTAGATAGTGTAGAGTGAATAGTGTAGGGTAGAATAGTGTAGGGTAGGGTAGAAAAGTGTTAGGATAGGGGTAAGGAGTAATGTATGTAGAATTTGTAGTGTAGAAATAAGGGTAGGGTAGTGTAGTGTATGTAGGGGAATACTGTAGGGTAGGGTAGTAGTAGTATAGGTAGGATAGTGTAGTAGGTGAATATGTTAGTAGTAAGACTAAGGTAGTGTAGGGTGGTAGGGTAGAAATAGTGTAAGGGTAATGACGTGTAGGGTATTGAAGTGTATGGTAGAATAGGGTAGGGTAGTATTATAGTAGTTAGTTCACTACATACACTAACTAAAACATTAACCCTACACTACCCCCCATACTACCCTACCCACCCCTACACTACCCTACCCTACCCCCAACACTACCCTACCCTACCCCCTACAACTACCCTACCCCTACACTACCCTACCCCTACAACTACACTACTACTACCACACTTACACTACCCTAAACCCCCTACTAACGTACACAACCCCTACCTACCTACACCCATACACTAACCCTACCCTAACTACCTACCCTACACTACCCAACTACCCTACACTAACCTACCCCCTCACTACCCTAACAACCCTACATACCCTACACTAAAAACCCTATACAAACTCCTACACTAACACCCAACCCTACCCTACACTACCCCCTATACTACATACAAACTACACTACAACTACACTACCAACCCTACACTACATACCCCACCCCTACACACAATACACTACCCAACCCCCTACATACACATACCCACCTACCCCCTAACACTACACTTACCCCCTACAACACACTACCTACCCTAACTACACTACCCTACACTACACTACCTACCCTACATACACTACACTACCTAACACTACACTATTCTACCTTACAGTACTACTGTAAGGTAGAATAGTGTAGTGTAGGGTAGTAATAGTGTACTTAGCAAAGGTAGTTAGTGTACAGATAGGGTAGGTAGAGTAGTCGTAGTGGAGGGTAGGGTAGGTCACTTTTCTACACCTACACTATTCTACCTACAACTATAGGGGTAAGTATGTAAGGTGTAGTGTGGAATAGTGTAGTGTTGGGTGAATAGGGTAGGTTGTAGTTGTAGGGTAGAAAGTCTAGTGTAGTAAAGTGTAGTGTAGGGTAGTGTAAGTAGGTGGATTAGTGTAGTGCAGGTTAATTAGTATAGGGTGAGGGTAGTGTAGGATTTGTAGGTAGTGTCAATAATATACATAACACTACCTCTACTAGCTACTGTAGGTGAATATGTGTGGTGTAGTGCAGCGTAGGGTAGTGTAGGGTAAAATGTAGGGGTAGTGTCACATCTACACTACCCTACACTATTCTACCCTACATACCCTTACTCTAACATTTACACTACATACCTACTTACATTACACACTACCCTACTACTACATTCATCACCACTCTACCCTACACTATACAGTATTTCTACACTAACCCAACCTACACTAGTGTTGAATAGTGTAGTGTAGTGTACGGTAGGGTAGGGTAGTGTACGGTAGGGTAGGGTAGTGTACGGTAGGGTAGAGTAGTGTCACTACACTACACTACACTACCCTACCCTACACTATTCTACCCTACACTACCATACACTGCACTACCCTACCCTACACAACCCTGCACTACCTTAACCTACCCTGTAGGGTAGGGTAGTGCAGTGTATGGTAGTGTAGGGTAGGGTAGTGTAGGGTAGTGACCATACACTACCCTACCCTACACTACCCTAGGGTAGTGTAGTGTAGTGTAGAATAGGGTAGTGTAGGGTAGGGTAGGCACCCTTCCCTACCCTGCTCTACACTACTTTGCACTGCACTACCCTGCACTACCCTACCCTACACTATCCTACTCTATTCTACCCTACCCAAAACTACCCTAGGGTAGGGTAGTGTAGTGAAGTGTTGGGTAGGGTAGTGTAGTGTAGGGTAGTGTAGAGTAGGGTAGTGTAGTATCACTACACTACACTACCCTATCCTACACTACCCTGCACTACACTACACTACCCTACACTACCCTACAAACAATACCCTACACTACAATACCCTACACTACCCTACCCTACACTACAGTACCCTACACTACACTACAATACCCTACACTACACTACAATACCCTACACTACAATACCCTACACTACACTACTCTACCCTGTAGTGGTAGTGTACAATAGTGTAGTGTACGATAGTGTAGTCAGTGTCATCCTTCAGATGAGACTATATAAACCGAGGCCCCATGTTCAAACGCATACAGAACATCTTGCGCACATGTTAAATCCTGTTCCGCTTTTCGGAAGAGTAGGCCATTGTGTGCCGGTGGTAACAGATGACAAAATTAACAAAACCGCATACACACGGGGACTAGATGTAAAAAAAGCACATAAGTGCTTATTCCATTATCCTCGATATAAAAGAGTAAATAAATAAATAAATACCCTACCCTACGCTACACTACCCTACCCTCCTACTCTACACTACACTACCCTATACTAAACTACCCTACCCTACACTACACTACACTTCACTGCCCTAACACTACCCTACATAACACTACCCTACACTACCCTTCGGATGAGACTATAAACCGAGGCCCCGTGTTCCAACACATGCAGAACATCTTGCGCACACGTTAAATCCTGTTCCGCTTTTCGGAAGAGTAGGCCATTGTGTGCCGGTGGAAACAGATGACAAAATCTACAAAACCGCATACACACCGGGACTGAGTGCTTATTCCATTATCCTCGCTATAAAAGAATAAATAAATAAATACCCTACTCTACACTTCACTATTCTACCCTATTCTACCCTACCCTACCCTATTCTACCCTACCCTACCCTACCCTGCCACAAAAACGATCCAAAACTATGATTGTCAAGCATTTCGACATCTAACTGATACCAGGTACAAGAACTCAAACATGTTTTACAACTCAGTTTATCACTGAAGATAGAATGCAGCTACCTTCATGGTGGGCAAAAAAAAAAAAGGTCGCATACGCAAAATCTCACCATTGGTGAACCTTGGAGCTCTAGCTGAGGAATGAAAAAACTTTTTTTTTTTAAAAACTCAAAATTTACACAGAGCAATCTTCACCTTACACAGAACAATTTTCAACACTCCTCCCCCTTTACAGACACACTTACACACACACACCCACAATTTTGGCCACATGTCCCCCGTGTGTCTAACCTTGATGAATGAACAAGTCTATATTAAAAAAAATCAACTGTGCACTAGGAAAAACAGTTTCAGATTTTTTTTAAGAACCAACCCCACACACAAACAAACTGAAAACCAAAAAGGATAGAATCGCTGAGTGATCAGAGTATCATACTCACGATCAAAACATATCATATATAAATATATATATATATTGTTGTGCGTTCCTCAGTTTTACACCTGGGGGTCACCCAGGACATGCATTCTGACTCACTCATCCCACCTGGGAATCTCTGTGAGATGAGAAGTTTGCGTGTATGACTCTTTTCATGTACCTCACCATATAGGCAGCCATACCCATACTTCAGAGGATTTTCTTTCCTTTTAAAGGAGAGTGCAGGTTGTTATGTTAAGAGCTTGTCATGGCTGAAGGCAATCTCAACACAACGTTTTACAACATAACATGTTAGTGAAGGCCTTGGCAATTAGCCGACATCAATAACTGACACAGCTTTTGGCATATATTATCTCATCCGTTCAGCGTACATTCCTTCTTTATCCTGAGCTTCTTGGAGAGTCCTGGGGCACAAAACATTTCGTATATTGTATCCTACATCACTTCAGGTCACGGCAGATGTTTCTGCATAAAATTCAGGCTGTTCTTCCTGAGGAGAGCACATCACCACAAGAGCAGCACTACCCCCTTTTTTCTTCTTTCTTTTCCTGTCTGCATGTGTATTTGTTTCCTTATAAAAGTGGATTTTTTTCCAGATAGAAATTTGACAGGGTCAACTACCTTGTTGCCATGGCTTCTTTTACATACATTAAAGGGGTGTTGCATACAAGACTTTGGTTTTATCGTCTCAACTGAAAGTCGAGCACCCAGACCACTGACTCAAGGTCCAGCAGATTTTTTTATTTATTTCATATTATAAATATCATTACAGCAAATGGGGTCTAGTGTGTTTGTATGATCTCACAATGAATTGCATGTGTGAGGAGTGAGACAGATCACGGTGCATATTCTGGGTGACCCCCACTAGGGTGTTTAAGCTAGGGAACGCCCAACACAATGGACAAAATGACCAACTGACCTTTCCAGACTCTGCCCGGGTCGATTTCCAGCGCGTTGAGCACCATGATGAGAGTGGACAGACCGCAGTAGGCCGGCTCGTCCTGGGTTCGAAACTGGGCAGCCAGTTTGAAGTAGCAGTTCATGTGACCTGCACCAGGGAAGAAAACATCAGTCATTATTACCGCTTTGGCTGCCTCATCTTCTGTGACGTCCCCGTCCTGCTGTTCCCACGCCGCTCATCCAGATATCTCCACCACAGCCACACCCAGATTCGTTGTGTCTTATCCCCTAAGTCGACAGGGAGCCTATCACTATCAGGCCGCCGTGGGGCCACCAGCCAGAGGGGCCCTGTACTGCTGCTGGGTCACTTTGGTGGTGTTCAGTGGTGCCTGTTCTGAACTAACATACGCAGAACACCACCTACTAAGCCCCCTACTAACGACAATATTAGCTCAGTCACAGAGCCAGACTGAGTGAGTTGCCCATCCAAGGTGGCAAACACCACAATGTCCCTCCAATGACCGCCCCTCCACCCCCTCCCACCCCCAAAGGCTTTGACACAAAGTCACCACAGGCAAAGAAGTGTATAGGGAAACCGAATCTGAGGTCACCATGAGACCAGAGCAACTGGGACCATCGGTCATTATTCGTCCACTTGGGGCAGGACAGCCTAGAGGATAGAGTACTGAGCTCGTGATCTGACAGCCCAAGTTTGAGCCACCACCATGACATCCGTTCAAGGAGACTTGGTTTTTTTTTATCTGGAGTTAACGTCAGTACCGACTCCACTCCCCTGAAAGTCCTTCGGATGAGACTGTAAATAAGATCCCATGTGCACAGAACATCTTGCGTACATGTTAAAATCTGTTCTACCTTTTGGAAGAGTAGGCCACTGGGAGCAGACGACAAATCTATAAAATATAAAAAAAAACTAAATTAAAAAAATCCACATGCACACTGGTGTCAGTCATGTTTAGAAGTCACCCCTGAATTTGGCATATACACGTGGACTGGATGTGAAAAAAGGCACATGAGTGCTCATTCCATTATCCAGGAAATAAAATAAAAATATAAATAAACAGAAGAATAAAAAGAATAAATAAATAAACACACAGAGTAATACATACTGTCCCCTCTTTGTTCCCGCTTTCCCTTCAACCCCAACCCACCCCTCCCTCTTTCTCATTTCTACAAGTTCCCCAAAAGTTCAATGGTTGGTGCCATCAGGTAATACAAGTTCATGAACTGAAAATAACGGCCTAACTAGGGTTAGAAGCACAAGCCTAGGTCGTGCTCAATTTTCCACTGCCAAGTTTTCACACACACACACACACACACACATAGAGAGAGAGAGAGAGGATGAGTGAGGTTTCAAACACTGCAAGGACCTCTGAAACTCAAGTCAGGTCAGGCCAAAGGCATGGTCCTTACTCAATTATTCCCCAAATGCTTCAAAGTTTTATCCTGTAGTGAACATTTTCCTTTTTTTCTTTCTTTTTCGAATCTTGGACAAAAGTCATTTTTTATGATGGGAATGAAGTTGTAACTGGTTACTTGCACTTGTTTTTCCCTCACTATATTTTCTAAATTATATATATATATATATATATATATACCAACCTGCCAAATGCATTTACACTCTGCTCCTAGAATGTAGTAATCTTAATATCAACAATTTAGCTTTATATTATATTTCTTCAAACTTTTTAAAATTCAGTTTTGTTTTATTTTTTACATTGCACAGTTATAAACTAAAGGTACAAAACATACAAATTTTGGAGAGAGAGAGCTCGAACTCGAAAGATTTATTCACAAAAAGGCCATTGGCCCATACATGAAGGGGGGTTGCCGAGCTGCTTAGTATTTTAGTGAGAAAAATAAGGAAGCACAAAAAACCAAAATGTTATTGAATAACCACAACCACCACAATAAAAATCAGTTACAAAAAATATGACTTAAGAAACCAAGATATCTCATTCTAAAGGCTTTACACAAGCAAGGCTGCCAACAATCTCAGGGTGACTAGATGCCATGAGTAGACAGAATCTAAATAAATTAGGCTGTCTACAATACTTTACCGGAATGTAATTCTGTCTTACATCTTCTAATACTGCACAGCACAGTACAAAATGAACTTCATCTTCCACTGTGCTTACATAATGGGCATAGCAGCCTGAGGTCATCATCATCATGTTCTATATATATCTAAATTTATGAACATTTATGTCTGATACACCAAGTCTAAACAGACATAATTCTTTTCAAATGTATGTCCATATCAAGCTTTAGATAAGGTTTGACATCCTGTGAACCTATAAATTGTCTGTATATTTGAAATCTTTCACTGTTATGTATATATGACCACTCCACTACTGCCAACGGCAGTCAATCAATCTTTGCCTGAAAACATTGATAAACTCTCTACAATTTCCGACACCTTGATTGAGCCAAACAAACCCAAAGCCAAGTTCACATAAACCGGTACATATTTGTGAAGCCCAGGTGCTTTTCCAGGGTTCATACAGACTTGGTGGGAAAAAATTTAGGGCCTTTTTAGGGCTTTTTAGGGGCCATTATTTCCAAATTTTGGGCCTAGCCTCAGGGTATCAAAGTGTATGTTATCAACCTTTGTACACATTTACTTTGATAAACCAATCTCAAATTCATGTAAGCAAAGTCTTCTCGTCTACAACTGCATGATGGATATTGATTATTGACACAAATTCAAGTGAAGTCCTAGAATAAAATGTTTCACTCATAGATACTACAATGAATTAAAATCCTCACACAGTAAAACATCTATGGTGTGATGGAAGTGTCCATGTCTTGAAATACGAAGTAAAGTGAAAACTGAAATAAGTGTCTCTGATTCCAAGATGTTTTTCACAAACAGCTAGCAAAGTGAACTTAAAAGACACTATCCCTCAAACTTCATCTGATGTGAACTAGTCTCCTTGCCTTACCAAAGATGCAGATGGTTGCCAGGTACTAGAACTGGTAATAACAATACCCTCACAGTCACAGTGCCTCTTCCAAATTCTGCTCCTTTATTTCAATCTCACACATGCGTACATGCAGGAATTCACACACACACACACACACACACGTGCGTGCATGCACACGCATGCATGCATAAAAGACAGAGACAGAAACTGAGAAAGACACACAGAGATAGACTGCTGGATGCAAGTTCTCTTCACTATGAATACATGTACAAGTCCCATATGGTCAATGCAGACAGAGAGGAAGGCCTAACACTGGCTTGAAAAGGATGCCAACACCCTCTGCCCAAAGTTGTTTTTTAAAGCAAGAATCTTCAGATCAAGTCGGCCAATAACTGAATAAGCTGCGAATTTTAAAGTTAACTAAATCAACCACATTGAGCAGTGGAAAATATTCAAACATTTGTATTTTTCCTGTACATTTGTAAATATTTAGGCATTTGTGACTTGCCTTATGAATTGGATTCGTTTCTGTATGCATTCTGCAGGAAATCTGTGGGATAATCTCCTCAAATAAAGAATAGATCTGGCTACAGGTTTTATTGTATTCCCATTCTGACACACGACTGTATCACTGACTGCCATTTTGTAAACTGCCCACAGGAGAAACAATAGGCCTTGCTATTCACAGTGCAGCTGTGCTAAAATTGAAAAATCTCGTAGAGAAGGACTGTAGCGCAGTAAACAGAAAACTGGTATTATTTTGACTCATGATTGCAGTTTCATAGTTAAACATCATTTTCCAAACAAATTATGGACATACCATAGGGGTAGGTAGTTTTCGGCATGTAAGAAATAACTGATGAAAACAAAGCGAATATGCGCTTCCAATGGAGGCAAATTACCTCCCTTGGCAAAATAGGTGGCGCAACATGAATAGCAGACAGGCTCTATCGGTGATAATACGATCTTTGGACATCCTTCTTGCTTTCATTTCTCATAAGTTTTATTTTGTGTATTTGTTTAATCTACATTTCATCAGAAACTCTCACTCATGGTTCCCATTTTTAGGGCCATAGGTCTCATTTTTAGGGCTTTTTAGGGGCCTTATTTTGGATCTTCAAAAATCAGGGCCTTTTAGGGCTTTTTAAGATTTGTACGAACCCTGTTTTCCCCTTGACATCTAGATCATAAAGCATCTTGTAAGACTTAAAAGGTAACCTGCACTCATCCATTTGCAGAATCTTAATCCAATATCTAATGCATCTTACAGCAGCATTAACAGAGAGAGGATATCTATTGGTTTTACTATAAACAAGATCATTAGGTGTACGTCTCATCATCATCATCAGTCCCATGACCTTGGCGGTCGTGGAGGAGACACGAAAGACGATACCGTGGTAAGCCTCCTCCATCCATCTCGGTCCTCGGCTCTGCGCAGTAGTGCCGAGTCATTCATCCTGGTTCATTCTCTGATGTTGTCCATCCATGACTTGTTCTGTCTTCCCCTCTTTCTGCCACCTTCGAGTGTTCCCTGCAGTACTGTTTTTGGCAGAGTGTTGTGGCGGGTGACGTGGCCGAACCATGTCAGCTTTTTTTCTTGACGATGGTGAGAAGGGGTTCCTGTGGACCTGCCAGCCGTGTTATTTGACTCTTGACAAATTCATTGGTCTTTCGTTCTCTCCAGGATATGCCCAGCAGTTTTCTATGGCATTTTGTTTCAAATGACTGGATTTGCTTTGCTGTTTCCGCAGTCAATGTCCAGGTTTCACTTCTGTACAGCAGGATAGTCTGAATTAGGGCTTTGTAGAGCTTTAGTTTGATTGGGAAACTGATCTCTTTACTTTTCCATATGGTGGTGAGTTTTGTCATGGAAGATGTTGCCATGGCTAGTCTGACTTTGATTTCTGTTGTCAATCGCCCGTCCTTTGTGAGTGTAGCGCCAAGGTATTTAAAAGCGTCTACCTCCTCCAGTCGCTGGCCGTTCATGTAAATTTTAGCAGTGGCATTGCTCATGCTGTTCACAAGTACTTTACTTTTCTCTAAGCTCACCTCCATCCCACATGCTCCAGCTCTGTTCTCAAGTCTGGTCGTAAGATCTTGCAGCTCTGTGTTACTTCCGCCCATGAGGTCAATGTCATCGGCAAACCGCAAGTTGTTGAGGGGTCTGCCGCCAATGGAGATGGTAGAGTGGAAGTCATGGAGGGTCTCTCTCATAATGTTTTCCAAGAACAGATTAAACAGGACTGGAGATAACAGGCATCCTTGTCGGACCCCAACTGTGGTTTTGAAGTAGCTTCCGACCTGATTGTTCAGAAGGACTGCACTGCTTGCGGTGTTGTATAGTGCTTGAATGGTTTGCACTAGTCCTTCTTCAATGCCAAACATTCTGAGGACCTGCCACAGGCCTTCGTGCCATACTCTGTCGAAAGCCTTCTTGAAGTCGATGAAGTTGTGGAACAGGTCTCTCTGATGTTGAAGATGTTTTTCCATCAGGATGTGGCAGTTAAAAATCTGTTCAATTGTGCTCCTGCCTGCCCTGAACCCAGCTTGTTCCTCTGCAAGGTGTTCTTCTGCCTCCTTCTCGAGTCGATTCAAAATAACTTTGAGCATGATCTTGCTGGCGTGGTTGATGAGGCTGATTGTTCTATAGTTTTGGCATTGGCGTAAATTCCCCTTCTTGGGCAGGGGTATGATGAGTGATTGTGTCCATTCTGTTGGCCACTGTTTTGTCTCCCAAATCTTCTGACAGATAGCTGCTTGTTTTTTTCAGTTTCATTTTGAATACCAGCAGCACAAGGTCATGGTCGCTGCCTATGTCAGCTCCAGGGTAGGTTCTTGTTCTGGCTCTGTTGATGCTGGGTTTGAAGCGCCGTGGTGTTAAGATAAAATCTATTTGGTTATGGATCTTGCCGTTTGGTGCATGCCAGGTTGTCCTCCTTGACTGCTTGTGGGGATAGAGGGTATTGGCAATGGTAAGTCTGTGGGTGCAGGCAAACTCCAGCAGACGTAGTCCCCTGTCGTTGGTCTCTCCAGTTCCAAACTGACCAACTGTTCCGGCCCATTGGTTGTAAGAGTCAGGACCTACTTTGGAGTTAAAATCCCCTTGAATGATGATGATGTCTTTCTTGGGTATCTTCATAATGGTCTCTTCAAGATCTTCGTAAAATTCTTCTACTTCTTCATCTGCATGGTCAGATGATGGTGCATAGATTTGTATGATGGTGATGTTCTTGGGCTTGGCCGACACCCGGATGCTGATAATCCTGCTGGAAGCCGGTGTACAGCTGATAATGCACCCCACTACTTCCTTTCTGACAATAAATGCCACTCCATGTTGGTGATGTTTCTCTTGACCACTGTACCAGATCTTGTTGCCTTCTTCAGTCATTGTCTCACCAAATCCTGTCCATCTCACTTCTCCTAGTCCAATAATGTCCCATTCATAGCGGCTAAGCTCATACTCTAGTTCTTTGATTTTTCCGCACTGATAGAGTGTACGGACGTTCCATGTACCAATGGTGATCTGTTCTCTAGGGAGCTTAAATAATGTTTTAACTCCAGTAGCTGACTTGTCACTTCCACCCTGGTGTTGATCAATGGAAAGCGCGGTCGTTGGTAACCCGGGCCTCGACCGATCCGGTATCATATTGGCTTTGCATTTGTCTTTCATGTTTTTTCTGTGGGCTTAGGATATTCCTTGGTGGCGCCAATCTCCTCTCCAAGTCTCCATATGTCTTGGGGTTTTTTTCTATTGGGGTTTCCTCCCCCACATGCGACAGGTTGTACTGGGTTACATGGATACCAGTAGCAGTAACAGAGAACTTCTCTGACTGACCTGACAATGTGTGTATGTCTATCTAGGCCTAAAAACTGCTTTAAAGCAAAGAGGTGTACTGATTCACAATGTGTTACAGCTGCATCCAGTCCCCAAATTTCCGCGCCATATAACACAGTGGGTTGTATTTGTGCATCAAATATCTTAATCAACAAGTCAAAACCATTATTATTTAATAATCGTAATTTTTTCAAAACAATTAACAAGCTTCTTTTACCTCGACTTGCCAGATCTTTACATGCAGTTGTGAAACTAAGCTTTGTAGAAAAACAGATTCCTAAATATTTATATACATTTATCACAGGCATGACTTTTCCATTGTACAGCCATTTATCGTGAGCAGCTAAATAACCACCTTTTCTGAATACAACAATATTACTCTTATTCTGATTAACCTTAAGATCAAATGCTGTTGCAGCACTGCTTAAGCTATTCGACTGCTGTTGCCTACAACAGTTTCAGATAGTAGGATGACATCATCAGCAAGCAGAAGAATAAACAATTCTGTGAAATCTTGGGGGAAAGTGGCACTATGTTTACCCTTATTAATGACTTCTATGGCTAACTCATTAATGAAAACAGAAAACAAAAGAGGGCTACATACATCACCCTGTTTGACCCCCGTGGTGCAGTATATTATGTCCACCAGCTTAGATCCACATCTTATTCTGCTTTTGACATTCTGATACATGGCTCTCAAACAACGTAATAATTTACCCTTCACACCATTTTTCAGGAGAATAGGCCATAACAAAATTCTATTAACAGAATCAAATGCCTTTTCAAAGTCAATAAATGCTACACAGAGCTTACGGTTATGAGCAAATTGTTTCTTGACACATGCAAGTAAGAGTAAACATATGATCTATAGTGGAATACCCTCTCTTAAAACCAGCTTGGTGTTCACCTGTAATGTTGTTTTTCTTAACCCATTCCTGTAACCTATTATTAATGATGGTACTGTACAGCTTACTACTTACATCACTAAGAGAGATTCCCCTGTAGTTATTAGGGTTGTCAACATCGCCTTTGTTGTGTAATGTTAGAATGATAGATTCAGTTCAGTTATCTGGAAAAAGACCATTATCAAAGATTTTGTTGAATAATTTTAGCCGAAAAAGTACATTTTCACCTCCATTTTTTAGTAATTCTCCAATGATTTGATCAGGACCAGCTGCTTTATCATGTTTAAGTTTTCTAAGTGCCAATAATATTTCATCTTTAGATATGGGATGATCAAAATCTTCCTCAGTTTCTTCATAGTCACCATCAGTGTTCATGGAGTTGTCTACCGAGTCTTTCTCTAGCAGGGTTTTGAAGTGCTGGAACCATCTCTCGACAGATATATCATTCTTTGGCTGCCTCTAAATGAAGCCTTCTTAATATTCTTCCAGAACTGAACTGGAGAAGTGATGGAAGACATCATATCTGCAAGTAATGTCTTGTTATACTCTTTATTTTTCCTTTCAAGCATGTATTTATATTCCCTTCTTGTGATACAGTACAAGTTTTTGTTTTCATTCTTTAACGTTTTACGTTAAGACTTCAAAAGTGTTCTGACCCTATATTTCACTCTTTTACATTCATTATCAAACCATGTATCATTTGATAGACTTTTATTGATATTAACCTGTTTCTTCATACATACAGCACTGGTTTTTATGAGATCATAAAACAAATCTAGAGCTTCATCAATGTTCTCATCAATGATCTGGAAGGCTTTTAGAAATTGTTCACAAATGTTCTCTTCACAGAGATTTTCTTTATAAACTGAGAGTTTGTTTTCATCCCACACAAACTTTTCCACAACTGCTGGCTCCTCAGTTACCACACATGTATCATATACTGGATTGATATGTAATTCAACAGGAAGGTGGTCAGAATCAGAACGCTCGGCAACAAACAAATGACATGAGTCAAAAATCTGAGAGAACAGCATAGCAATTCCATTATCATTGTCAAACATGTTATAAAATGGTGAACCTTCAGGTGGTATATACACACATACAAGTAATACATTCCTTGAAGTACACAACAAAGATTTGTCAAAGAGAAAAACACAAATGTTAGAATAAGGAACATCCAAACATTTGACAAGGGCAGCTAACTCATACTTTATTAAACAAACTAATCCACCCGATCGTCTCCCCTGATGACTAACTTTAATTGCCGACTTACAGAAGGCCTTATAGCCACTAAAAACATCTGGCTGGATATATTCCAGGAACGTTTCTGATAAACAAATAAAATCAAAGCTACACACATAAGATACAAAATCCCTGTAAGTAAGTTTAGAAAGCAACCCATTTACGTTCCAAGATAAAAAAGAAAACGTATTTGTTTCAATGTTATTGCTATGATCCAATGAGTCTACATCATCTAAACTGACACTATCACTATTTATATGAGACTAGAAACCAAGTTAATACTTTCATCAGTACTGCCATCATCATTTATTAAAAAGGGCTCTTTATTGGAGGGCTACTGATAACCAGACAAATCCTGGAGGACAGATGTTAGGCCTAAGCCTAGTAAACCTTGGTCACACCTGTCTTTGTCTTGCCTCTTAAAGCCAGTTGTGTCTCCCTCATGCTTCACAGCACAAAGCCCTATTGCCCATGTGACTGACTCAGGCCCACTTATGACCAGTGTTGGTTTCTGGCCTACCCTGTGAATTGTGTCTAGGGACAGATGTGGGTATGGGCCGGCCAAAGAGCTATTCCTTTCAATGGAGATCATTGAGGGTCACCTTTTCTCCGTTTATTATCAGATGGTCAAAAACCATTCTTACTTGTTTCCCCTCTGCTCTAGCGCTCTTTCAATATGGGGTCAGTTTACGCCTAATTTCCCTAACAGACTGAGAAAAATCTTCATCTACAAAAACACTAGAGCCTTTCAGGCGAGATTTTGCCTTCATAATTCTAATCTTATCCTGATGAAAACAACATCTCGCAATAATAAAAGAGTTAGCTTTAGAATTTATACGGGCCACTCTATCAAACTTTACATCCTTGACATCCATTTTTTCATAGAGAAGAGTTTTCCCAGCCATCTCACAGTCAGCACCACTCTCATTTGCTTTCTTCTCTATGCCATGAACAATAATGTTTTTTGACGTGATCGTCCTTCTGCACCGTCTGCCCTCTTTTCTAGCTTATCCACTCTGTCAGTTCTTTATTTGTCTGTCGTAGTTCTATGTTTTCAGTTCTGAGATTATCCATGTCTCTTCTAAGTTCACACATTTCTTCTTTCAGAGCACCAACACTGTCTGTCAACACCTGAATCTCTCTTTTCAAACTGTCCACTGTAGATTTCAACAGGTTTTCCAGCTTCTCTATTTTGACTGTCATCGTGTTCAGCATCAGTTCCTGGGGAGTTGCTGCAGGAGAGGAATCCTGTCTGTGTTGAACGATCGTAGGCGTGTTGAAAGCCACCTCAGCACTGGTTTTGGTCCTACGGGAAGGCTTCCCTGCGACCGTTTGACCACCACCCGTTGTCAAGCTCGTTTGCCTCAGCTTGCGTCCTTGGCCAGTAGATTTAGGGGGGGGTCCAGGGTTGGTCTCCACATCACCACACCGGTGAGGGTCAGACCTAACAGGACACCGTCTCGCAGGCTTTCCAGAGTCAGGATGGAGGTATGCATGGCAGATTTTAATTCTGCCCGTTTCGACATGAAACAGGCGAATACTGCCGCAAATGTCCCACAGACAGCCCTGTAGGCTGTACAGTTGCACTGAAATTCCCATCCTCCTGATCTAACTACATGCCAACAATGAAAAACTAAAACCACTTAGAACTAGTTACTATTTCACAAAAATACCGGAGCAATTTCCGTACGTCTTCTCCTTCACATCACGTGATGGCCCCCCGAGAGAGAGAGAGAGAGAGAGAGAGAGAGAGAGAGAGAGAGAGAGAGATTGAGAGAGAGAGAGAGAGAGGAGAGAGAGAGAGAGAGAGAGAGAGAGAGAGAGAGAGCCTGTCAGGTAGACAGACAGACCAACAGAGACACGGAGAAAGAGGAACAGCCTGACAGGCAGACAGACCGACCAAGAGCATTATATATTGTATGTATGTAAAGCCTTTGAAATAAAAGCTATCATGAACTATGATGAAGGATATTTTGATTTGCTTTGTTTCAGATGGCTTTTTTCCCCTCCCTTGTGGCTTTGTTTGCATTTGTTGTGGCACAGCTGTACTTCATCGTATATTCCTTAAACACTATCATTATTCAGTCAGGCCTCTTTATGAATACAGTCTTTAGTTTCAGAATCAGAGTCTCTCTCTCTTCTCTCTCTCTCTCATACATAAACACACTCACCACACACACACACACACACACACACACACACACACACACACACACACACACACACACACACACACACACTATGCACTCACAATACTGTCTAACTCTAATATCACTTTTTGTGAAGAGATGTTAAAAATGAAGAACACAAACTCACTTACTCTTCTTACCTCTGTTTTCTACCACCACCCCTCCCCACACACAAACACATTATACACACACATGTATATAATATATACATGTATATACTATATATATGTGTTACCACTATTTAGTGGAAGGACATTAGACTGAAGAAGATCACAACATCAACAACACACACACTCATGTTATCACTATTTAGTGGAAGGACATTAGACTGAAGAAGAACACCACCCACCCATCCACACACACACCATCGGGCCCCCCCCCCCCCCCCAACACACACACACAGAACTTCACTCCCCGTGCACTGCTCACTAACCTGAAGCCAGAGCCTCTCTGAAGACGGCCTTGCCCTCCTGCGAACCAAAGGCCACACAGGTGTCGGGCAAAGGTCGACGATACAGCAACTGAGAAATGGGCCCTTTCTTCACATCAACCAAACTGGAGGAAGCTGGGACACCCGGCGGGGGGAAGAAGCCATTCTGCTTATGCTGGCTGCCGACAAATGTTTTGCGGCTCTCTCGGGAAACTGCAAGTGCACACGACTGTCAGCCAGGTGGCTTGTCTGTACAACATAGATGCGAAGTTTCATGAATTTGATCATGACGCTACTGGCTGGTTGGCTAGGTGAGGTTTCTACAGTACAGGTCTATACTATGAACACAGAAAGGAAAAGAATCCTGACTTCTTAGAAAGATTCTATGCTTATGACGTTATGTGACACATTCTGTGTACATCCGCAGCCTACGAGTGAACCAAAGTTCAGGGATTCGTGTTTATAAATGGGTGCATCCATGCATGCAAATAATAATGTACACCCACCTTCCCACCCACCCACACATAAAAGCATACTTGGAGGAAACACACAGGCACAAGTCATGCATGTGCACAATATGTATTCACTTTACATTGATTCAACTACAAATATCTAAGCAAAAGTACACTTCATTATCAGGTAGACTTATACAGGTCTACTTAATAAAGCCTACTGATTCCTAACACTAGTAACAGTAACATACTAACAATGAAACTTGCTCCAGACAGATCTGAAGAACACAAAGAACCTTGGGATTTTGAACCCAACTTAGAAAAAGACACAAAGAAAAAACAAATTCACTGGCTATTCATTCATGCACCAATAGCATAGGCCCATGATTTATTTTAAGCAATGTCCTTTGAATGAGACTATAAACTGAGGTCCTATATGCAAATGCACACAGAAATCTTGCCACACACGTGTTAAAACTGGTTCTGCTTTTTGAATGAGTAGACTATAGCATGCCAGTAAAAATGGATTACAGTTTTATTAAAAAACAAACAAACAAACACATGCACTGGTGTTGTGTTTAGACATCCTCGAAGTCAGAATGCAGCTACCTAAATGGAGGGTAAAAATTGGTTGCGCACAGGCCTACAATATTAAAATGTTGCGCATTAAATTAAAATGTTGATACTTAAGATAGCCTTAGTATAACAATAGATCTATACTCTCCTTAGTTAAATGGAGAACAATCTTCAAGAGTCTGAGTTAATATGATGCCTGCCTAGATCTGGCAAGGACTGAAGGAACTTGAAAACAGTCAATGAGTCATGTATATATATATATACACACACGCAACCATCTCTTTCTAGAGTGTACTTACGGTCCGACAGTTGTTCCCTGGTGTAATAAGAGAGTGCACATTCTGGGTGACCTTCTGGATGTCCAGCTGCGAAATGCCCCAACAAAAATTTAATCCATTTTAATATTGGGTGACTCTCACCAAGGAGGCTGAATGTTTGTGACAAATAAGTAATAACCAAAATGGAAGGAAAGAGAAATTACTGTTTTGTACATGATACAGTGTCAGAAGCAAGTCAGAATAATATTATATAATCAAATCAAATTGAATCAAATTCTTTTATTTCGAGGATAATCAATAAGCACAAATGTGCTTTTTTTAAATTTTTACATCCAGTCCCTGCCTTTAAGGATGCATCATGATAGCAAGCTATCATATTTCATCATAATCATAATCAATACGTGACACATACTATACGATAACTGATAAGTATGACTCCACTTTTCCTTAACAGAAAGTTCTCTCTCAGCAGTCATAGACTGATAGACTCAGTAGAGGCAATGCACTATTTAAACTTTTCAGGCAGTGTAAACTTGTGTGTCTTGATAAAGCTGAAACTGGTGGAGCCCATCCCTAACTAGGGGGATCAAATTGGTGCATACTAATTACTAGGTATATATTTGTCATCCACACCATTGATCAGGCCTTGTAAAAAAAAAGGATTTAAATTATTATTTTAATGAGTACACAAAATATTTATCAGCCAAAATTGTACTTTAAGGAGAATGCAATTGGGTCAAGTTTTAACTCCTGGGGAAATATAGATCTCCCAAAAAACGAATACTTAAGCAAAGACTCTAGTCAAACTTGTGCCCTATGTTACCCAAGAGCAATGCTCAAACCACTGGGCCACCTCTGCTTTCAACATTGATGAAAAGGCTTCCTTATGTTTCCTACTCTGTAAAAATATATATGTTCGTTCCCTCAATGTGTGACTGTGACACTAACAGGGAAGTACAATACCATTCCTCTTTGCAGAAAGTACACAATATAATCTGAGAATTATGTGGAAATAGCATGTGAAGCATCCATTATACTATAAAGACTTAATTTTCACAGCTTCTTAGTATACTTAAACCGTAAACTGGTAATGGTATCAAGGCCCTAATTTTACAGTGGCCAGTTTCTGTAAAAACGAAAATCACAAATAACTTTTTTTTTTGCCAGTCCGGTTTTTTCTCTTTCTTCTTCTCCATTTGAATTTGTGGTTCTTCGGTCGTAAAAACCACATGACTCCAAACTCATAAGTTACAAACAGTCACACGTGGGCTGATGGTCATACAGTACCTCCAACACTCTCAACATCATTATTTGCGAGTCAAGTTTTTGACCAAGAGGTAACAAGTTTGATCAATGACATACCTTTTTAGCTCGAATCCAAGTCACCAAGGGCAGTTTATGAATGACACGTCTGAACATGGAACGTGCCCAATAATTTTCACTCCAACGTGGTCACTATCGATGTCCTCCGGCTTCGCAGTTTTTTTTCTTTCCTTTTTTCCCCTTAGAGGCCTAGCCTAGGGGTGTGAGCAAGTGTGACAATGTGGTGTGTCAGTCAAGTGAGATTACTTGGTGCGTTTGTTCACTGGGGCTTTGGAGTAGTCTCCCTTTTTTAAAAATTAATTTATTTATTTATTCTTTTATATCGAGGATAATGGAATAAGCACTCATGTGCTTTTTTTTACATCCAGTCCCTGTGTGTATGCGGTTTTGTAAATTTTGTCATCTGTTCCCACCGGCACACAATGGCCTACTCTTTCGAAAAGCGGAACAGGATTTAACGTGTTCGCAAGATGTTGTGCGTGCGTTTGCACACAGGGCATCGGAGTATAGTCTCATCCGAAGGACTTTGACATTCAGTTCCCTTGAATTCTTGTGTGGTATTATTATCATTATTATTATTATATCTATAGAATAGGCCTAATGGAATAAGCACTCATGTGCTTTAATATTTTTACATCCAGTCCGTGTGTGTATGCAGTTTTGTAAATTTTGTCATCCATTCCAACCGCCTACTCTTCCGAAAAGCGGAACGGGTTTTAACGAGCGCGCAAAATGTTCAGCGTGCGTTCACACACGGGGACCTCGGTTAATAGTCTCATCCAAGGACTTTTTGGGGGGAGGGGAGGGGGGGAGGTGGAGTTGGCACTGTTAGCCTCACTCCTGAGGAAAAATCCTTTTGAACGGGAATCGAACTCCGGTCAGCAGATCACCAAGCGCATCACGCTAACTCCCAGGCTTTCACGTACATTATTATCAAGAAAGGTGTGTGTTTAAAAGCAAAGAAACAAACAACTTTTAAATGTGTAAATGATTGGGATTTATGCTTCTGGCAGATTTTATTATTTTTTCAATGTGCAACCAGTTTTGTGACACTCTCATAAAATCAGGTTTACTCTCATACCGCACAGGTTTACTGTCAACCCCTCCTGACCCCCTTATATATATATATATATATATATATATATATATATATATATAGTGTGTGTAATGTCAGGTCAAAATGATCTTTGTTGAGGGTAATAGATTAAGTTTACACAACTTTCTTTTCATCCTGCCTTCGCACAAAAATTGACTTATAAAAACATTCAAAAGACAATGTTAATATACATTAAAAAGAACACAATGAATGAGGAAACTTTTTTTTTTTAAGTGTGTGTGTGATGATTATTGGTTCCTTCCCCCCCCCCCCCCCCCCCCTTTTTGTTGTCATAATCTTATGGTCTTTTGGATGGTGATATATTGCCTTCAGCGCCTGGGCTTTTTCATTTCATAGTTCTTGATTAAACCATTGACACTGGGGCCAACAGCAAAGTGAGAGGCTGTGTGACCAGTGGCTTTCTTTCCCACCCATGGAATTCCACTTTACAGCTTAGTCTTTAGTGATCGACTATGACTCCGACTAGGAGGCTTGACTTGCACAGTCCTTATGTGCTGCAGCCCTGGGGGCTAGTTGGCCTTTTGAGAACATCTCCAACGCTGACTGTCCTTATGCCCACTTGGCCGAGAGTGTGGGGATGTGCTGTGGACAAGGCATCTCCACTATAGGCCTAATCAAATCTCTGCCCAATTTTCGAAACAGCAGCTGCCTCCTCTGCTGTTTTGGAGGTCATCGTCGAACACGACGGACGAACATACACAATGCCTGGCAGAGGCTGGGACTGGATGCAAAAAGGCACCTGTCAATGCTGAAACCTATTATCCTCACAATACTTGCCTTTTCTCTCTCTGTCTGTCACAGGCGGGGGACTAGATGTAAAAAAGCACATGAGTGCTTATTCATTATCCTCATAATAAAAGAATCTGTCTCTCTCTAGGGAAGAGATGGAAAAGAATGGGAGGGGAGTGTATTTCAATTCTTATTTACCACTGTTTATATATATATATATATATATATCGACTCTGTGAAAAAATTTCTGATTAAATGGGAGGCAAAATGGGAGGGGGGGGGGGCGAGGAGAGGGAGGAGGCAGGGAGCTTGGATAGGGAGTGGTGGGTAAGGTAGGAAATGACTGAAACGAGAAATATGGAAGGGATATTTGCAGCTGTTGGAACTGATAACTGAAAATCTTATTTGACTTTTTATTAAAAACATTTTCTGTGGATAATTGAAAGGAACAGTGGTGGTGGTGGCTGGTGGGGGGGGAGGGGGGGGGGGGGGCTGCATGATGGAAAAAGCTTTGTGCCTTGTGTTTACCCATATATGTGCTCCTGTCAGTAAAATATTCAAACTACTATGCCTCTGTGTGTATTCCCTCCAAAGCTCTGTGCTTATCATCATCTACTCCGGTCAGTAAAATATTCATAATACTATGTCACTATATATGGGGACAGGATAGCTCAGTGGTCAGAACACTTGCTTTCACCCAGCCAAGGTTAAACAGCATCGAGCGTGGTTACCACTTGGATGGGTGACTGCACGCCTTGACTTCAGTAAATTCCCCAGTTCACCCAGCTGTAAATGAGTACCTGCCCTCTTCAGGGTCAGGGAAGGTAAAGCAGCGAGGGAGAGGAGATGGGCGCCGCCCTCAATATGCTGGCCCTTAGAGAAGTGAGGTCTCTGATGCCTCGCTCCCCTACGACCACATAGGTTATGGAACACCTTTACCTTTTATGTCACTGAGTGCATTCTCTCCCTTCTCTCCAGAGCCCACCCAGCTAAAGCAGTCTTCATCTTATTCTTCTCACTCTTCTGCTGCCTCTGCTGTCATACTGCTGTTTCTCCTCCTCTTTCTTCTTCTTTTATTTCTCCTTCTTTGTTTTGAGGTATACAGCTCCAGTGCTGTTGCTGCTACTACTTTAGAGTCGGAGATGCTTTTGTAAACAAACATTAAAAAAGCAAAAAACTAAAGCGACAGAGAGAGGGAGCCAGTTTTGGGCAGTTGGTGGTACTGTTTGTAGAGGTGTTGTGTGGCAAGCTGCACACATGTACGGCTTAATTGGACCATATGTTAAACTTGTTTTCAATGGTGTTTGTGTGTGTATGTGTGAGAGAGACAGACAGAGAGACAGAGAGAGCCAAAGAGTGTGTATGTGCTTGTGTGTGCATATGTCTAGGTATACGCACACACACACACACAGAGGAGCAAGTATACATCAGTGCTGGTGAGGTATTTCTCGGATAATTTAATTTTTTTCATACACAAGAAACACACCAATCTTTTTTTTGTGTGTGTGTGTCTGATAATCAAATGTTTTCCATACACAAGCAACACACCAATCTTTCAAAAACAATTTTCTCCCAGAAGCTTTCCTTTTATTCAAGATGGCAGCATTCAACATGACAGTAGATCAACAATGGAAGTCAAGAGCTGACATGTCATGACGAACATTTTTTTTTTTTTAATCGTTATTTATGCCACAATGTCAATGCTGCTGTGTACTGGTCAGCTCAAGGCAGCAGTGTCACACTATGCAATAACAGTCCAATATTTCAACAATAATTTTCATCATAATATCAACCTTCATATACTTTGTAATGTCTTATTCCGTGGGTCTGTTAATTAAGACCCATGGTCAGAAGTAGTATAATGCAGAATAATTTATTTAATGTTGTTTATAGCCATGTAATAAAATAATAAATAAATAAAAGGTCATATTAAGACTCCCGACATAGAAATGTTCAGTTAAAAGGGCAATTTTGACTAAAAACAGAAATGTTCAGTTAAAAGGGAAATTTTGACTAAAAACAGAAATAATGTGACGTGTCTGTTAGATATATAAAAAAAAATTTTTTAATGTACAAAATGTGGATCTGTTGATCCCATGATGTAAGGAGAGGGAGGAAGAGCATGTTGCCATCTTAACAAAACTGGATATACACAGGGACTGGATGTAAAAAAGTTAGCGAGTGCTTATTCCATTATCCTTGAAATAAAAGAATAAAATAAAATGAATAAAATAAATAACGTATGAAAAGTTTGATCTGTGAAACTCAATGATGTAGTAACTGGATAAAATCAAAAACAAAATCTGTATAGACTATGTATCTCTTCATTAACAAAAATTATAAGAGTTACGCCAAAAAATGATGATCAAGCAGCCTTTGAAACATAACTAAGGTCAGTAAGATAAAAAGATTTTTTCCCATATCATGGAATAAATCAAAACAATTAAAAAAAATCTTTGTATTGTTAACAGTTTGTTAGACTTACAAAGCACAGTGAAGGTTAAACATGAATGCACTGTGGTCTATTAAATGTTGAACATCTGTGAATCCCATTACAAAAGGCCATTTTCCAATCACATGTTGCATATATTTGCTTATTGCTGTGCATTTATCATGAATATGAAACAACATTACTACGAATGAGCATGCGCATCTGGGCGATCATTATGTTTTATCATGATTCGTTTTGTGGCTTATTGCCAATCAAAACAGTTATGGCCATATTGCAGCTGTCGCCAAATTAATCCTATTTCAGTTTTATAAAAATTATACATGGCATTTGTCACTCTAGTCAAATTTCACACACACACACACACACACACACACACACACACACACACACACACACACACATTCAATATACCACTATGAGAATAAACATTTGACGTTGACACAAAGAGAGAGACAGACAGAAACAGAGAGTGAGAGAGAGAGAGAGAACAAGAGAGTGTATGCATGCATGCATGCATTAGTGCTTACAATACATGCATGTATGTGTGTGCGCATGCAGGTATAAACGAACAGTCTATGTGCGCACAAACACTGTCAGTGTCACAATCAATTTAAGTACAAGTGTAGGTATAAAGCCTTTCTACAATGCATAGCCTTTTAACTGAAACACACTATCTCTATTTTTTCCCTTTCCAGTCCTCAGCTAGAGCTCCGAGGTTCACCTGTGGTGAGATTTTTGCGTATGCAACTGGTTCCCCCCCCCCCACCCCCCCACCATTGAGGTAGCTGCATTCCAACTTCAGGGGTACAGCCGGGAATTGAACCTACCAATTTTGCCAGGACAGTCAGGAGGTACCTCCCTGGTCTTTCCAATGTTCAACTGTCATGGGTTCTTTTGACGTGCACGAGCCCGCAAACACACGGGGTCCGACTGGTTTAGTGTCTCCTCTGAAAGACGTGACATTCCCTTTGATTTTCCAGTCAAAACTGGGAAGTGTGTGTGTGTGTGTGAGTGTGTGTGTGTGTGTTTATTGTCAGAAAACTGAAATGCATTTAAAACCAAAACATTATTTTTCATAAATTGACTTAGATATTGACAGAATTACACACTTACAATAGAAATTACAGATATATGTGACGATATAACAAACTGTAGGTACTTGCAGACATCATTTAATAATAACACCCCCCCCCCCCCCCCCCAAATGTATTTGCTTTGGAAAACGGACTAGAAAATTGCCAACTTCAGCAGTGTCACTTGCGCCAAGTAAAACCCACACACTACCAGCGATGACTAAATGCATCAGAACATGCGTCCAAAAAGTAATAACTATAAAAGGGAAAAGTAAAGGTATTCCCTTAACCAATGCTATCGTTGGGGAGCAGGTGTCAGATACTTCTCTAGGGCCAGCATATTGAGGGCGGCGTCCATCTCCTCTCCCTCGCTGCTTTACTTTCCCTGACCCTAAAGAGATTGTTATGCCTGAGACTTGGGCTGCTCTACTGCACACACACACATCTCTACTAGTGTGCACCCATTACAGCTGGGTGAACTGGGGGACTATACTGAAGCCAAGTGAATGAATGGGCCATCAGCCATCCATGAGCAAGCATGCTCAATGCTGCTTAACCTTTAGCTTGGGGACAGTGAGTGCTTTTAACCACTGAGCTATCCTGTTCTTGAAGTAATGAACCTCTGTCTGTTAAAGGATACGGTAGTGTATAGCACAGCACTGCATTGTATTGGACTGTACTGTGCACCAAGAGATTTTTATGCATGAGACTTGGGCTGGTTTACTACACACACACACACAAAATTATACACACACACATATGCCCTACCACCCCCACCCCCTTCAAAAAACAAGTTCTTCGTGTGAGTTCATGTCCCTAGGTGAGTGGATGTTTTTTTGGCTACAGAATGAATTTCAAAACATCTCAATCTCTTTTTTAAAGTCTTTCACAGCAGCATGAAATGTACAGTAATTTCAGCACTGAAATTCCCAGACAAAGTAAACGTATTTTCAGACAAAGTAAACGTACAAAGGAAACATATTTTCAGACAAAGTAAACGTATTTTCAGACAAAGTAAACGTATTAGACAAGTTAAACATCTAAGTCCAGATCACTCTACATGGCCTAGTGTAAACGGTTACAGACTGTAATCTTACACAAAAACATAACTTTACAAGACTGCAACCTATACAATAATACTCTGACATAAGCAAGTGGGGAGACTTTTCAAACAGAAAATAAAGCACTGGGATCTTCACAGAGGCATCTGTACGAATAAAGAACTGAAACCAAACTTTGCTTCATTCCTCAGCTAGAGCTCCAAGGTTCACCCATGGCGAGATTTTGCCCTGCACCATGAAGGTAGCTGCATTAGCCACATTCCAACTTTGGAGATTATCCAAAATGACAACCACAAAAGATCAAGTTGCAATGCAGCTCATTCAAGAAATAATTTTCAGTCCCTTCCAGAAATGATAAAGATATAAAATGTTCAACAAACAACAACCACATCTAAATTTCAACTAGCAATAAATGCATCTCAGTTAAACCTCATAATGGTACTACCACTGCTCAAAGCAAGACCTCCAAAAAATAATAAATAAATAAAATTAAAATAAAATAAAGTTTTAATGTTCTCTTGAGCAAATAACTGTCTGACCTCTCCAATGCCAAAGAAGATTTTAATTTCCTAGAAAACAACGATGGCTCTTTCACAGAATCTGCATTGCTCTAAAACACTGCAACGCTTCATGTAACACCAAGAGTGTTCTTCAACACACTGAAATGGAAAGATCGCCACTTAACCACTTTTCCCCTTCCCACAAACGTAACATGCAAAATCCCACCACACACACACACAAAATGAATTATGTACAAAAGGTATACAATATAAAACACACACACACATAATTACAACAACACCAGGATAATGATACAACTTCTTGTTCTGCTCTTGCTGTCATGACAGATAATGCATGTTTTGCCTTCCACATGCACAGGCAGGTACAGATAGTCCTCAATCAAACCATTCCCCGTCAGAAATTCAATATCAACAGTTTCCCATCCACTGGCAAGTAAAATGCAGACCTACATTCCATATTCAGACCAAAAAATACAGCAAATAAGATACTTTTCAATACCCCCCCCCCCCCCCCCCCCCCTTTCAAAAGCAGGAAATTGATGACCAGCATGAAAACAGTAAAATCTCCATTCCTGGAGAGGCATGGGCTCTGCAAGGTTCATCTTGTCCAAGAGGCAAGAAAAGAACATGCCATCATTTTGCCCACAGACATCTGACAGGGTACAGAGAATGAGAGAGAAGAAGAAGAAGAAGACACGTTGTATAGCAAAGCTCTGAAAATCTGAAGTCTCCATAAACTCATGCATGTGAAGACAATATTAATCACACACAAAAAGAATACAAGTTAGAAGACGGTGTATGAATATCTATAAAGCGTAATATAATTTGACAACCATGATTTATACATTTTCTTTTCAATGGCATTATACTTTGAAAATCAAACCAGGAAAACATCACATGATTAGTACAAGGAATATTTAAAAAGAAAAAGGCAAATGATTGTCCTTGGAAAAGAAACCGTAAACCATTATTGTGAATTTTAATCTGCAGACCTGCTACACTCTGAACTGACTGTGGAAGAATATATTCCGTATCTCAGGATATACATCTGACATATTTGAAAGTTGAAGGCAATATACTGCTGCATAAACACCACACACATTTTGTACAGTTCACAATGCTACGTGTGCAAAGCTGAAGGTCATAGATATCTTTAACCTTTACAGCGCTGACGTTGCATTTCTGCTATATGAATGGCTCACTACCACCATCACAGATGTTATTCTTACACTCACGTTTGAGGAGATTAACAGACACCAGATGACAGTACCCAGAGATTCCCCTATGTATTATTGGAAGCCATTTGTCACAGATAAGCACAATCTTCAGTTTCTCTATTTTCCCTTATCTTTTCAACACAAATATAAAATTTGCGTTTTTGTGGTTGCCACTGCAGATTTCTGCCATGCAGAATGACCGGTGATGAAAAAGTGAATATGAAACTTTAACAAAATCAGCAGAAGACACAACACTGTGAATGTGAGATACCAAAAAAGATGAAGCCATCTTTTGACAACAGAGCAGGCACAGGAGTGTAGAACGATGAACCATTTGCCAAAGACTGAGCATATATGTAAGCAAAGCACTGCAGTGTAATGAACTGTGACCCTGTGTTTTCAGCTCAAAAGGTACTGTGGTAGGCACAACTCTTTGCTGGGAAAAAAGCGTTTTGTCCATGCAAAACTAACATACATTACAAAACCTGAAAAAGTGACAGAGTGCATAGAGCACAGGCTCAGAAAAGTTACCGATGTAATGAAAAAACCCCAACACCTTTAAATTATAAGTGTCAGTGTTCTGAAACTTTGGAAGATATAGCACACAGCCTGTGAAACGATGGAAGATATAGCACACAGCCTGTGACACCATGGAAGGTATAGCACACAGCCTGTGACACCATGGAAGGTATAGCACACAGCCTGTGACACCATGGAAGGTATAGCACACAACCTGTGAAATCATGGAAGGTATAGCACACAACCTGTGAAACCATGGAAGGTATAGCACACAGCCTGTGAAATCATGGAAGATATAGCACACAGCCTGTGAAATCATGGAAGATATAGCACACAGCCTGTGAAATGTTGAAAGATATAGCACACAGCCTGTGAAATCACGGAAGATATAGCACACGGCCTGTGAAATCATGGAAGATATAGCACACAGCCTGTGAAACAATGGAAGATATAGCACACAGCCTGTGAAACGATGGAAGATGTGAAAAGCTTAAGGCACAGCCTGAACACAAATTGCCCAAGAACCCACACGCTATTTCCAGGCAATAAATTGTATCAACAACGTCATCCAAAACAGCAACAGAGATGACCCAGCCTGAAAATCATATGACCCTTGTGCTGCTGAAGTAAAGCTAAGGCTTGGATCTGAATCAAAAGCAGAAAGTTTTTGTCTGTGGTGATTATGAGTGTACTATCAAACATCGTATGTGTTGTCGAAGGCATGTGTGCAAGTACTGTGTTACAGTACTAGCCAAAACCAACAGTAACAACAAGACTTCAAAGTGATACGATGTTTACCACTGAAAAGCCAAGATCAACTTTGGGGTTGATGGTGGAGTGACTGGAGCATTGCAGTTCAATGTCAGAGGTCCGAGGTTCAAATCTACTTAGTATTTTGGTTGAGGACAGAGATTTTGGTCTCACCTTTTCGATTTTGTGAGTGTTTCCGTTTCCTGCTTATAAACATACTGACAAAAACTAAAAACTGGTCAATGGATTAAAAATTAAATCTAACTACATCACGTCACCTTTAAAAAGTAGTTTTCCAAAGTAAAAATAGTTCAATCCAATCTTGTTTATTGGCCATATCGGGGCGAGAGAAAAAATAATTGTAAAAACAGCATATTTCACAGGGTAAAAAATATATTTCTTTACAGTGAATAAAAGCATACTGTGGCAAAGTCATTAAAAGTGCACTTCTGAATCCAGTGAATTGATGAATACTTGAGTAAAAGTAAGTTTGTACTGGAAGAAGGAAGACAGTGGTAAAGGTTATGTTTGACATGTAAGAAGTTATGGCAACTCTGCGAAAAAACACTACAGAAGCTTGACACGTCCAATACATGATGTCTAGTTTGGCCAGTCTGTATGCAATTACATATACAAGGGGATACATGTGTGTGTATATATATATATGCATGCTTGCCCATATACATCTAAGACACATAATTTTATATACACATTTGTTATGTACACACTTTCCATTGTATGATAAAGATACATTCCACCCTGTAATAAATTTACTTATGCCAATACCTAAAGTAGAAAATGATATACATTCTTCTGTGTATACATAAATACATCCCAATTTATGTGCACACACAGACACATACACACACACACACAAGCACACAGACAAGTACACACCCCTACTTTCACTCTTAATGATAAATAATCATATTTATTACGATTTTCTTATGGCTCAAAACACAGGACACACACAGTAACTATAAAATGGGCATCAATTACAATACCTTGACATACTTTCATATACATTAAAAAATCTATACCATATACCTCTATACATACTAAACGCAAGACTTACTGAAACAACAAATAAACCAGCAACAGTTCACAGCATGCAACTAAAATCGGAGATAATTTAAAAAGCCGATGGCAAATCTTTAACGACAAATCCATCGTACATGTTTCCCCATCCCACATCACTCACTGTCCGAGAACCTGTTGCCTCCAAGAGTCATCAACATTGTATGGCAAGATAAAACAACAACAACAACAAAAACCCAACACCAACACACACAACAGCAAAAAAACCAAAACAATAAAAAATCAAAAAGTCTAAGACAGCAATGCAAACCAAACAAGCCTGTTTGTGGTGATTGGATTCACTAGACTAGGCATACTGACATCAGTTGTGTTGTTTTTTTAAATTTATTTTTTCATTGTCGTCTATTCTTGCCGGTACAAATGGCCTACTCTTTTGAAAGGCAGAATGGGTTTTAATGTGTGTGCAAAATATTCTGCATGCATTCGCACACGGGGCCTCGGTCGACAGCCTCATCTGAAAGACTTACATACTTCTTCTTCTTCGTCAAACGCTCAGACAGCAACTGTTGTTGTCTGTCATTTGAGTGAAAATGCACTGCGCTGCCGTTAAGCGCCTGACAAGTCAGGCCCAGCATATCCGACTTCAGCATGGGAGAGAACTGTTACATCTTCTAAACGAAGGAAAGTGTCTCACTGTAAGGTCACACAGAGGGAGACAACATTCGATCACTGCAGGCCAGGACCTGTGAAGAACGCTAACGGAGGCACCACAACTCAAGGCCGGTACAAGCGGCTAACAAAAGGCACGGTCCTTACTCAATAACGCCCCGCATACTGTTACTGGCGTTGGGTCTCAGCTGTCAAGGTTCCCTCACTGTCAGCTCCTCTCAGCTGCTATCCATCCCATCCCAGCTGGTGCTGACTATAGCAGAAACTGACCGCACTTTTGACTAAGGGGATGGATAAATTTTAGCACTGAGCCCTGGACTGAGTTGTGCTGGATTTGCACGCTGTGGGTTTTTTTGTCACTCCTCAGCTAGAGCTCTGAGGTTCACCGATGGTGAGATTTTGCGTGTGCGACTGTTTTTGCCCTGCACCATGAAGGTAGCCACATTCCGATTTCGGGGATGTTACTGAGTTTCATCTTCTAGGGTTGTTGTTTTTTTTTGGGGGGAGGGGTGTTTTTGTATCTGTAATAAACCATCTTCAAAATGATGAAGTTGTCACTGTGTTACAAATACTTGTTTCCTTTACTACTATTTTCTTAATAACTGATATTTCTATGATACGAGTGCCTGCATGCCTTTTCATTCATCAGGAACAGCATACAGATATGATTACACAGATAACTTCTGCACACAGGTGCTTTACTGAAGTAAAGGTAATTTCACTCCTAATTTTTGCACTGAAATACTTTACTGAGGTACAGGTAATTACACTGATAATTTCTGCTCACGTATGTTACTGAAGTAAAGGTCTTTTGTTGTGGCTTCTTTCATTTTCAACAGTTTTATTCACAAGTGTCTTACTTGTACAACAGTTAATAATAAATCTGTAATGACAGCAACATTATCTCAAACCTTATACTGCGCTCTTCCAATGGAAGACATACATACATAACAAACACAAGTAATGACGGAAATAAAAATCGTTTCTTTTCTACTTCTACACACAAATGCTGCTGCTTTTGACTGCATTTCATGGGTAACACATAACAGTCATATACTTTATGGACGATGCCTATCCATCACGCTTTATACGAACAATACCTTTTCAACATGCAGTTATCAATAATACCAACGTAACAACACACGACGCTACAACTGAGCATTACACTGTCCTGTTTCTTGCGACTGACTCTTCCAGTCAACACAGTGCCAGATATTGTACGTATCTAGCAAGAATGCAACAACAACAACAACAGTAATAATAATAATAATAATATAAAATCTCTTATTTTCACACAATGTTAGTTGTAAGGCAAACCTGGAAAGCCTTGCAGAAGCTCATGGCAACATCTATGCCCGTGTCTGGCACCACTGTCAGCTAAAGGCAGAGAAACGAGAAGCACTACAGGGGCATTTCCTTTAGGCACAGCAAAACCAAAACAATCTTCAACTTTCACACACAGGGGTGGGGGGAGAGACGGGATAGCCTAGTGGTTAGAACATTGCGCTCGCAATCTGACAACCCGGGTTCGAATCCCATTCAAGGGGATATTTTCCCCTGGACTTAACATCCGTGCCAACTCCACTCTCCCCAAAAGTCCTTCGGATGAGACTATAAACCGAGGCCCCGTGTGCGAACGCACGCAGAACATCTTGCGCACACGTTAAATCCTGTTCCGCTTTTCGGAAGAGTAGGCCATTGTGTGCCGGTGGGAACGGATGTCAACATTTACAAAACCGCATACACATGGGGACTGGATGTAAAAAAGCACACAAGTGCTTATTCCATTATCCTCGATATAAAAGAATAAATAAAATAAATGAATAAAATAACTCTCTTCTCTCTCCATGCTGCAGGCACTGTCATTGCGTACGTCAACCAGATGGAACAAACGTGTCTCAGTTCACTGCATGCTGGGCACAAATCTGAATCCTGATCACACTCGAGTTCCTCCACCTCCTTTTTCCCCTGTAAAAAAACCCACCAAACACAAGAACCAAAATTACGGCGCTGCCTGTGTGGCGACACTCTCTACTGACAGGTGACATTTTTGTATGTGTCTGTCAGTACTGTAATTGCCTTTCATGGGATGACTAAAGTGTTTTTGACTTGACTTGAACATACTCTGTATAACACCATAAATATAATCATATTTGTGCATATACACACTAAAACACACACATACAGCCATACTCTCAACACTTCTGTATCAAAAAGAGCGGACAAATTTTATTTTGCCAAAAAAAAACCAACGACCAACATTTTCTACAAAGCTTTTTTTTCTTCTTATTCTTACTTTATATAGTATTGTAAACCATTTTGTCAAGCTTTTAATATTTCAAATACTGATTTTGAAAAAAAAGCCAACATTTTAAGCTGACGAATAAGACATAGCTTGACACCATGCAGGGTTTTCCACACAAGAGCATTCATGTGTATATGCACACACTACAACACACATTTCAACTAAATAAAAATGTCCAGATCTTTTTCAGACACTCTCAGATATTTGTTTCAGACCAAGACTTGAAACAAAAATTCTTTTGGTCTGTCATCCAAAAAATCTGGTGGGGATGGAAAATTCTATCAAATTATCAGCAAAAATGGAATACTACATGTCTTCCAATCTTACAAGCTGGTGTTCTGAAAGAAAGTGCACCTAAACTCACAGTGGTTAGAGTGATGCGCTTGTAATCTGCTGACCTGGGTTTGCATCTCGTTCAAGAGGATTCTTCCTCTGGAGCTAGCATCAGTACAGACTCCACTCCCCCTTAAAGTCCTTTGGATGAAACTATAAAGTGAGGTCCCATGTGCGAATGCACGCAGAACATCTTGCGCACATGTTAAAACCAGTTCCACTTTTTGGATGTGTAGGCTGTTGTGTGCTGGTGGGAGCGGATGACAAACTTACAAAACTGCATACACACGGGGACTGGATGTAAAAAAAAAAGCACACAAGTGCTTATTCCATTATCCTCAAAATAAAAGAATAAATGAATAAATAAAAAGGATTGTTTCATATTGGATGACAATTAAGACTTGAAAATGACTATTGACAAGATTGTCCCCGATACATTTTCACTGTCAAGTCTCAGTGAGTGTGATTCTTCCTTCGCACGTGACATCTCAGAACACAGTTGTTGGATACCCAACACTGTCCAACCCATTAGGTACTAGGTCTGTTTCATCGTGTGATTCTGTTCAATCTGCCCAACTTCTGACGATTAAAAGCTAACTTTGGGAGGGTGTGGGGAAGGGGGGAAGGGGGGGATGGGGGGGAGGAGAGGATAGTATAGCAGTTAGAGAGGTGTGGTTGTGATTTTACAGCTTCCAGATCAAACCCAGCTCCAGCTACCATCAAGGAGTTTTCCCCCCCGGAGTTAACTTAAATCAGTACTGTTTCCACTCCACGTGAAGTCCTTCAAATGGGACTATAAACTGAACGCTTGCAGAACATTTTTTCACACACGCTAAAACATGTTCTGCTTTTCAGAAGAGCAGGCCTTTCGTGCTAGTAAGAACACATGACAAAAAATATAGAAAAAAAACCCCGAAACAACCGCACGCATACTGGAGTTGTGTTTAGACATCATCTCCAAAGCCGGAATGTGGCTACCTTAATGGCGGACAAAACAGGTTGTATACACACGCAAAGATCTCACCACTGGTGAACCTCACAGCTCTAGCAGAGGAACAAAAAAACCAACCTCCCCCCACCAAACACCCCCCCCCAACAAAAAAAGCCTCAGCTTAAATCTCACAGCACGCAAATCCAGTAAAACTCAGTCAAGCACCCAGGGATAGCCTAGTGGTTAGAACATTGCGCTTGCAATCTGACGACCCGGGTTCGAATCCCATTCAAGGGGATATTTTCCCCTGGAGTTAACATCAGTGCAGATTCCACTCTCCCCAAAAGTCTTTCGGATGAGACTGTAAACCGAGGCCCCGTGTGCGAACGCACGCAGAACATCTTGCGCACACGTTAAATCCTGTTCCGCTGTACGTAGTTGTAGGCCATTGTGTGCCAGTGGGAACAGATGACAGACTTTACAAAACTGCATACACACGGGGACTGGATGTAAAAAAGCAAATAACTGCTTATTCCATAATCCTCGATATAGAAAAAGAAAAGAAAAGAAAGGAAAGAAAGCCCCTTCCTTCTACCAAGTCCAAGTGTGATCAGTTCCTGCTATAATCAGCACCAGCTGGGATGGAATGGATAGCAGCTGAGAGGAGCTGAAAGTGAGGGGGAGGAAAACTGACAGCTGCAATCTCAAAGCCAACCCGACCCCTTTCCCCCCCAAAAAAACAACAACACAACTCACCTCTATCCCCTTGTCTATGAAGAGCAGGGCTGCCCCCTGACAGGGCCTCGGGGTCACTGCTGACAGAGGTCACCGCTCGCTTGAAGAGGGGAGGGGAAGGGTGGGGGAGGGTGGCGCTGCCCAGAGAGGACAGGCTGTTGAGGGACTGGACGCTGCCGTACTGCGACGACCCTTCCTCCACCTCTTCCTCGCTTTCGCTGTAGTACGCGTCTGTGTGGAAAAACGGAAAAAAACGGAAAGGAAAAAACATCCACCAATAAGTGATAATTTGTTGTTGTTGTGCGTTCCCCAGCTTAACACTCTGGGGGGTCACCCAGAATGTGCCACTCTTGACTCACTCATCATCCCACCTGGGAATCACTGTGAGATTGAAATAGGATGCTCAATGAGAAGTTTTTGCGTGTACGACTGTTTTTAAGTACTTTGCCATATAGGCAGCCATACTCCGACTTCAGAGGATTTTTTTCTCCTTTAAAGGGAGAGTGCAGGTTGTTATGTTAAGAGCTTGTCATGGCTGAAGGCAATCTCAACACAACATTTTACAACATAACATTTTAGTGTAGGCCTTGGCAATTAGCTGACATCAATAATAACTGACACAGCTTTTGACCTGGGCCAAGTGATAATTTGAAACTAGGTTATCCATACAGTGAGTCTGTTCTTCAACTTCCTCCTCGCTTTCACTGTAGATTACATCTGTAAAACAAATAAAACAACAACACAAAAACAACAACTCAAAAACCTGATACACATTAGATTAGTTCTTCCATACAGTGACTGTTCTTCAATTTTCTTTCTCATTTTCACTGCAGAATACATTTGTTTAAAAAAACCACAACAAACAACAACAACAGAAGAAAAACCTGATGACTACTAGTTCTTCCATACAGTGACTGTTAGAACTTCTTCAATTTCTTTCTCACTTTCATCACAGACTACAACTGTAAATACAACACACACAAAACCAACATAAAAACAACAACCATCAAAAACAACATGACAAACTCTAGTTCTTCCATACAATGACTGTTAGAATATATTCAATTTCCTTCTCACTTTCATTGTAGACTACATCTGTTAAAAAAACCACAACAAAACCCCATAAAAACAACAACAGAAAAACCTGTTGAACACAAGTGTTTCTATTTTCTTCTCACTTTTACTATAGAATACATCTACTAAACAAACAAAACCCCCAAATAAGAAAAGAACACAAAAACAACAACATAACAACTTAGTTAACACTAACTCTTCCATTTTCTTCTCACTTTTACTATAGGATACATCTGTTAATTAAAAAAACCAAAAAAGAATAGTATGAACTGTGTGACCATTCTTCTCTGATCTTCTCCACACTTTCACTGCACCACACTTCTGTAGACTCACAAAAACCCCAAAAGAAATACTATGAACAAAACAACGAAACCAAACCATCTGCACAATTACTGAATTAACCACTTTAAAATGTTTTTTAATTTATTTTATTTTATACCACTTTTAAGTCACGAGATTTCTCTACATGAAATTCGAGCTGCTCTCCCCGGGAGAGCGCGTCGCCACAAGAGCAGCGCCACCCTTTTGCACTGAACTGGTCAGAGGTTTGATCCTGTTCTGCTTTTCGAAAGAGTAGGCCATTGTGTGCTGACAGGCAGGAACAGACGACAAAACTTAAAAAAACGTATACACACAGGGACCAGATGTAAAAAATCAACACGAGCGCTTATTCCATTATGCTCGATATAAAAAATAAATTAAATAATAAATACAGTAAACACTCACTGGCCATTCCTAAATGGTTGGAGCGATAAATACTCACTGGCCATTCCTAAATGGTTGGAGCGATAAATACTCACTGGCCATTCCTCAATGGTTGGAGCGATAAATACTCACTGGCCATTCCTAAATGGTTGGAGCAATAAATACTCACTGGCCATTCCTAAATGGCTGGAGCGATAAATACTCACTGGCCATTCCTAAATGGTTGGAGCGAGGCTCTGGTTTGATGAAGCCGCCGGTGGTGACGACATGACTGGTGTCGAAGCTGATGGCCGCCAGACCCATCTTGTTCATCCACCTGCACCATCACACACACACACAAACCACCGTCAGTGGCATGGATATTTCATGTTGGTTTTTTTCCCCTTTCTTCTTCTTTACCGAACGCTCAGACAGCAACTACTCTTGTCTGTTATATGAGTGAAGATGCGTCGCGCTGCCGTTTTAAGCGCCTGACAAGTCAGGCCCAGCGCATCCGACTTCGGCATGGGAGAGAACTGTTGTCTTTTATTGTTTGGTTGGTTGGGTTTTTTTCTTCACTAGGATGTGCTACAAACAGTATACAGTGGGGTTGGGTTTATTCCTTGGCTAGAGCTCTGAGGTTCATCAATGGTCGGATTTTGTGTTTGCAACCCTTTTTTAGCCCACCATGAAGGTAGCCACATTCCGACTTTCGGGATGCATGCTGGGTATTTTCATGTTTCCGTAACCCAACTGAATGCTGACATGAATTACGGGATCCTTAGCGTGCATATTTTATCTTCTGTAAATGTATATATGAAAAGAATTTAGGCACTAGCAGGACACAGTTGACTTGGGAGATCACAAAAATCTCCACCCTTAATTCACCAGGTGCTGCTGAGATTCGAACCCACGACTTCATGGACCCATGGGATTGAAGCCGTACGGTCCTAGCCACTGGGCTACAGTGTCCATATTCCAGTGGTATATTCTAAACCATTTCAACAAGGAGGAAGGTGGCTAGACAGTTAAGATGTTCACCTGCCTAACAAGAAACCATGAAGTTCTGGGTTCGATTCCCAGCCTTGCCCTTTCATTCCTTGTTTGATGAGAAAATGGAACTGAATGTCAAAGAATACCATTTACTCCTTGACAGAACAGAGTTGACAGCAAGACAATACATGCTGTTCACCACAAAAATGAACAGTAAAACCTACCAACACAAAAAAAAAGCTTATCGCAGCAACACAGAATAAATTTTCAAAAAATTTTGAAAACATTAAATTTGGAATACATTATCTCCATCTGTATATAGCTGCCAATTCAGCCATTTTTCATATCAGTGACAACAACTGACAACCTGAGCTACCATGACAAAATGTCTCTTTTGATGTACTTTCTCCCAAAAGCCGATGATTCACGTGTGCTCACCATCCCACAACAGACATGAACTCTACGGGACGGGACAGCCTGGTGGTTAGAGTGATGCTTTCATTATCTGACCTGGGTTCGAATCTCGTTCAAGAGGATTTTCCCTCTGGAATTAACATCAGTGCTGACTCCACTCCCAAATGCATGCTGAACATTCCGCTTTTCAGAAGAGTAGGCTATTGTGTGCCGGTGGGAACAGATGACAAAATTTACAAAATTGGATACAAACGGGGACTGGATGTAAAAAAGCACACGAGTGCTTATTCCATTATCCTTGAAATATAGGAATAAATGAAAAATAAAAAAATACAGACAAACTCACTTGCTCATATCGTCCTGCCGCTCCGACGCAAAGTAGAACGTGGTTCCTGAGTTGTGCACCTTGAAGGGACTGGAACAAACCAGGGAAAATTGTTTTCCGTTTTAAACCCAAAGCATTGTTGCAAAACAGCATCATCAGATATTGCACTTCAATACATACATCCTGCAAATCTGCACCGATGTTCTGAAACAATTTCCAACACAAGCACTGATGCGTAAGTGCAGCACACATTTGTTGTAAACCTCACCCAATTTTACAGTGCTTCTTATGTGCGTTAGAAGTCAACTGGTATGCACTTTAAAAATATTAAAAGTAAAATAATATGCCTTTTAAAGAATACAGAATACATAAAGGATAAATGCCTGTACCAGAATCAGAATAAGAACACTTTGTAATCTCAGGTTAGGAATGAAGCATAGATCAGGAAATTAAGAGTCATATCAGTAGTGTGACACAATTTTGTTAATTTTGTAAACTACGCATGAAAATGGATCCACAATTGATGCTTATTGACACTAAAAGTTAACAGGTATATTGCAAAACAAAAACTCAAGTACATAAAACTTCAAATAAACCTGTTCATGTCCTTTTACACCTGTTTCTAGTTTTCAATAAGCCTCCTGCATCTCCATCACCTTGCCTTAGTGCATTACTCTGTGTGCGCGTGTGTGTGTCTTCAATTTTACGTCTGTTCACTTAAAGTGATATTAGACGTGTGCATGTGTGCGCGTGCGTGTATGTGTGTGTGCATGCCCGCATGCGTGCATGCATGTGCGTGTGTAAATCTAAAATCTATCAATCGTATTTCTGAATGGTTGCAAGTGTGTGAATGATTTAAACGCAAGCACTTTGATTTGTTTGCTTTACAAGATTCGGCGTTATAAAAATTCTCTATATTATCATCATTACTTACAACCCATCTGACCACAACAGCCATCTTACAATTCTAAAAATAGTATAACAAATCCAAAAACTCTCCACCAAGACACTAGGCTGTGCAGTCGAAACAGAAAACCAGCAAGATCTTACTCTGAAAAATGTGAAGCCAAGCTGGACAACACAACGGAATGCACCACAATGGTAAAGGTAAAGGTGTCCCATAACCTATGTGGTCGTAGGGGAGCGAGGCATCAGAGACCTCAGCTTCTCAAGGGGCCAGCATATTGAGGGCGGCGCCCATCTCCTCTCCCTCGCTGCTTTACCTTCCCTGACCCTAAAGAGGGCAGGTACCCGATTACAGCTGGGTGAACTGGGGGACTATACTGAAGCCAAGGTGCGCAAATGGTCACCCACCCAAGTGGTAACCATGTTCGACGCTGCTTAACTTGGCTGGGGGAAAGCGAGTGCTCTGACCACTGAGCTATCCCATCCCCACAATGATATATACATCAAATAAGCTTTAGACATGCCTGAAGGAACTGGCCTCACAATCATTTGCATCACTGAATAATACTTCCCAAAAATCATTACATGAAAGTAAAAATGGAATACACAGCGAAAACTGCAAAGCACACATCCCATGCACATCCAAAAATGGTAAAATAAGCATTCTGTGATCCACATCCAAAACTGAGAATTCACGGATGAGATATGAGAGCACGAACATATAATACAGAAAATACGCCAGAGAGAAATAAATAAAATGAAACCAAAAGGGGAAAAAAAACATGAGGGGAAAATCAGAAAAAGGAGAGCGACGACAAAGAAATGACTTCTGATACATCATTTTTAAAGGGTAGAAATAGTATCTAGTTGTGTGAAGAGTGAGTGTGTGCATGTGTGTGTGCGTGCATGTGTGCGTGCTTGTATGTTCAAGTGCATGTACGAATGCATATGTATGTTCATATGTTTACCTGGCACACACACACTTAACACATAAGAGCAGCGATAGCTGAGCACTACAACAATGCAACACTCCCATATATATCATAAGCATTTACAACCACATAAATCACACGCCACAAAAACACCAACACCACCTCCAACATGAAGACCTAGGCTACCTATCAACACCCAAGCACAACGTACTTCCACAACACTCTACCTCACACAGAAAATCCCCACATAGACTTTCAGACCACTGCCAACACCAAGGGTCTTGGACACCACAATAACCATGAATATAAGCACATGTCACAACACTGAACATGTCACACACTGAACATGTCACACACTGAACATGTCACACACAGAACATGTGACACCAATGAAAATGTCACACCAGGACACCACTGTCACACACTGACCACTGAAAATGTCACACCAATGAACACGGCACATCACACCAGTAAACATGTGGCACCACTGACCAGGTCACACCCCTTAACATGTCACAACACTAAAGATGACAAAATTTTCAAAACTGTATACACACAGGGACTGGATGTAAAAAAGCACTTGAGTGCTTATTCCATTATCCTTGAAATAAAACAATAAATAAAATTAGAATAAATAAATGTCACAACACACCAGTGAACATGTGACACCAGTGAACATGTGACACCAGTGAACATATGATACCACTGAACATGTGACACAACAACGAACATATGACACCTCTGAACACGTGAAACCAGTGACCATGTGACACCAGTGACCATGCGACCACATTGACCGTGTCACAACAATGAGCATGTCACAAAGCACTCAACATGTCACAACACATGAACATGTCACAACCATGAACATGCCCTGGCCTTACTATACCTCAACATGACCATTAAGTTAACATAGCGCAGCATGCAAGGAAAAAATGACATTGGAAATAAATACATTTGCACAACCAATCATTTGTGTACGGTTCACTTTCTTATTAAAAGGATAGTCAAAAAGCATTGTTAGCTATTAACTGATATTTCATTCAATTAATATACAATTAGTATTTCATATCCTACATAAGAATACAAAAAAATGACCCTAAGATAAAATTTCAAAATATATGAGAGGGAGGGAGGAAGACAGGAAGAGAGTGGGGAGGGGGGGGGGGGGAGAGAGACAGACAGACAGAGAGATAGATAGAGAGCGACAGACAGAGAGACACAGAGAGAGACAGATAGGGGAAGGGGGAAATCATGAAAAGCAGAGTTGAGGAAAACAAAAATTGGAACATATTCTTCTAAAACAAGTATCAGAACTCATAATGTTCACTACTATTTTTTCTCCATAAAATACAAGAACAACAAAAAGCTAAGAACAACATCATCTATTCTTCTACCTTTCTCAACAACAAGAACAAAATCAGGTACAATCAACTGGGGTGATGATTACACGACTTCTGGCAATACCATATAATTTCTCTCTCTTGGACACTTTGTTGTTTGCTACTCATAGTTTGTTTCATTCACACACATATTTGACTTTTTTTAGGGAGGGGGGGGGGGGGGGATGGACACAAAAATGTATCTGAAACTTATCATAATTCCTAGAGAGAATACATCTGCCAAACATGCCTTGATTTTCAAGGGTTTCTTTTTTTGGAGGGGGTGGGGGGTGTGAGGGGGTGTTTATTTTGGTCACAGGTTGACATTTTGGTCATTTTCAAGGGATTCATCAAGGCCTTGAAAAGGGGGCCTCAAAATTCAAGGAAGGTTGAAGAAGCATGCAAACCCTGCATCTAGAACGTCAGCTTCCCCATGGGGATGCCGGGGGCCTCCTGTCAGTATAAACAGCATCCCCACCTTCTGGAAATTCTGTGCTAAGAATTCCCTCTTTTCTATCCCTCTCTTTGTTTCTGCCTCATTCCTTTTCTTCCTGCCACCTCCTTCTTGTCTGTTTTCTGCCTTCTTGGTCCACTCTCCTGCCTTTTTCTCCATAAAGACTTCAAAGATATTAATTCTCTCCCATGCCAAAGTTGGATGCACTGGGCCTGACTGACTAATCAGGCGCATAACGGCAGTGCAGCGCATTTTCACTTATATGTAAAAGGTAAAGGTGTCCCATAACCTATGTGGTCGTAGGGAAGCAAGGCATCAGAGACCTGAGCTTCTCTAGGGGCCAGCATATTGAGGGCGGCGCCCATCTCCTCTCCCTCGCTGCTTTACCTTCCCTGACCCTAAAGAGGGCAGGTACCCATTTACAGCTGGGTGAACTGGGGGAACTGTACTGAAGCCAAGGCGCGCAAACGGTCACCCATCCAACTGGTAACCACGCTCGATGCTGCTTAACTTGGCTGGGGGAAAGCGAGTGCTCTGACCACTGAGCTATCCCGTCCCCATATGACAGACAACAATAGTAGCTGTCTGAGCGTTCAGAGAAGAAGAAGGTCAGCCCATAGCTAGCTAGCACGGAGCCAGACTCACTCACACCTCACGCTGCCGCCGCCCTGAACTCACAATTTCTTGGTCTTCAGGTCCACGGCTGGGGACACCTGGAAGGCCGGCAGGTAAATCACACCCTTCGCCTTCAGCTCCTGCCAGGACAGCATAACACAAGAGATAATAAACGCATAAATTATCAGTATGCTGAAGTCCTGTCAAGGTAGCAATTATCTACAACAACAAAAAGGTGAATTTGTCTCGTGTGGGGAAAAAAAATCTTTTGACTTTCACAAGCCGCTTAAATTTCCTAACGCACGTACATCTCAACTTTGTCTAATATCGCTGAAAGTGAACAGATGTAAATTTAGTCTAATATCACTGAAAGTGAACATATGTAAATTTAGTCTAACATCACTGAAAGTAAACATTTGTACATTAAGTCTAACATCACTGAAAGTAAACATATGTAAATGTAGTCTAATATCGCTGAAAGTGAACAGATGTAAATTTAGTCTAATATCGCTGAAAGTGAACAGACATAAAACTGAAGACAACAACAACATACATCTCAACGAAGGATCAACATGACATCTCTCACTCTTTGCGCCTCATTGCCCCCCACCCCACCCCACCTGATCTTTATATTTTCTCTCTGCTTACAATTTTTACCTTCTATAAGGTCAAACTGGAATTGCCACATTATTCATGACTATATTCCTCTCATTAAGTAATTGGTAACGTTTAAAATGATTTTTTTGTTTTGTTTTGGGTTTTTTGGGGGGAGGGTATGTTTTATTGATTATCATGTGTGATGATGGGATGAAAAATAGCTATAAGTTTGTTCCTTTCCCTCAATGAAACATCTTCCCTCTCTCTCTTTCTTGCCCTCTCTCCCTCCCAGTTCTACCCCTCTCTCCTTACCCTCTGTCTTTCTGTCTCTCTCTTCTCTCTCTCTTGGATGGGAACGGATGACAAAATTAACAAAACTGCAGACACACAGGGACTGGATGTTAAAAAAAAAGACACCAGTGCTTATTCTATTATCCTCAAAATAAAAGAATAAATACATTAAAAAATATAAATAAATAAAATCTCTCCCCCCTCCCCATTCCACCCCCTCTCCTTACCCCCCCCTCCCCCGCCCTCCCCTCCTTTTCCCTCATTCTCTCTCTCTGTGAGTGGCTGGCTGGGTAAACAATCAAAGTGATTCATTTCAATGTTATCTGTCATTGACTTGTTTACTAATTCATCTGAAACAACTCAACAACCATCTTCACTCAAATAGTCTCCTTCCCCCTTTTCAGTCTGCCTATCGCGTCAATCATAGCACTGAAACTACCCTAGCCCATACCCTAAATACACTTCTACTTGCTTCTGACTCGGGGAAAATCTCCCTTCTCACTCTACTCGACTTATCTGCAGCCTTCGACACTATTGACCATTCAATTCTTCTCTCCCGTCTTAAAAAAACATTCGGTGTTACTGGCACAGCCCTCTCCTGGTTCAGTTCATACCTCACTGACCGATTCCAGACAGTGGCAGTAAACAAGATACAGTCAATACCTGCCAAACTGGAATGTGGTGTCCCACAGGGATCAGTTCTCGGCCCTGTTCTTTTCACTCTATACTGCTCCACTATCACATATAATAAACCGTCATCATATTAACCATCACTTTTATGCAGATGACTCTCAGATTCAAAGTAGTGTTACACCTGAAAATCTGCCTTCTCTCTTGACAAAGATGGCCTACTGCTTTCAAGATATCCAAAACTGGATGATACAAAACAAGTTACAGTTAAACGCAGATAAAACCGAAGCCATGCTTGTAGGGACCAAACACAAACTCTCTTCCATTACAACAACTTCAATAGAACTCGGCAATACATCAGTCCCTTTATCCACTTCCGTGAAGTATCTAGGTGTCGTTATCGACAACACACTCTCTATGAAAAAATTCATCACCCAGACCTGTCAGTCGTGCTACTATCAATTACGGCGTTTTAGTGCAATTCGAAAGTACCTGTCCACTGATGCAACAGCCAAACTTGTCACTTCTCTCATTCTCTCACGTCTGGACTATTGCAATTCTCTTTTAGCTGGTCTGCCAGCAACATCTATCCACTCCCTTCAACGTATACAAAACTCCGCAGCTCGACTAGTTCTCAGAAAGAAAAAATCTGAGCACATTACCCCTCTCTTGCGATCTCTCCACTGGCTGCCTGTGCCACAGTGAGTAGATTATAAGATCAGTACCCTCTGTTACAAATGTCTCCACAAAACTGCACCCTCCTACCTATGTGAATGTCTTAACCTGTACACTCCTTCACGTTCCCTCCGCTCTACTGCAGATACCTTGTGCCTACGAATACCTAGATTCAACCAATCCACTGTTGGCCGCCGCTCATTCTCTATTTCTGGTCCATCCATCTGGAACAACCTTCCTCTCTCTCTTCGCCAGAAACCTAGTTATGACACTTTTAAATCCAGCCTCAAGACATATTTATTTCAAACCTAAGACTTCCCCCCCTCCTGTTTCATATCTAACCCATGTTCTATCACCCTGCTAAAGTATACGGCCTGTGCGAGTATATGTGTGCTTTTGAAAAACATTTGACTATCGAAACTTTATTTCATAGATTTTGTCTGCATTGCACCATGTTTGTAAATATCTGTTTGTTTAAACTTTTGATTATTTATCATTGATTGCATGACTGTGTAAGATTAGGTTGAATGCATGCGCTTTGATTTGTCTTTGCAAGATATAGCGCTATATAAGTTCCATTTATTATTATTATTATTCATCGATTCTTTTTGTTTATTTCTCTTTTTCTCATAAGGGCCTGGTGTAAACAAGCCTCTGGCTTATTCAATTACGCCTCAATAAAATATCCAAGTTCTCTCTCTCTCTTTAGCCTAGTGGTTAGAACACTGCGCTCATAATCTGACGACCCGGGTTCAAATCCCATTCAAGGGGATATTTTCCCATCAGTGCAGACTCCACTCTCCCTAAAAGTCCTTTGGATGAGGCTATAAACCGAGGCCCCATGTGTGAACACACAGAGAAGATCCTGCGCACATGTTAAATCCTGTTCCTCTTTTCAAAAGAGTAGGCCATTGTATGCCGGGTGGGAACAGAAGACAAAATTCACAAAACCGCATACACACGGGGACTGGATGTAAAAAAAAAAAAAAGCGTATGAGTGCTTATTCCATTATCCTCGATATAAAAGAATAAGTAAAATAAATAAATAAATAAATACAAAAATAAATCTCTATTTCTCTCTCTCTCTCCCCCTCCATCTCCCCCCTCTCGCTCTCTCTCTCTCCCCCTCCATCTCACACCTCTCTCTCTCTCTCTCTCTCACTCTCTCTGTCTGTCTGTCTGTCTGTCTGTCTCTCTGTGTCTTACCTCTTTGTTTTTGTAATAGTAGAGGTTGAAGTTTTTGAGGACGCACCAGTGTTTGGCCCAGTGCTTGGCCAGGCGGTGGTCCTTCTCCTTGCGCTTGTACAGCCAGCCCTCACAGTCCCCCTTCCCCAGGTCCTTGCACGACACCCGGCGATCTGCACACCACCACGCGTACACACATACACACACACACACACAACAGCTGAAGCTGAAGCTTACCTCCTTGTTTTAACTATCGAGATTTTGTGTTGTGTGTGTGTGTGTGTGTGTGTGTATGTGTGTGTGTGTGTATGTGTGTGTGTGTGTGTGTATGTATGTATGTGTATACATATGTATGTATGTGTATACGTATGTATGTATGTATGTGTATTGTATATGTATGTGTATACGTACGTATGTATGTGTATACGTATGTATGTATGTATGTGTATATGAATGAGATGGGCGCCGCCCTCAATATGCTGGTCCCTAGAGAAGTGAGGTCACAGACGCCTCGCTCCCCTACGACCTTATAGGTTATGGGACACCTTTACCTATCTCTCTCTCTCTCTCTCTCTCTCTCTCTCTCTCTCTCTCTATATATATATATATATCTCTCTCTCTCTCTCTATATATATATATATAATTATATGCAAAATGTGGACCATAACAGCAGCAGACACTGAAAGAAGAACACTGGCAATGGAGATGAGATGCTTTCGCCAACTCCTTGGTATCTCATACAAATGAGGAAGTGAAAACCAGAATTAAAAACACCATGGGACCATGTGAAGAACTCCTAACTTATATATGTTATTATTATTATCATTATTAACTCTGACTTCAGTGAAAAAACGCAAACTAAAGTGATACAGGCACGTCACACGAACATCTGGACTGGCCAAGACTGTCCTACAGGGAACAGTACAAGGAGGGAGACGAAGAGGCAGACAGAGAAAACGATGGGAAGACAACATCAGAGAGTGGACTGGCCTTGAGTGGAACGATTTGCTACGGAAAGCAGAGGACCGTGGGGAGTGGAGGAAGCTGGTTTGCAAAATCTTCACTAGGGCCCCCACGGTCCATGGGACTACAGGATAAGTGAGGTGAGGTGAGATATACATGTGACACTCCACCACATAATGAGTAGCACTGCACCAGAAGTAAATGTTTAGTTGTTAACATGCTAATAATCTACAATAAATGTACTATTTAACACAAAACACAGACAGACAATCGAAAAATTCTATGAAAAGTTATTACAGATTGAACCGGTAAACTGCAGGCAGTGACAAAAGGAGAAACTGACAAGTTTTGCATCGTGATAGGTGGTCAGAATGAGGGCTTGGGTAGTTTAAAATGCTTTTTTAAAGCAAAAGGAAAAAAACTTACTTCTTGATATTTCGGTACAAGGTAGAAGAATGGCTATAGTTTTGTAATCAATCAAAATCTCAAAAGCGACAACCTGACCCCCACCTGCCTAAAATGGCTTCTAGCAGAAAAGTGGGTCAGGTGCTAAGCGACTCATTTCGTGGTGGAGTGTCACATTTCAATTCAATTCAATCTCACAAACAGAGAAAATCATGCAGGTTACACGCCATACATAAAAAAAAGAATATAGGAAAACATTTATCCCAGAAGAACAACACAGTACAGTACATGACCATCACCCCACACATTATAAGATGATACCTATACCAATACTAGCACTTGATCATCTTTACTTATTTTATTTTATTTTTTTTATTTTTTTTTATTTTATTCTTTTATATCAAAGATAATGGAATAAGCAATTATGTGCTTTTTTACATCCAGTCCCCGTATGTATGTGGTTTTGTAAATTCTTTAATTTGTTCCCACCGGCACACAATGGCCTACTATTACGAAAAGCGGAACAGGATTTAACGTGTGCGCAAGATGTTCTGCATGCGTTTGCACACGGGGCCTCGGTTTATAGTCTCATCGGAAGGACTTTTGGGGAGAGTGGAGTCTGCACTGATGTTAACTCCATGGGAAAATATCCCCTTGAACTGGAATCGAACCCGGGCCGTCAGATTGCCAGCGCAATGTTCTAACCAGACAGCTATCCCATCCCCGTCATCTCAATAAGAAGAGATTTATCATAAAACGATATACACATCACATAAAACAACAACATCAAAGCCCAGGTGATTCACTACAAGACTACTGGATCCAATCATGTGGGTCAATTTTTCACACTGAACTTTCATCTCAGTAATAAAAAGTAGCATTATCCCCATCTGAATTTCATGCAGAGAAACATGCCATGACTTAAAGTGGTATATAGTGCAATACAATACAATACAAAGAAAGAAAAAGAAAGAATCCCAGATGATCCATTAGGAAATTACACGATCCATTCACATGGCTCAATTATTTTAAAAAACCTACTAATAAAAAAAAATCCCCTATCTGTACAAAAAGCAAAGATAAGGAAATAAGTACACACACTCATGCATATACACTCAAGCATGCATATACACTCAAACATGCATGTGTACACAGTATCACATACACACACAGAGTATCACATACATACACACACACATACACAGAGTATCACATACACACACAGAGTATCACATACACACACACACACACATACCCCCAACACTCTCTCTCTCAAACAAATATTCACATAACTGCATACACACGGGGGATTGGATGTAAAAAAGCACACAAGTGCTTATTCCATTATCCTCCATATATAAGAACAAAAAAAATAAAAACAAAAACACACACACATACGAACAGACATACACACTCTACGTGAAAAGACATTAAACTGAAGAATACACACACACACACACACTATTTGGTAAAAAGACTTTAAACTGAAGAACACACACACTCACAAACATGCACTCACACCAATATTTACTCATCACACACAAAATCAGATGACATTACAGATCTGCATGACCTACACAATAGACTTATCTGACTGCATCTTGCGGTCGATAGTGCTGATAACATCAGGAACAAATACACTGCAACCATTTGGTCTGACACCATCGATAACTGGCCATGGTTTTAACAACGTGGTTTTTTAAAAAAAATTACTTGTTTTTTTTTGTCAGAAAGGGCTGCAATGGATGACACTGGTTGTGTGAAACTGACAGTTTTATCATTATATTTGTTTTGAGCTACAAACTCACCTATTTAAAAAAATGTTTTTTACAATTTATTCTTTTCTATCGGGGATAATGGAATAAGCACTTGTGTGCTTTTTTACATCCAGTCCCCTTGTGTATGCGTTTTTTGTAAATTTTGTCATCTGTTACCACCAGCACACAATGGCCTACTCTTCCGAAAAGCGGAACAGGATTTAACGTGTGCGCAAGATGTCCTACAAAATGTGTGTGTGTGTGTGTGTGGTGTGTGTGTGCGCATGCAATGTGTGTGCGTGTGTGTGTGTGTGTTGCGTGTGCATGATGTGTGTGTGTGTGTGTGTGTGTGTGTGTGTGTGTGTGTGTGTTGTGTGTTGTGTTGTGTGGTTGTGTTGTTGTGTGTTGTGTTGTGTGCGTTGTGTTGTGTGGTGTGCTGCGTGTTGTGCGTGTGTGTGTTTTGTGTGCGTGGGTGTGCGTGTGCCAACATGTTTTTATTTATTCTTTTATTTCAAGGATGTTGGAATAAGTATTTAAATGCTTTTTCACATCCAGTCCCAGTGAGCATGTGGTTTTGTAAATTTGGTACGAAATAGCCTACTCTTCCGAAAGGTGGAACAGATTTTAAAGAGTGCGCAGGATGAGCTGTGTGAATTTGCACATATGGGACCTCAATTTACAGTCTCATCCAAAGTGTGCATGTGTGTGTGTGTGCGTGCATGTGTGTGCATGCATGCTCGTGTGTGTGTGTGCATGTATGTGTGTGTGTTTGCGCACGCACATGCATGTTCACATGTCCTAGCATTCAGTATCTCTCCTACTTTCTACCTGTACGTCCACTACTGTTTGTGTCTCTACCAATCCTCTATATATTTATGAACTTGTATAATGATAATAATAATTTTAACTTATATAGCACTATATCTTGTAAAGACAAATCAAAGCGCTGTGCATTCAACATACTCTTACACATACAACCAATAACAATTGACAGTGTTAACAAATTCAAATGTACACACACACGCGCACAGGCACACACAGCACCGCACGCACACACAAAAAAAGGTTATACACTTTGGCAGGGTGATAGGGACAAATATGAGATAAAAGAGGAGGGAAAAATCTTAGGTTAAGAATAAATATGTCTTGAGGCTGGATCTAAAAGTGTCATAAGTAGGCTTTTGGCGAAGATAAAGGGAGGTCATTCCAGAATGCCGCACCAGAGCGACAGCCAACGATGCAATGGTTGAATCTCGGTAATCGTAAGCACAGGAAATCTGCAGCAGAGCGGAGGGAACCAGAAGGAGCGCACAGGTGAAGACATTCACAGAGGCAGGAGGGTGCAGTTTCATGGAGACACTCGTAACAGTGGGTACTGATTCTACAGTTTACTCTCTGTGGCACAGGCAGCCAGTGGAGAGATAGCATGAGTGCAGTTATGTTGTCAGATTTTTTTCTTTCTGAGGACTTGTCGAGCTGCAGAGTTTTGTATACGATGCAACTGATATGAATCTGGTGAACAACTCTTCAGTAAGGGGCCCCAATAATTATATTCCCAGTGATACAGGAAAGAAGGTGACAATGTTCAGTATATGAACTGATGTACTGTCTGATGATGATGATGATGATGATGATGATGACAATGCCCCAAAGATCACTCAGTCAAGGGATAGGCGAGATGATGATGGTGATGATGATGAATGTGACGATGATGATTTTTTGATGTTGCATATTCTCCAGCCTAACACCCTGGGAATCACCCGCACTATGCACTCTGTCTCACTCATCCCACTGTGGGACTGTAAGTACACATGCACCGGATGAGAAGTCTGTGTGCATGATGCTTTCAAGTACCTCGCCATTCAGGCTGCCATACTCCGACTTCAGAGGATTTTTTTTCTCCTTCAAAGGTTAATACAGGTTGTTAAACTCAGAGCTTACCACAGCTTAGAACAATATCAACAAAACATTTTGAAGCATAACAACAATGTCATATGGGCCTTGGCACTTGGCTTAAATATCAATCACTGATAAAACTTTTGGCCTGGGACGATGACGATGATGATGATGATGGTGGTGGTGGTGGTGGTGATGGTGGTGGTGGTGGTGATGATGATGATGATGATGATGGTGGTGGTGATGATGATGGGTGGTGGCGGCGGTAATGATGATGGTGGTGGTAATGATGATGGTGGTAACGACGATGGTGGTGATGACGACGACGATGATGATGGTGGTGGTGGTAATGAAGATAATAATGTTGATGGCAATGATGATAATGATAATTGTTGTTACTCACCTAGGCGCCTGTTTCCTGATTTCTGCCTCATCTTCACAGGGGGCGACTGTTAAAATAAAACAACAACAACCAAACATCAAAACTGATAAATGCAGTCCTTATATTATCAAAGCATCAGCAACAAACGTGACAAGCAGTTCTGGAAAACAGGAAGAACAGAAACAAAACGAAATTAAATTAATAAAGAACAGAATAGAGAAGATACAAAATAGAAAAAATAAAAATAAAAAAGGACGTAAGAACAGAACAGAAAAAGAACAGAAATGAAAATGAAAAGAATAAAAAAAAAGAGCAGGGAAAAAAATTTTAAATAGAAGGGAAAATTGATTTTTTTTAAATAAGCAAATAAAAATAAAAGAAATAAAGAAGAAAAAAGAAATAGAACAGAAAAAAGAATAGTAAAGGACGAAGAACTGAAAGAGAGTGAACAGAGAGAAAAACAAACAAACAAGAAAACAAATGAAAAGAACAGGTGAATACAACTGCATACACACCAATTTGAAGCAAACACCAGTCTTGCAAGAAATAAAAGACACACACGCACACATGTAGGGGGGACAGGATAGCCTAGTGGTTAGAACACTGCGCTCATAATCTGACGACCCAGGTTCAATTCCCGTTCAAGGGGATATTTTCCCCTGGAGTTAACATCAGTGCAGACTACACTCTCCCCAAAAGTCCTTCGGATGAGATTATAAACCCGAGGTCCCGTGTGCAAACGCACGCAGAACATCTTCTGCACATGTTAAATCCTGTTCCGCTTTTCGTAAGAGTAGGCCATTGTGTGCCGGTCGGAACAGATGATAGAATTTACAAAACTGCATAAGCACAGGGACTGGATGTAAAAAAGGCACATAAGTGCTTATTCCATTATCCTCTATATAAAAGAATAAAATAAAAAATAAATAAACAACACACACACAGCAAAGTGTGGACCAGTGGGCTGGTGTTATCTTATCAAACTGCCATCCCAGGGGATTTTGCTCACGATCACACAGCCCTTTCCATGAAAACAGTCTTCCATGCAAGTCGTGTCTTGTGAGTGTGTGTGTGTGTGTGTGGGGGGGGGTGCAGGTATGATGTGTGTGTGCGTGCATGTGTATTTGTGTGTGTTTAGTTGTGTGTGCTCACATGTATGCATGTGTGTGTGTGTTGTGTGTGTTCATGCGTGCATGTGTTCACATGTATGCATGTGTTCATGTGTGTGTGTGAGTGCGCATGCATGTGTGTGTGGTGGATGAGTGTCTGATAGGATGTGAGTGTGTGTGTGCATTGTATGTGTGCACAAAAGCTAAGCCAGAGTGTCTAGAATAAACACACATTGACTACAAAGTTCTAGTTTGTATGCCAGAAACACTGCACTCCTTATTGTTCTTACAATTTGGGTTTTCTCGTTTCCGTTGCCTCAAAAGTCAACTTCAGACAACCGACATGACAACAGTTGCAGAGTGAGTAAAACTAACACACTGATGACATACATTTAAAGTGTACAGAGAGGTTTTGCTATCGCAAAACATTGAAACACAACAAACAAACTCACATCGGTGACGGTGCTGTCAATGGGGATCTTCTGCACCACTCCTCCTGCTATAATGTGAGTGTAACTGTCAGACAGATCACCAAACAGTATTGATGATGTGAGTGTGACTGTCAGACAGATCACAAAACAGTGTTGATGATGTGAGTGTGACTGTCAGACAGGTCAGCAAACAGTGTTGATGATGTGAGTGTGACTGTCAGACAGGTCAGCAAACAGTGTTGATGATGTGAGTGTGACTGTCAGACAGGTCACAAACAGTATTGATGATGTGAGTGTGACTGTCAGACAGGTCAGCAAACAGTGTTGATGATGTGAGTGTGACTGTCAGACAGGTCAGCAAACAGTGTTGATGATGTGAGTGTGACTGTCAGACAGATCACAAAACAGTATTAACTTTAATTAACCTTTTCCCTACAGGTAACCCACTACAGGGTAACCAACCATCTACTAGCCCTTCCCTCCGTATCACCCACTACTGGGTTATGGTAGCATACACATGTGCACAGTGTACTGGGGAAAAGGGGTTCTCTCCCTTAAAGTAGTAACCCTTTCACTTCCGGACCGACATGCACATTTTGAAAAAAAACAACCCACTTAACTGCCATTCTCACGCACACACGCATGCACAGTCACACAATTCAGGAAGTCAACTATAGCTCCAAAGTATACAAAAGTATATGTTTTATTGAAGGAAAATGAATAGACTATATCATCATAACGTCACAACTCCCCAAAGTCAAACTGCAGCTACCTTTAATGGGGGCGGGAGTGGGGAGCTGTGAAAATTCAGTTTTGTGCAGTTCAAGAATGATAGTTGCCTTGAAATATATTGCAAATGTATTGGAGATAACAACCAAGTGCAATTATTTACTCATTAATTTTTTTCCCCATCACGAAGCATTACAAACAGAATTCTCATTGTCTTTTCGACAGGAACCCTTCTGGCAGCCATACTGATACACTTGACAACCTTCTGCTCCACAAAACGCATCAAAACTGACCCCCCAAAATATGCTGAGAAACTGATTGAAACTGCTGAAAGGAAGTTAGAATCATAAGTTTGGCATTTTCACTGCTGACCTCAACCACCCAAACAAATGACAAGATATATCAAACAATAAACTCCAACAGAATCTTCTGATCACTTTTACTCACTAAACCTTGCAGAAAATAAAATTTGCACATGTCAATATTATTTCTATCATTTACAATGCCAGACAGACAAAGATCAGAAGCATACTTTCACTCACTAAACCCTAAAGACAATAAGATTTTGCAGCTCTAAGTCAATATTATGTTATATCATGTACAATGCCAGAGGGACGGGATAGCTCAGTGGTCAGAGCACTCGCTTTCCCCTAGCTAAGGTGAAGCAGCATCGAGCGTGGTTACCAAGTGGATGGGTGACCATTTGCGCGCCTCGGCTTCAGTATAGTCCCCCAGTTCACCCTGCTGTAAATGGGTACCTGCCTCTTTAGGGTCAGGGAAGGTAAAGCAGCGAGGGAGAGGAGATGGGCGCCGCCCTCAATATGCTGGCCTCTTGAGAAGCTGAGGTCTCTGATGCCTCGCTCCCTTACAACCACATAGGTTATGGGACACCTTTGTCATACACTTATCATACACCTTTATCATACACCTTTACCTTTTACACTGCCAGACAGTCAGACAAAGATCAGAGAAGCAGAGTTCAGCACAATGGCACTAACCTGACTTGGTGAGGTGGGCTGGACTCTTTGGCGTCTACAGAAAACTCCACTTTCTTCTTGACCTTTGGTTCACTCACAACCTCAGGCGCCTGTGTGTCACACACAACCATTAGGTGATTAACATAGCAGGTACTACATGTATGCAAAATAATGTATCACTTATATGACTTTTTACACTGTTGACATTTAAGTAAAAGTTGGCAGACTTGCCAAATGTCTCTCCCGGTCATATAACCTTTTTTTTCTGTTTTTCAGTTCATGAAGAATTTCTCAGGGAGGGAAGAAGAGAGAGAGGGGGAAGGGGGAGAAAGAGAGGGCGGGGGGGGGGGGGGGGGGGGGGGGAGGTAGATGTGTGTGTGTGAGCGAGTGAGAGACAGACACAAGAGAGACAGAGAGAACATAAGGAAAGAAGATAGGCTAAAAAAGATGACTGGAAGAAAAGTAGGAGTTTGGCAAGAACATGTGATAGAAACAGAAAATATGATAAATGGAGTAAGATGTATGAGATGAAAACAAAGAAATGTATCAATGTGCACAGTCAATAAGAGAAGGACAACAAAAAAGTGACATAAAACTACTTGTCATATAAAATAAATGGGTAAAAATACAAGCAAAACAAACAAAAAAACTCTGTAAAACTACAGACCTCTACCTGCTTGCCAAAATCCATTTCCATATCAATGTTGTGAGAAATTCCCAAAGGGATTAAATCCACACGCTTGTCAATATGGCACCACAAAACATAACACCACCAACAATTTCGACACAACCTATCAGTTACGGAGACCAAAAACTTCCGCTGTGATGCAACAGTTGGGTGTTCCCCAGCGTTACACCCAAAGGGTCACCCAGAATATGCACTCTGTCCCCTCCACCAACCATACCTTGAAATCACAGCAAAACCATCTTAAGTACACGCCAGATCAGAAGTTTGCATGTATGACTGTGTAAGTTTTTCATCAACCAGGCAGCCATTTTCCAACTTCAGAGGATTTTTTTCCTCCATTAAAGAGCATAGGTTGTTATGCGAAGCTGCCAAAGATGAACACAAATCTCAACACAACATTATAAAGCATAATAACATTATAAAGCATAACAACATTATAAACTAGCCCTTGGCACTTTGCGGATATCAGTAAATGACAAAACCTTTGCGCAAACCCAATGACGCAACGGTGAGTAGGTTAAGGAAGGATATGCTTTCTCCAGTTTGAGAATGTTACATAACCAATGACATGGACTACAACTCAGACACTGATAAGAGGCGACAGGAATCCCATGCTACAGAAATCTCAAGTCTTTCTTTCCTTTCACTCGATGTGTGTCGTTACTTCGACACATCTTCCGATTCAAATCACTACATGTATCCCTGTGTCTTTTTGTGTCTGAATAGTTCAGTCATTGGTTTTTTTCTCTCCATCCACTTGCCATTCCATCAACAGATCCAGCCTCATGAAACTTCAGTTAATGACAGTGACCATCAATGTTGATTTAATAGACCACCTTCACCTCCACCTATCCCACAGTCCAATGGAGGCACCACTGAAGATTTTGCAAAACCAGCTTCCTCCACTCCCCACGGTCCTCTGCTTTCTGTAGCAAATCGTTCCACTCAAGGCCAGTCCACTATCTGACGATGTCTTCCCATCGTTTTCTCTGTCTGCCTCTTCGTCTCTCTCCTGTATTGTAATTGCCCTTCATGGGATGATTAAAGTGTTTTTGACTTGACTTGACTTGACTTGTCCTGTTTCCCTGTAGGACAGTCTTAGCCAGTCCAGATGTTCATGTGACATGCCCGTACCACTTTAGTTTGCATTTTTTCACTGAAGTCGGGAGCTCTTCATATGGTCTAATAGCGTTTTTAATGCTGGTTTTCACTTCCTCGTTAGTGATGTGATCTCTTATCTACTGAAGAGTTTGCAAAAGCACCTCATCTCCATTGCCTGTATCCTTCTTTCAATGTCTGATGTTACGGTCCATGTTTCACATGCGTACAAAAATATGGACATGATCAGGGAACGCATCAGTCTGATCTTGAAGCTGATGGCGATGTTCTTGTTGATTTAATAGACCAACATGTGGAATCTTTATTATTGTCATTTTTCAGTTCCCAAAAATGTGTTACCCCTTACGCTATGACATCTATCACGTTAACCAGTTAACAGATACTTAACCAACTACATAATCCAATAAGCTGGGGGGAGATGCTTAGGGATGCATGCTGGGCATTTTTGTGTTTCAGCAATTCATCAAATGCTGACACAGGTTCATCATCATCATCATCAGCCGCAGCAGCAGCAGCAGCAGCAGTTCCTCAACCAAGATGGTCGTCAGTGGGACACGCAGGATGCACTGGTCGACAATTTACTCCAGGCTGGTCTGTCTTTAGCCTTTCACAACAACACAACCATTTCAAGGCCGGTCCAGTCTGTGATGTTAGTTCTGCATCATCCAGTTCTTCATCTGTCTGTCTGCCCCTGTGTCTTCCTCCTTCAAATGTCTCCTGTAGGACAGTCTTGGCAAGAGAGTGATGACGTGTGACATGACCAAACCACGCCAGCTTCCTCCGCTTTACAACAACCAGTAAGGGTTGCTCTGGCCCCGCTTTCATGACTACCACCTCTTGCCACACTGACCTGTTGGTTCTGTGGTCCTCCCAGGACATGTGTAGGAGTCTTCTGCATGATTTCATTTGGAAGGCTCCGTTACGGGATCTTTTTAAGTGGCTTCTTGATCATCATCTTCACGCCTGTACACACAAATCTTACTCTCTGTAAGATGGTAACGGTAATACGCTGGACATAAGAGGACACTGGAGACTGTAACCTTGTAATCCTGTAATCTACCAGGCACTATCGACATGCAGACCATGGCTTCAAGACAATAGTAAGAAGCCAGTCACTTATTGACTTAATGGCAATAAAGTTTTTGGGTTCTGAATTCATTTCACTACTGCATCCATGTAGAACTGAAATGATTGCCAACTAAGAACTAAAGAAAGAAACAAAATGAGCTGGTTTATATGCTTACAACTATCTCTTGGCTTGCTGTTAATGCATTACTGCGGCCTATTCCCCAGCTTAACACCTTGGGGGTCACCCAGAATAACATGCACTCAGACTCACTCATCCCACTTAGGGACCACTGTGAGACTGGAAATACACACTGGATGAGGAATTTTCCTGTACAACCGTTTTCAAAATACCTCACCATACTGGCACCCATACTCTGCCTTCAGGAACCTGAATGTTTCATACCGAACAAAAAAGTTCAAAAGAACCCACCAACAATCCAACCAAGAACTTTGAGAACGTGAGCGCTTTGATTTGTTGCTTTACAAGATTCAGCGCTATATAAATTCCATACATTATTATTATTATTATTATTATCAACTCACGTCAGAGGCGGTGGGCGACTCCAGTTTCTTGATCTTCATCAACTGCGGGGCGTCTTTGTGAGGCGTGTCCATGGCAACCTCCGTCTGGATGGCGTGTTGCACCGAGTGCGGCCGGTGATCCACCCTCACCCCCGCCGACTCCAAAACCAGCGGCGGTCTGCAGTTGTCTCCCCTCCTGGCCTCAGACAGCCGCGGCGACGCTTCCTCCGACTTGGAGCTGCTGTGACTGAACACAGAGTCCCTGGAACTGCTCATCATGCGCGCGTCAGAAAAGTTCGTCCGCGGAGCGTCCGACTGACTGCCGAGTCGATAGTCCGAAGACGCCGACGCGGTCGAGGCGCTTCTCCCCCCTCCTCCTGACTCAGAAGCTGACGCCATTTTCGCGCCGCTTTTCACCGCAAGGGGAGAGGGAGGCAACCCTGCCGGCGGTCGCTGCCACCCCCCCCTCCTCTCGCCGCCGCTTTCTCCTGCCGCTGTGTGCGTCGCGTCAACATGAGTTCTGCCGTTGCTGGACGACGACGTCGAGGTCTGGGACTTCTTCCTGCTGGGCGGAGCCGAGACTGGTGAAGCCGGCCTCCCTTTCGTCCCCGAGCATTTGACGCTGGGCGGTTGTTCTAGGCCTGGAGGGGTCGCAGCGTTGGTGAGGGTGGAGGACGAGGAGGAGGAGGAGGAGGAGGAGGAGGAGAGAGTTTTGGCGAGGGGAGACTTGGCGGGAGTGGGGGGTGGTTCCATCATCACCGGGGTGGGTTTGGCCACCCTGAACTCCTGGTGCTTGACCTCTGTTCTTGCTGCTGCCCCTGCTACTGCTGCTGCTGCTGGCTGTTTGGGGGTCTGCTGATCTGTACAGATAAATACAGACAGGATATAATTATTATCAACACATGCTAAATACTGATCAGTATGAATAATGGATATATGGTACTATCGGCAAGTATGAAGTTCTAAAAGCAGAAACACACACTGACAGTAAAATAAAATCCCTGAAGTGTGCTGAGAAGCAAGCTGTACATCGACAACAGCAGCTCAGAACTTGTTCATTCATTGAATGTGTGCACTTCAGTGAAGGGACACCTTGGTACCAAAGTAAACTTCCCTAAAGCTGGAGGGAAATAAAGGTTCTGATGAAAGATTCTAAGCAGCTCAAAAAGTCTGGCAAAGATCTCCTCACTAGCTCAACACTCTGGCAAAGATCTCCCTCACTAGCTCAACACTCTGGCAAAGATCTCCCTCACTAGCTCAACACTCTGGCAAAGATCTCCCTCACTAGCTCAACACTCTGGCAAAGATCTCCCTCACTAGCTCAACACTCTGGCAAAGATCTCCCTAAGCAGCTCAAAACTCTGGCAAAGATCTCCCTAACTAGATCAAAATTGGCAAAGATCTCCCTTAGCAGTTAAAAACTCTGACAAAGGTCTCCCTAAACAACTCAAAAGTCTGGCAAAGACCTCCCTCACTAGCTCAAGTCTGGCAAAGGTTTCCCTAAACAACTCAAAACTCTTGCAAAGGTCTCCCTAAGCAGATCAAAATCTGGCAAAAATCTCCCTAAGCATGTCAAAACTCTGGCAAAAATCTCCCTATATAGCTCAAGAGTCTGGCAAAGGGCTCCCTCACTAGCTCTAAAGTCTGGCAAAGATCTCCATAAGCAATTCAAAAGACTGCCAAAGATCTCCCTAAGCAACTCAAAAGTCTGGCTGCTGAAATAAAACAAACTATAAACTCTGCAAGAAAGGTCAGAGAAGCAAGGGGGATCAAAACAATTTTAACAGCCTATAACCAAGAGATTTTGTTTGTTTGCATTTTTTTGTTCAATTTTGACAATTCGTGTACCCACGGTTTAATACTTTTTGAATGGAAGAAGCAGTCAATGTTAGGCACATGCAAATAATGATTTCAACCGAGACCAGGTACAACCCACCAATGAATGAGTGAGAGTCTCATACTTGCTTGCTGAGATTAGAGCTATCCTTCCCCTGTGGGGATGCCAGGGGCCTGTCACAACAAATAGCATCCCCACCTTCTGGAAAATTATGTTAGGAATTCCCTCTTTTCTATCCCTCTCTTCGTTTTTGCCTTGTTCCTTTTCTTCCTGTCACCTCCTTCCTGTCTATTTTCTGCCTTCTTGATCCATTCTCCTGCCTTTTATCCAGAAAGACTTATAAGATAACAATTCTCTCCCACACTTAAGTTGGATGCACTAGGCCTGACTTGTCAGGCGAATAAACAGCAGTGCAACACAATTTCGCTCATATCACAAACAACAATAGCTGCTGTCTGAGCATTCGTCAAAGATTAAACACCATCCACCCTTCTGTAACTAACACAGTGAATGAAAACAACAGTCAGTGACCTCTGAATTATCTAAACAAACAGATTTTCTGCCTCCTTATTTTAAATCAGGGGTAAAACTAAACCAAACCAGTACTTTCACATTCTTTCAAAACAGTTCAGTATAAACACTGTCTCCTGCAGAATCTTAGGATTACTTTCGCAGGCCTGTGAGTGGTAGGAATTCCTCTTTTCTATCCTCTCTTTGTTTTTGCCTTTTCTTCCTGTCACCTCCTTCATGTCTTGGTCCATTCTCCTGCCTTTCTTCCAGGAAGACTTAACAGCTATCAAATCTCTCCCTCCGCCAAAAGCTAAGGCCAAAAGCGTTGTCAGTTACTGGTGTAAGCTAAGTGCCAAAGCCTATCATTAAAGTGTCGTTATGCTTTAAAATATCACGTCAAGAGCGTCTCCAGCCATGACAAACTCTAGCATACATATCCATCTGCACTCTTGTTTAGAGGAAAATAAAAATCCTCTGAAGTCAGAGTATGGCTGCCTATATGTACCTCTTGGAGTATGGCTGCCTATATGGCGAGGTTCTTGAAAACAGCCATACATGTATGTATACAAGCAAACTCCTCATCCAGTGTGTTCTTACAATCTCACAGTGATTCCCCAAAGTGGGAGGAGTGAATCAGAGTGCATATTCTGGGTGAGCATCCCACAGGGTGGGGGTAAGTTGGGGAACACCCAACAATGCACCAACAACAAACCAACAACAACGAAAACAACAACGACAACGACAACTACTTAATCCTCATCCACTCTCACCTTCTTTGTCAGAGGAAAACACGGAGTCCTCAACCTCAGACTCTGAAGGTCGTTTATGCCCACTGCTGCTTTCACTGCTGGTCGTCCTCACCCCCTCACTACCCTTCCTCTCCACCCCCGTCCCCTTCTCTCCTCCTCCTCCTCCTCCGTTGTCGGACACGCTGGCCTTGAGGCTGGCCTCTGACGTGGCCAGAATGGCCAAAGCTGCGTCCCTCTCCGCTTTGTTGATGAACTGCAGGACAGTGATGAAGCGTTTCTGTATAGTGCAGTATCTTGGAGGTATGGGTTAACAGTGTATGCACACACATGCACATGCAGACACATGCGCATGCCGTCACACAAGCTCGCACGCACGCATGCACACACACACAGATATACATAATAATAATAATAATATATGGAATTTATATAGCGCTGAATCTTGTAAAAAACAAACAAATTGAAGCGCTTGCACTCAAATCATTTACTGGCATGCAACTCTCCTTAAACATAATGAATCACATATTTCAAGATTTCAAATCCATGCACGCACACGCACGCACGCACGCACACACGCACACACACACACACACTCGGAGCAACACTTAGAAGGTGAAAAATGCTGTTGAAAATTAGGGACAGATATGTGAGGGGAAAGTCTCAGGTAGGAAATAAGTGTGTTTTGAGGCTGGATTTGAAGGTATCAAGTGAAGGCTTTTGGCGAAGTGAAAGAGGGAGGTCATTCCAGGTGGATGGACCAGAAACAGAGAAGGAGCGACGGCCAACAGTGGTTTGTTTGAATCTGGGTGTTCGAAAGCACAAAGTATCTGCGGCTGAACGAAGGGAACGGGATGGAGTGTACAGGTGAAGACAGTTACAGAGATAAGAGGGTGCAGATTTGTGGAGACATTTGAAACAGAGGGTATTGATTTTATACTCCAGTCTTTGTGAGACAGGCAACCAGTGAAGAGATCGCAGAAGAGGAGTGATGTGTTCAGATTTTTTCTTTCTTAGGACCAGTCGAGCTGCAGAGTTTTGTATGCGTTGAAGAGAGTGGATAGATGATGCTGGTAGGCCAGCCAAAAGAGAATTACAGTAGTCTAAACGTGAAAGAATGAGAGATGTGACAAGCTTGGAAGTTGCATCAGTGGACAGATACTTGCGAATCACGCTTATGCGCCGTAATTGATAGTAGCAAGACTGGCAGGTCTGGGTAATGAATTTTTTCATAGAGAGTGTGTTGTCAAGAACTACTCCTAAATACTTCACAGAGTTGGACAAAGGAACTGACGTATTGCCGAATTCTATTGAAGTTTTTGCGATAGAGGAAAGTTTATGTTGGGTCCCTATGAGCATGGCTTCGGTTTTATCGGCATTAAGTTGTAACTTGTTCTGAGTCATCCAGTTTTTAATGTCTTGAAGGCAGTAGGACATATTTGTCAGGAGGGAAGGCAAGTTTTCAACAGTATCACTGCACTGAAGCTGAGTATCATCGGCATAGAAATGATGATCAATATGGTGGTTGTTTATTATATGTGAGAGTGAAGCAGTGTAAAGAGTAAAGAGAACAGGGCCCAGAACTGATCCCTGCGGGACTCCACATTCCATTTTGACAGGTTTTGATTGAATTTTGTTTACAATAACTTTCTGGAACCGGTCTGTGAGGTATGAAGTAAACCAGGTGAGGGCTGTGCCGTTAATACCAAACGTATTTTGGAGGCGAGAAAGAAGAATTGAGTGATCTATGGTATCAAAGGCTGCAGATAAGTCAAGAAGAGTGAGGAGGGAGATTTTTCCTGCATCAGAAGCAAGTAGAAATGTATCCAAAGTGTGGACTAGGGTGGTTTCGGTGCTGTGGTTGGGGTGATAGGCAGACTGAAAAGTGGGAAGGAGATCATTGGAATGAAGGTGACTGTTGAGCTGTTTGAGAACAACTTTTTCTAGTACTTTAGAGACAAAGGGTAAGTTTGAGACAGGCCTATAATTCTTCAGAATGTTGGGATCGAGGTCGTGCTTTTTCAGTAGAGGTGTGACTATTGCTGTTTTAAGAGCTGATGGAAAATTTCCTGACACAAGAGATGAGTTTACTATTTTAGTGATAATAGGTACAAGTTGTGGAAGGCATTGTGAGAAAACAGGAGCAGGTATGGGATCAAGGTCACATGATTTTATAGTCATTTCCTTCAGAATTGTCATGATTTCTTTTTCACTTGTGGGATGGAAGGAAAAGAGAGGAGTGCCAGTGAACTGGGGATCAGGGGGCGCATGCTGGAATTGAGTCTGATCCAGTCTGGAGCATATGTTTCGAACTTTGTCTGAGAAGAAGGCAGAAAATATGGATGGAAGTTCAGACAGGCTGTGGGTGTTAGGCAGAGGAGTTGTTTTTGCAGATCCAAGGAGATTTGAGGTGAGGGAAAAAAGATTTTATGGATGTAGCACAGAGAACTTGGGAAGAGTAGTAGTCTGTCTTTGCTGAATGGATTAAGAGTTTGACTTTGTTTATTTGTTTTCGGAAAAGCTGTTTGTTGATTTCGGTTTTTGACTTCCGCCACTGCCGTTGCCGGCGTTTGCGCTTCGCTATCAAGATGTCTTGGGTATACCATGGTGCACAGGGTCTGTCAGGGACGAGCTGGTCAGTAGGAGGTGCATGCTCATCAAGCAGTTGGCAGAGAATAGTGTTATAGTGATCAGAGAGGTCAGTGTGGTCAGAGACACATGCCCACACACACACATGCAGTCACACGCACACACACGGAGACTCAATTGTTCTGGTTCATATTTGCATACATATATGTTTCACTGTTGTTGCTGTGGGGTTTTGCACTTGTTTTTTGTGTGTATCTTTCTTCGCTTTATTTTTCTATTTGTCATGTTTTATCCACAGTCTTACATCACTAAGCGTGAGCATAACAACAACACACAAAAACACACAAAAACACACACATACACAAACAAACACACACACACATACATCAAACAACTGTAAAACTCCTGACTTGGAGAAGAAGAAAAAGAAGAAGAAGAAGAAGGAGGAGGAGGAGGAGGAGGAGGAGGAGGAGAGGAAGGAGGAAGAGGAGGAGGAGGAGGAGGAAGAGGAGGAGGAGGAGGAAGAGGAGGAGGAGGAGGAAGAGGAGGAGGAAGAGGAGGAGGAAGAAGGAGAACAAGAACAAGATAATGATGACGATGACAACAACCTTATTAACAACAACCAAAATTCCGAGGTAACAAAACAAAACCAGCCCCCCTACCTCTACAACCTACCTCCCTAAACAAATCCACAACTCCCACGATCAACACAACACAACACACACACACAACACAACACACAAACAACTACCAACACACAACACACAGCCTACCTGCGACTTGGGCCGAATCACGGGGTCCTCCACAATCAGGGACTTGTGCTCGGAGGTGGGGGACCCCCCGCTGACGGTGGCGCGGCGCTGTTTGGCGTCGGGCATGACGGGCAGGCTGTACAGCTGGGGCGACTGGGAGCCCGAGCGAAAGACGTCGTTGTCCGTGTCGTCCCCGTCCCCTTCCTCCCGCCCGTCCGCCTGTCTGTCCCTGCAGCAGAGAGCAGACAGTGCGTGTAGGCGTTTGTTGCTTTACAAGATTCAGCGCTATATACATTCCTTATATCATTATGATGATTATTATTATTAGACATTTGTGGATGTGGAATGGATGGATGGGTGTATGGATGGATGGGTGGGTGGATGGATGCATGAGTGGATGGATGGATGGATGCATGAGTGGATGGATGGATGGATGGGTGGGTGGATAGATGGATGGGTGGGTGGATGGATGGACGAATGGATGAATGGATGGATGGAAGGATGCAGCAGAGAGGAGGGAATGTGTGTAGAAGTTTGCAGGTGTGGATGTGGATGTGGATGGACGGATTTTTTCCCCCATTTATTTCATTTCATATATACCACTTTAAAGTCACGGCAGATTTCTGTGCACAAAATTCAGGCTGCTCTCCCCAGGGATGGATGGAATAGATGGATGGGTGGATGGATGGGTGGATGGATGGATGGATGCATGCATGAGTGGATGGACGAATGGACGGATGGATGGATGGATGGATGGATGGGTGGGTGGATGGATGGATGGATGGATGGATGCATGCATGCATGAGTGGATGGATGGATGGATGGATGGATGGATGGATGGATGGATGGAGATGTGGATGGATGGATGGACGGACCGATGGATGGATGGATGGACAGATTTTTTTTCATTTATTTTTTCCCATTTATACCACTTTAAAGTCACGGCAGATTTCTGTGCACAAAATTCTGGTTGCTCTCCCCAGGTATGGATGGATGGATGGATGGATGGATGGATGGATGGATGGATGGATGGATGGATTGATGGATGGATGGATGAGTGGGTGGGTGGGTGGTGGATGGATGGATGGATGGATGGATGGGTGGATGAGTGGGTGGATGGATGGATGGATGGATGGATGGATGGATGGATGGATGGATGGATACCCTGAGGGTCACCAGGAATAATTCACTCTTGTCTCACTCATCCCACCTGGGAGTTACTACTTTAAGATTGTAAATACAGTCTGAATGACCGGCGTGCATGTGTGACTGTTCCTTTCAAATACCTCACCCTATAGGCTGCTATACTCTGACTTCAGGGGATGTTCCTGTATAGATTGTTATGCTAAGAGCTTGTCGTGGGTGAACATCCCATCTTAAAGCATAACAACATTTTAGCGAATGCTTTGGTACTTAGCCTGCGTAATCAATAACCGACAAAAGGGGTTTTATTTAAGACTAGATCACTTGCAACAAAAATGTGTTGCCGCATGACTTTGTGATGACTGTAGTGTAGACTGTGTAGAGTGGCTAAATCCTACAAGTTTGTGAGCCTGTCCAAGCACAAGTCTTATGTGTAATGACTAATGTGTGTTATTTTTTGTATATTTTTTAAATTCTTTTATATCAAGGATAATGGAATAAGCACTTGTGTGCTTTTTTACATCCAGCCCCCGTGTGTATGCAGTTTTGTGAAATTTTGTCATCTGTTCCCACGGCACACAATGGCCTACTCTTACGAAAAGCGGAACAGGATTTAATGTGTGCGCAAGAGGTTCTGTGTGTGTGATGACTGACTGATGATGAATTTTAACACATGAATAAATGATATATAAAGAGCACACACACACACACAAACTCCACGTCCAAATCTGTGATCCCAGTACCAGGACTGAAGGAAACTACAGAGAGAAGTGGTGGGGGTTGCAGGAGAAGGCAGAGACATGGACAACAGGTATAGCTACAGACACAGACACATGTATACAGTACACACATACAGATACACGTTAACAATGTGAAACTATAAACCGAGGTCCCGTGGAGACATGGACAACAGGTATAGCTAAAGACACTGCACACATGTATAATACCAATCAGCTTACAGGTTAGCCATGTGTTACCGAGGCCATGCGCAAACGCAAACGCAAAACATCTTGCACACAGTGTTATTCCATTCTCCTTTTAAAGAAGTTAAGCATTTTATGAATAAAAAATACACAAAACGACATAACACATGGGGACTCTGTAAAACAACACAAATGCTTATCCCATACCTTGATATAAAGAATTTGTTATTTAAAGAGAACAGAGAAAGAGAGAGACACGAAGATCAGACACATGGAAAGACAGGCCTCTCCCATCATGAAGGTTGTTACAGAAGATAGGGAAAAGAGAATTGTAAAAAAGAGACAAGAGAGGAGGAGGAGAGAGAGAGAGAGAAGGAGGAGGGAGAAAGAGAGAGCTGAGAGAATAAGAGAGAGAGAGATGCGAATGCGAAAGTTATTCGATTAAGCCTTGCCCTCAATGAAGGGGTGTGTGTAAGAGAGAGAGAGAAAGGAGAAAAGAGGACAAAACATAGAGACAAGATAAAGGTGGAGGAGGGAGGGAGAGAGAGAGAGAGAAGGAGGCAAGGGCTGGGAGAAAGAGAGAGTCTGAGACAGAACTACTCACTAAGACAGAAACAAGAGACAGAGACTGAAACAAGAGACAGACTGAAACAAGAGACAGAGCCTGAAAGAAGAGACAGAGCCTGAAAGAAGAGACAGAGCCTGAAAGAAGAGACAGAGCCTGAAAGAAGAGACATGGACTGAAAGAAGAGACAGAGACTGAAAGAAGAGATGGAGACTGAAAGAAGAGACAGACTGAAAGAAGAGACAGACTGAAAGAAGAGACAGACAGAAACAAGAGACAGAAACTGAAATAGAAACAAGAAACAGAGACAGACTGAAACAAGAGACAGACTGAAACAAGAGAGACAGAGCCTGAAACAAGAGCCTGAAACAAGAGACAGAGCCTGAAAGAAGAGATGGAGACTGAAAGAAGAGACAGACTGAAAGAAGAGACAGACTGAAAGAAGAGACAGACTGAAAGAAGAGAGACAGAGCCTGAAACAAGAGCCTGAAACAAGAGACAGAGCCTGAAACAAGAGCCTGAAACAGAAACAAGAGACAGAGACTGAAACGAGAGACAGAGACTGAAACGAGAGACAGAGACTGAAACAGAAACAAGACAGAGACTGAAACAGAAACAAGACAGAGACTGAAACGAGAGACAGAGACTGAAACGAGAGACAGAGACTGAAACAAGAGACAGCGACTGAAACAGAAACAAGAGACAGACTGAAACGAGACAGCGACTGAAACAAGAGACAGAGACTGAAACGGTAACCAGAGACAGAGACTAAAACAAGAGACAGAGACTGACACGGTAACCAGAGACAGACTGAAACAAGAGACAGAGACTGAAACGGTAACCAGAGACAAAGACTAAAACAAGAGACAGAGACTGACACGGTAACCAGAGACTAAAACAAGAGACAGAGACTGAAACGGTAACCAGAGACTAAAACAAGAGACAGACAGAAACAAGCGACATAGAATGAAAGAAGAGACAGACAGAAACAGGAGACAGAGACAGAGAGTGAAACAAGAGACAGACTGAAAGAAAAAAAAAACCAGACTGAAAGAAGAGACAGAAACAGAAGACAGAAACCAGAGAGTGAAACAAGAGACAGAGACAGAATTATGAGGCAGAAACTGAAACAAAGAAACACGGACAAAGAAACGCAAAGAAACACAAAGAAATACAGAGACACAAAGATATACGGACAGAGAGACACAATGAAACACGGACAAGGAAACCTCACTGGGTCAAACATCAACCAATGCCCACCCACTCACAGGGACGGAGGAGGAAGTTACTGACTGTATTACAAAACACCACTTTTATATTCAATGGCATGCCACATAATACAATAGCCAAGAGAGGCAGTTTTTCTCACATATTATGAATAAATCTATACTCATGAGATTAAAATACTGATACAAAGCCACAAACCTCTCTTTCTCCCTCTCTCCCCCTCTTTTCTCTCACTCACTCTCTCTCTCTCTCTTTCTTTCTTTCTCCCGCTCTCTCTCTCTTTAATTCATATAGGTGATTGTATATCATACCAAGTAAAATTCTAGTTTTCTCACATTCCTGTAATCATTATGGATAAATACTCAGGCGATCAAAATACTGCTACAAACCCACCAACCTTTCTCTCTCTATTCACAGGTGAAGATTATATGTGTTAAACTTGATTCCCCCCCTCCCTTACATACTCATAAGATCAAAATATTGCAGCAAAGCTACAAATCTCTATGTGCATTGTGTGAAGATTGCAATACCATAACATAACGAGTGCTTTGATTTGCTGCTTTACAAGATTCAGCGCTATATAAATTCCATACATTATTATTATTATTATAACATGCAATACTTTAGTTTTCTCACAATCCCAACAGAAAATCATAAATTCTCCTAAAGATAATCAAAATAGGGCTGTAAAGCTAGAAACCCCCCCCCCCCCCCCCCCCACCACCCTCTCTCTCTCTGTGTCTGTCTGTCTCTCTATACACACACACACAACACACACTAAACATATGTATATGTGTGTGTGTGTGTGTGTGTGTGTGTGTGTGTGTGTGTGTGTGTATATTGTATAATGTTGTGTGTGTGTTATAGTTGTGTTTAGTATGTTGTGTGTGTGTGTGTGTGTGTGTGTGTGTGTGTGTGTGTGTGTGTGTATTTGAGGATTGTGTTATCATGCAACATTATAGTACTATAGTTCCTTCACATTCCCATATGAGTAAATATACTTTGGAAATCAAAATATTGCCAGCTAGCCACCCACCCACCTCTCTAGCTCTATAATTATATAACAGGTAAAGACTGTACTATCATACCATGTAATTTCCCATGGGGATGCTGGGGGGGGGGGGGGGGGGGGGGGGGGGGGGGGGGGTTCTGTCAGTATAAATAGCATCCCCAAATTCTGTGCTAAGAATTCCTTCTTTTCTATCCCTCTCTTTGTTTCCACCGTGTTAATTTTCTCCATGTCACCTCCTCCTTGTCTATTTCCTTCCTTCTTGGTGTCCATTCTCCTTTTCCCAGAAAGACTTAGAAGATAAACATCCTCTCCCACGCCAAAGTCGGATGCACTCCAGTGACAGATGCCAGCAGATCTTGTCTGAGAGTTCAATAAAGAAGAAGAAGAAAGAATAATGCTGCAAACTTACCAACCCCTCTCTATAGACGAAGATCATATTATCACACCATGCTTTACTCTTCTCACAATCCCATATGAATCATTTATACTCCGGGGATCAAAATATAGCCAAAAAGCTACCAACTTCTCTCTCTCTCTCTCTTCCTCTATATATATATATATATATATATATATATATATATATATATATATATATATAATACATACACACACAGTAATAAAATAGGTAAATACTGTATTATTATTCCGCGTAATACTTTACTTTTCTCACTCTCCTATAGGAATAAAAACTGACAATGATCAAAACATTGCTACAAACCTCTTCTCCTACTCTTCTCACAATTTAATATGAATAATTTATACTAAGGACATCAAAACGTAGCCACAAAGCTACATACCCCTCTATCTGTCTATAATATAGACACATATTAGGTAAAGGCTGTATCATTATTCCACATAATACTTTACTTTTCTAACACTCCCACAGGAATAAAAACGCATGACGATCAAAACATTGCTATATAAACCTCTCGCTATTATATACAGGTGAAGACTGTGTTATCACGCCATGTAATACCTTACTTTTTGTCACACTCCAACAGGGATAACAACACACGACGATCAAAACACTGCTACAAACCTCTCGCTATATATATATATACACACACAGGTGAAGATTGTAGTTATCATGCCACGTAATAACTTTTTTCCCCAGAAACACGCTCTTTCCCCTGACCCTTCTTATCACACACACACTTGACTTTAAAAATAACGTCGCAACCTTTTGTTGCTTTCATCTCATGCTGACGAAGGTGAAGATTATGGCCAAGACATTGAGAGTCAAGTATGGGTGGAACTTTGCCACCACACCTAACAAGACATTTTATTGTTGCTGATTTCATCCTGGTTGTATCACTGGGAGTGACAGCAGCGGTGGTCTAGGGTAACTAACGCACCTACCTAGAAAGCAAAAAGTCCGGGTCGGAAGTGTGTCGGTGGTTCAATCCCCATTTGAGCCCGGAAACTTTTCCCCCCATCCATTAGACCATGAGTGGTGGTCTGGGTGCTAGTCTTATGGATGAGATAATAAAGCGAGGTCCCGTGTTCTTCTTCTTCTTCCTTTTTCTGTCATGTTTCTCCCAGGGGAGGTTTGACATTGATGAGCCTTCTCCATCTCTCTCTGTTTTGAGCTTCCTCCTTATTTATGCCCCTTTCTCTAAGATCATCTGCAATACACTACAGGCAGTCCAGGTTTTGCTAGGTCTTCCCTTTGGTCTCTTTCCATCCACTACGAAGTTCATTGCTCTTTTTATGAAATAATTTAGCGCATGTAAAAGAACCCACGGCAAGAGAGTGGTCTCGGGCAAAATTCTGCAGAAAAAAAAGCCACTCTGATAGGGAAACAAAGACATCTGCAGACAGGGGGGAAAAAAAAAAAAAAAAAATAAATATATATATATATATATATATATATATATATATAAAATGGTGCCAGGGGAGAGCAGCCTGAATTTCACGCAGAGAAATCTGCCGTGACTTAAAGTGGTATAATGTAATAACAATAACAAGAATAGTAATAATGATAAAGTTGTAGGGGGGTGTTAATGACTACTTGACTTTAACGGAGAGAAACGGGTTGATCAGCTCAGTGGGAAGAGTGTCCAGACAAGTGATGTAGAGAAATTTGAGGGCACGAGAGTTCGAATCTTTGTTGAACTGTCTACTTTAAATTTGGGGGGGGGGGGGGGGGGGGGGGGGGGATGACTTGTTATTGTTGTGGTGGTTTACTCGTGTGTGTGTGTGTGTGTGCGCATCGGTTTGAGTGTGTGTGTGCATGCGTGTGTGTCTATGTGTGTCACTGTGTGTGTGTGTGTGTCAGTGTGTGCAAGAGTGAGTGTGTATGTGTAAGTGTGTGTGTGAGTGTGCGTGTCACTGTGTGTGTCAGTTGGTGTGTGTGTGTGTTGAGTGTGTGTGTGTGGAGTGTTAGTGTTAGTTCTTCAGTTTAACGTCCTTCCACCAAAAAGTGATATCAGACGATTTGTGTGTGTGTGTGTGTGTATGTGTGTGTGTGTGTGTGTGTGTGTGTGTGTGTGTGTGTGTGTGTGTGTGTGTGTGAGTGTGTGTTTGTGTGTGTGTGTGTGTGTGTGTGCGTGTGCGTGCATGTGTGAGTGTGTGTATGAGAGTGTGTATACGTCCGTGTATGTATGTGTGTGCATGTACGAGTGTGTGCGTGTGTGTATGTGCGTGCGTGCATGCGTGTGTGTATGTGTTTATGTGTGTAAGTGTGTGTGTTGTGTGTGTAGTGTGTGTGAGTGAATGAGTGTGAGTATATGAGTGAAATTGTTGGCGTGTGTGAGTGTGTGTGTGTGTGTGTGTGTGCGTGCGTGCGCGTGTGTACGTGTAAGTAAATATATCACAGAAATTGAGTTATGTATGTGTGTTCCTGTAGGTGTGTGTGAGTGTGTGTGTGCGCGCGCGCGCTTGTTTGCGTGTGAACATGCAAGTATGTGTGAGGGTCTTGCGTGTGTGTGTGTGTGTGTGCGTGTGTGTGTGTGTGTGTGCCAGTAAATAGCCTAATCAACAAACAGTTATACAAAACTTAGGGCCTTGCTAAAAAAAACCAAGTACCCCCCCCCCCCCCCCAAAAAAAACAACAAAAAAACCCTTTAGGGGAATAAGCAAGAACATGTTTCTAAATCTTCAACCAGTCTTGGATAACAAATAGAACAAGAAAAACTCTGAAAACTAACAATAGGTACTATAACTAGCCAAAAAGTTTGGACTTTGGGAACGTAGATATTAGCACAAAGTATGGGGTAAAAAACACAGGGCATTAAGAGAGGTTTACAGAACATTCATTTAAATGATAAGCTTTAAAACAAGATGATCAATCACAGGAAGATACCGACTGGGCTGTGTAGCAAATATTCAGAAATTTTGCAAAGAAGTATATCATTGTTTAGGATGCTTTTAAGCGTTACAGATGATTCTAAAAGTAAGGGATCTTTCAATGTTATAGAAACGATTTCTTTAATTCTAGGACAACCAGTAAGTAGATGCCTGGCGCTAATTTGTTTTCCACACATGCATATTATATTCTTGCAGTATTTTGTGCGAAGAGCATTTAAACGAAATCTATAAGCCAAGCTTGGTATATTTCTGGAAGCAGACATAGGTGACTTTGCACAGAAACGATTAGTGTTTTGTGTGTGGAGTGTGTGTGTGTGTGTGTGTGTGTGTGTGTGTGTGTGTGTGTGTGTGTGTGTGTGTGTGGTGTGTGTGTGTGTGTGTGGAGTGTGTGTGTGGAGTGTGCATGTGTGTGTGGGCGCGTGCACGTGTGTTCCTTTAAATGTCTATCCACTAAAGAGTGATTTTGACAGGACATGGGGAGGAGAACACACACACACAAACAAATTTTAAATTTACACACACACACCATCATTTATTCAGTCTTCCATGTTAAGTCTAAGATAATATCAATGTTATCAAATACTAACTAGTACAGGAAACAATAGTGTAGCAGTTACTAGGTCAGCGCTACATTTGAGACAGTACTGATATCATCTGTATCGAGTAACTAACTAGTACAGAAAACCGTATTAAAGAAAATATCGCAATTCCGAGAGAGTACTGATATTATCAGAAACTACCTAGAACATCATCACTGTTGCTTCTATCTACTGTATCAAGAGGATTGGTTATTGTCTTGCGTTATGTGTTGACATGTACTTGTCCTCATTTCATTACAGAAAAGAATAAAAATTGAAAAAAAAAATGATAACAGGCCAGAGGAAGAAACATTCCATGTTTTAAAATATAATCCGATTCCTAAATCACCCCCCTCCCTCTTTTCACTAGACTTCTTCGTCAAACACTCCAACAGCAACTATTACTGTCTGTCTATGAGCAAAAATAGTGTGCGCTGCCATTACGCCCCTGACAAGTCAGGCCCAGCACATCCGACTTCGGCATGGGAGAGAATAATTATCTTTTAAATCTTTCTGGGAAAAATACAGGAGAATGGAGCAAGGTGGCAGAAAATGGAAAAAAGGAGGTGACAGGAAGAAAAGGAACAAGACAGAAACAAAGACGGGGATAGAAAAGAGGGAATTCCTAGCACAGAATTTCCAAAAGGTGGGATGCTATTTATACTGACAGGCCCCCAGCATCCCCATGGGGAAATCACTAGTCTAAGACTGAGTGGAGATGTGGGTGCAACTGCTTTGTTTAAGGCACTGAACTGAGATTTGTTTGTAGGCAAGATACAATTACGCATCAAAAGATCCCACAGCAACGAAAGATGTGTCCCTGGCAAAAAGTTGAGTAGGAAAACCCACTTCAATAAGCAAATACAAATGCACCTACAGACATTTTTTGGTAAGATAAAGAGAGAGCAAACATTTCAGCATGCTGGTGTACTATGAATAAAGGTAAAGGAGTCCCATAACCTATGTGGTCCTAGGGGAGTGAGGCATCAGAGGCCTCAACTTCTCCAGGGGCCAGCATATTGAGGGCGGCGCCCATCTCCTCTCCCTCGCTGCTTTACCTTCCCTGACCCTAAAGAGGGCAGGTACCCATTTACAGCTGGGTGAACTGGGGGACTGTACTGAAGCCAAGGGGCACAAACGGTCACCCATCCAAGTGGTAACCATGCTTGATGCTGCTTAACCTTAACTAGGGGAAAGCGGGTGCTCTGACCACCAGGCAAATACACACACAGAATTTTTTTCTCTTTAAGATAAAGAGAGAGCAGACATTTCATCAGGATGCATGTGTACTATGAATACAAGGTGACAAAACAGACTGACAAATCTGGCAGAGAGAGGGGAAGGAAGTTTAAAAACAGAACTAAACAAAAACAATGCTTTCATCTTAGGTTAATGCAATATGAGAGAGAGAGAGGAGAGAGAGAGAGAGGAGAGAGAGAGAGAGAGAGGAGAGTGGTAGGTGGAGGGTGGTGTGTGTGTGTGTGGTGTGTGTGGGGTGTGTGTGTGTGTGTGTGTGGCATGGTGTGGTGTGGTGTGGTGTGTGTGTGGAGAGGGAGAGAGAGAGAGAGTATGTGTGTGTGAGTGTGTGTGGTGGTGGTGGTGGTGTGTGTGAGTGTGTGGGTGTGTGTGTGTGTGTGTGTGTGTGTGTGTGTGTGTGTGGGTGTGTGTGTGTGGAGAGAGAGAGAGAGAGAGAGAGAGAGAGAGAGAGAGAGAGAGAGTGTGTGTGTGTGTGTGTGTGTGTGTGTGTGTGTGTGTGTGTGTGTTTGTGGTGTGGTGTGTGTGGGTGTGGGTGTGTGGTGTGTGGGTGTGGTGTGGTGTGTGTGTGTGTGTGTGTGTGTGTGTGTGTGTGTGTGTGTTGTGTATGTGTACATGTATGAGAGAAAGAAAAAGAGAAAGATGGGGATGAAGAGAAGAGAGAAGAGAGGAGAGAGAGAGAGAGAGAGAGAGAGAGAGAGAGAGAGAGAGAAATGGAGAGGAGAGAGAGAGAAAATGGGGGAGAGAGAGAGGGGGGAGGAGAGAGAGACAGGGGGGGGGGGGGGGGGGGGGGGAGAGAGAGAGGGGGGAGAGGAGAGAGAGAGACAGGGGGGGAGAAGAGAGAGAGGGGGGGGGAGGGAGAGAGAGAGAGGTAGATGGTAGGGAGAGAGAGATAGAGGTGCATGTGGTAATTCAATTTTGTTATTTTTTGTTTTAAAGTTATTCCATCATTATGTCTCAACACCATATTCAACCAAACACTGATCAGAGTCATGTGTCAAAGTGACAAAAACACACAAAACAACATTAAAGAATGAAATAAAAGCAGAGACCGACACCTGAAATATTGCAACCACAAGGGTCCCCCCCCCCCCCCTCACCCACCTCCCAAAGTACTGTAACCATACCTCTGAACATGGGTTTGTTTTTTTCATTGATTTAATCATTCATTCAACCTTTTAAAACCCACCACCAACACCCCATGCAACCCCCACCAAAATACTGATTGTATCACTCCTCATTAGTATCAGACAACAAATGCCCGACTGCAAAATCTCAACAATCAATAACCTTCAATTTAGTTTCCATGACACATAAAATCCCTACTGTTCAGTACTAAAAACAACCCTTGAACATATGGAAACAAACCTCCGCATATTCACCCTGTATAAAGTAAATGTTATAAGAAAAATATCAACCAACAAAACCTTTTTTTTTCCTAGTAAATAAAGACTTATCACAAAACGCAACATTTTCTACAACACATTCCACCACAACCATTCAAAACTTACGTCATTTTCTTCCACTGACGATGGCTCACAGAGAGCGCAGAACACCCATTCACTGCCATGTACACACCAACTAGGACCATACACAGAAAAACATCCCTTGTGCGAGACACAACTACAAACTAAAATCCCCTCTGCTGGACAAAAAACCCAAAATAAATCCCACATCAACCACTGGGCTGAAAAAACGCTTCAAAGCGAAGTGTGTGGATCCTGACTCAAAGTGGTGTGGTGGTTTTTTAAAAATCTTCCTGCGTGGAGTCACTGCTATGTTGGGTTGGTGAGAGGAGGAAGAATATAAGCGGGTCAACCAGTCAGTGGTAGCTCAGAGGGTTTTTATACCAGTGTTATTTGTATAGCCGAGAGAAAACATGATGTAGCCATGTATACACAAGTATTGCATACAGTCACACACAAACATATATGTGTGTGTGTGCGCGCGCGCGCACGCACACACACATACATACATAGAGATATATTGCATACATCTCTCTCTCTCAATCTCACACACACACACACAATGTGCCTGTACACACACATGCATTCATTCACAAACACACACACACAAGTACAAATGTACACATCACACACACACACACATGTGTGCATGCACACACACACACATACACACGCAGGCAAATTTACCCTCCACTCTCTCACACACACACATGATCTCTCACATGCACGCACACACACACACACACACACACACACACACTCTCTCCCTCACCTTGCACGTTCAAATCTAATTTTGTTGATGTCCTCTACAAGACATTAACGATATGTCCTCTACAAGACATAACGATATTTGGAACCTGTCTCACTTCCTTCAAAAAGCCTTCAATCTGAGAGAGTTTGCAACATCATAGTTCATTATCATGACTCTCATAGTCTCATATTGTTGACTGTATGTTGTTGCAATGTTTTTGATGATTTGGCTTTTTGTTCACTTTCCCCTTCATTATGGGCTATGGCCTAATGAATAAACATCCAAATCCGAATCTCTCTGAAACACACACACATTGTCTTTTCATAGAAAATCTTAGTCAGGAAAAATGGAAAATGCACAAGGATCACTCTACCCTTTCCCTGTTCAGACTGGGTTTTCCGGCATATGACCACATAACCTGCATGTCTGAAACCATATGGACAATCTGAAAGCTCTGAAACGATGCAAACTGCATTAGGGGCAGGCAGGTAGGTAGGCAGGTAGGTAGGACACGCTGTACACACACCTCAGCAGGGAGAATCAAACCATGCAACCTCAGTTATAGACAGACCATGAGTTCAACCCTCTAACCGCCAGCCTGTTCTACCCCCCAATGCAGTTTACACATCATGTCAACCATTTCAAAGTGGTACTCCCCTCCATGGGGATGCCAGGGGCCTGTCAGTATAAACAGCATCCCCACCTTCTGGAAATTCTGTGCTACTAGACACTTCCTCTTTTCTATCACACTCTTTGTTTCTACTGGAGCTTATAGTACTGGAGTTTCTTCACATTCTTATATGAATGAATACTCACAAAATCAAAATACTGTTGTCCCCCATGGGATGCAGGGGCCTGTCGTATAAACAGCATCCCCACCTTCTGGAAATTCTAAGCTTGGAATGAACTTTTTCTATCCCTCTCTTTGTTTCTGCCTTGTTTCTTTTTCTTCCTGTCACCTCCTTCTTGTCTATTTTCTGCCTTCTTGGTCCATTCTCCTGCACTTTTTCCCCGAGCAATTCTCTCATGCCCAAGTCAGATGTGCTGGGCCTGACTTGTCAGGCGCTTAACGGCAGTGTGACGCATTTTTGCTCATATAACAGTTAATAATGGTTGTTGTCTGTGCGTTTGATGAAGAACAAGAAGAATTGGTACCAACTTCATTCCTCTAAAGTCCTTCAAATGAGATTATTTCTTCTTTGAACACACAGACAGCAACTATTGTGATTTGTCGAACATGAGCGACAATACATTAGCCAGCTGCTGACAACTCAGACCCAGTGCATCCGACTTTGGCATGGGAGAGTATGCTATGTTTTAAAGTCTTTCTTGGGGGAGACAAAAAGGCAGGAGGACAGACCAACAGGACAGAAAGAAGACAAGAGGGAGGTGACAGGAAGAAAAGAAACGAGGCAGAGACAAAGTGAGGGATTGAAAAGGAAACCCCAACCAACTTCCAACCAAGGAATATTACATACACATGCAGAAGATCAAATATGCATGTTAAAGATCCCGTATTTTCATGTCAGTGTTTTGATGGGTTACTGAAACACGGGACGGGATAGCTCAGTGGTCGGAGCACTCGCTTTCCCCCAGCCAAGTTAAGCAGCGTCGAGCGTGGTTACCAGTTGGATGGGTGACCGTTTGCGCGCCTTGGCTTCAGTACAGTTCTCCCAGTTCACCTGGCTGTAAATGGGTACCTGCCCTCTTTAGGGTCAGGGAAGGTAAAGCAGCGAGGGAGAGGAGATGGGCGCCGCCCTCAGTATGCTGGCCCTAGAGAAGTGAGGTCTCTGACGCCTCGCTCCCCTACGACCTTATAGGTTATGGGACTCCTTTACCCTTTACCTTACTGAAACACGAACATACCCAGCATGCATCCCCGAAGTTGGAATGCAGCGACCTTCATAGTTGGAAAAAGCAATCACATATGTAAAATCTCACCATTGGTGAACCTTGGAACAAGGAAAACAATTCACCGTCTGAAAAAGCATTAACATTTTTTTTTTTAAAGTTTGTTAAAAAAAACCCACATAATGACAAGACAGTAATAAGCCATTCATTTTGCGGTAAAAGGGAAAAAACACTTTCTTCTCTCTCTTTAAGTAGTTCTGAATACCTGAAAAACTTTCCAGGTTAGATTTTGTGATTCATGACAATGGGAAACAAACTATACACATCTGTGCATACCTATAAACAGCCAGCCACTAAAAGAACCAAAAATAGAAAACACTAAACATGAAATTATACACGCAAACACACACTCACAACACACACCGTGCGAATGCACACACACACCACACACACACACAACACCCACACACGCACACACACACACAACCGACCCATCGAACACACACACATACACACACTCACTACCCACCCCCAAACACACACTCACTACCCACCCCCAAACACACATACACTCAATCAAACACACACAACACTACTCACACATACCCACACCCCCAAACACATCCACCCACACCACACACACACCACAACACACACTCCCAAACACACACACACACACAACACCCCCCCCCTACACACACACACCACAAACCCCCACACAACACACCCCCACCTACACACACACACACACACACAGAGAAAAACGAAAACAGGCAAGGTAAAACAGCACACCAATACACACACACTCTAACAGGGAAGACAGACACCAAAATCCACTAGTATTGATGGAAATCTCAAGACACCGGTAATATTGACACTCAGGACTCAGTCAGGGCGTGTTCCTTTCCAGAAATCAGGAAGTAAAACCTTTCTTTTCTTAACCACTTGACCTAAACAACCAGATAAAAAAAACCACCCTTGGGTGTGAGTGAGGTGGGGGTAGATGGGAGAGAGGGGTGGGGTGGAGGGGGGGGGGGGGGGGGGTAGTAGAGGGTGGAAAATATGCATCCTGGTTGAATCACATTTATGGTGGATAGACTTCTCAGTTCAGTTTACAGATCACTGCAGACACAAGGGCTGAAGGTGAAATGGTGGTATGAGGGAGTTGAGTTCATAGAGAAAAAGAGAGGAATTGCGTTGTGGTGTGTGGTGTGTGTGTGTGTGTGTGTGTGTGTGTGTGTGTGTTGTGTTGTGTTGTGTTGTGTGTGTTGTGTTGTGTTGTGTGTGTGTGTGTTTGAGAGAAAGAGAGAGAGAAAGAGAAAGAGAAAGAGAGAGAGAGAGAGAGAGAGAGAGAGTGATCGTGCATGCGTGTGTGTAAGTTTGTGTTTGTGTGTGTGTGTGTGAGAGAGAGAGGAGAGAGAGACTGACAGATAGATAGATAGAGAGAGAGAGATAGATAGATAGATAGATCGATAGAGTGTGTGTGCACGTGCACATGTGCGTGCATGCATGTGTGCATATGCGCAAGTGCACGTGCATGCATGTGTGTGTATGTGTGCATACAACTATATGCATGTGTGTGTGAGGAAAGTTCATACATGTGCATGCACCGGTGTAAACCTGCCACTACACAAAACGGGTATAAAATGAATTGTAAATATCTTTTATACATGTGTACACCAAAACTTGGGAACGGGATAGCTCGGTGGTCAGAGCACTCGCTTTCCCCAGATAATGTTAAGCAGCATCGAGCATGGTAACCACTTGGATGGGTGACCGTTTGTGCGCCTTGGCTTCAATACAGTTCCCCAGTTCATCCAGCTGTAAATGGGTACCTGCCTCTTAGGGAAGGTAAAGCAGCGAGGGAGAGGAGATGAGCGCCACTCAATATGCTGGCCCCTTTAGAAGTTGAGGTCTCTGACGCCTCACTCCCCTATGACCACATAGCCTATGGGACACCTTTACCTTTTTTTTTTAAAGACCAAAACTATTGTAAAGTGTTGTTGCTTCCTGCAATGTATGTGCAGAGTAACACTGTGAATCCTTCAACCTTATTCTGGCTGGTGGCACACTGGCTACATAATGTTCTGCCTGCTTGTCTGCCTGCCTGCCCAGTCCTCCATCAGCTGTCTGTCTGTCTGTCCGTCTCTCCCTCTCTAATGTTTTAAATGGGGGACGGGATAGCCTAGTGGTTAGAACATTGCACTCGCAATCTCACAACCCGGGTTCGATTCTCGTTCAAGGGGATATTTTCCCCTGGAGTTAACATCAGTGCAGACTATCACTCTCCCCAAAAGTCCTTCCGATGAGACTATAAACCGAGGCCCTGTGTGCTAACGCACGCAGAACATCTTGCGCACACGTTAAATCCTGTTCCACTTTTCGTAAGAGAGGGCCAATGTGTGCCAGTGGGAACAGATGACAGAATTTACAAAACCGCATACACACGGGGACTGGGTGTAAAAAAGCACATAAGTGCTTAAATTCCATTATCCTCCATATAAAAGAATAGACAAATTTTAAATAATGATAATAACGTCAAAGTTAACGTCAGACTCTTTTGTCATTCTTCCTCATTACATTTCCAAATCATCAGGGTTCGAAACCCGTTATGACATCAAAGTGGGAGACGAGGAAAGAAAACCGCAAGACAATTGAAGCAAATGTTCTGACACCCCCCCCCCCCCCCCCCCCCCACCCCTCTCCCCATCCACAGCATTTCCTGTCTCTCTTTTTTATGTACTTCCACGACAGAACATCCACACACACGCTACATGGGCGTATGCATGTGTGTATGTGCACACACACATGAACGCAGCACACACACGCTCATATGGACGTGCTTACACATACATACACACATATAACACACACACACACACACAAAGTGCCCAAGGCAAGGAAACACACACACACACAACATGTGCATGTTTGAATACATGCACACACACAGCATGTGCATGTTTGTATACATGCACACACACACACACAACATATGCATGTTTGTATACATGCACACACACACAGCATGTGCATGTTTGTATACATGCACACACACACACACAACATATGCATGTTTGTATACATGCACACACACACACAACATGTGCATGTTTGTATACATGCACACACACACACACAACATGTGCATGCTTGTATACATGCACACACGCACAACATGTGCATGTTTGTATACATGCGCACACACACACACAACATGTGCATGTTTGTATACATGCACGCACACACAACATGTGCATGTTTGTATACATGCACACACACACACAACATGTGCATGCTTGTATACATGCACACACGCACAACATGTGCATGTTTGTATACATGCACACGCACAACATGTGCATGTTTGTATACATGCACACACACACAACATGTGCATGTTTGTATACATGCACACACACACAACATGTGTATGTTTGTATACATGCACACACACACACACAACATGTGCATGCTTGTATACATGCACACACGCACAACATGTGCATGTTTGTATACATGCGCACACACACGCACACGCACAACATGTGCATGTTTGTATACATGCACACACACACACACACAACATGTGCATGTTTGTATTCATGCGCACACACACACACGTGCATGTTTGTATACATGCACACAACACACACACACAACATGTGCATGTTTGTATACACACACACACACAACATGTGCATGTTTGTATGCATGCACACACACAACATGTGCATGTTTGTATACATGCATGCACACACACAACATGTGCATGTTTGTATACATGCACACACACACAGCATGTGCATGTTTGTATACATGCACACACACACACACAGCATGTGCATGTTTGTATACATGCACACACACAGCATGCGCATGTTTGTATACATGCACACACACACACAACACAAAACATGTACACATTCTTTTAAGGTCACTTCCAAAAAATATATATCATAATTTCCTTTTTCATCAAATATCACTATGAAAGAAGAAACAATAAATGAAAGAAAGAAAGAAAATAAGAAAAGAAAAGAAAAGAAAACACACACATACACAAACACACACACACACATACACACACGCACATCCTTGTAGGAAAAAGGAAACACAGTGAAACATACTGATATTGTATAAAGAGACACAGATAACAATGATGGGAAATATGAACAATGATAGGAAATAATATGCATCTATCTATCTATCTCTATCTCTATATATATATATATGTGTGTGTGTGTGTGTGTGTATGTGCGCTTTTATAGTTTTCAAGGAGACACTCAGAAATGTGGTTTGTCTCTCTTGTCCGTGTCTGTCCTTCTCTGTCTTTTTGTCTGTCTGTCTGTGACTCTGTACGCTGCTATAAATGTCTCTTTAGCTGTCATGTAGTCTCCTGTGTGTGTGTGAGTTCGTGTGAGTGTGTGCATGCATGCATGCGTGCGTGTGTGCGTGCAAACATGCATCCATGCATGTGTGTATATACTTTTTTTTGATTAGAGAAGATATTCAAAGTTGTGTGTGTGTGTGTGTGTGTGTGTGTGTGTGTGTGTGTGTGTGTGTGTGTGTGTGTGTGTGTGTGTGTGTGTGTGTAAGTGTGTGTGAGAGAGAGAAAGAGAGAGAGAGGGAGTGTGTGTGTGTGTGAGTGTGTGTGTGTAAATGTGTGCACGCGCATGTGTGTGTGTGTCTTTCTGTCTGTGTGCACATACATACATACGCATACATGCAAAAATGTATGCACATGCAAATATTTTATTTTATTTTTTTATTCTATTCTTTTATTTCAAGGATAATGGAATAAGCACTCGTGTGCTTTTTTCATCCAGTCCCCGTGAGTGTACAGTTGTGTAAATTTTGTAATCTGTTCTCACCGGCACACAATGGCCTACTCTTCCGAAAAGTGGAATGGGTTTTAACATGTGCGCAAGATGTTCTGCATATGTTTGCACACAGGACCTTGGTTTATAGTCTCATCCGTGTATGTATGTGTGTGTGTATATGTGTATGTGTGTGTGTGTGTGAGAGAGAGAGAGAGAGAGAGGTGTGTGTGTGTGTGTGTGTGTGTGTGTGTGTGTGTGTGTGTGTGTGTGAGAGACAAACAGACTGTGTGAGAGAGAGACAGAGACAGAGAGAAAGTGTGTGTGTGTATGTGTGCATGTGTATACATACATACTTTTTTTTTTAAAATTAGAGAAGACATTCAAAGAGTGTGTGTGTATGTGTGTGTGTGTGTGTGTGTGTGTGTGTGTGTGTGTGTGTGTGTATGTCTGTTTCTTCATGTGCACACAAGTTTGTTCATTCTTGTATTTATTATCTGTTCACTGTAAGTAACATAAGATACGAGGTGAGGGGTGGGTGGGGGGTGAGGGGCAGGGGGAGAAATAATAGCAGAAATAACAGACAACAATAAGAACAGAGAGGTCACATGTAACAGTTTAGCATTAAACAAATGTAAACCATAAAAAACTGTAACACTGGGAAAACAATTTTTAACAGAATTTTGCAATCAATAAATACAGATGTTTAAAAAGCCATCTTCGATAAGGAAACTAAAAGACACACAGACAGGAAAATGTCATAAACGAACAAAGAAAGTGACATTGCTATTATGGTGATACACTGTCACCAGGTAGAGCAGCCCAAAGTTCACACAGCAAAACCTGCTGCGACCAAAAGTAGTATAATTACGAACCTTAAAGAAATGCAATTAAACAGGTACGCACACTTATTATGTCTTAAGTGTATGAACGGGCATGCATGCTTGAGCACACAAGACTACGCCTGTGTATGAGAGACTACGCCTGTGTATGAGAGATTGTGGACCTGTGTGGATCGGTGGTCTAGAGGTAACCCACCTCCTGCCTAGAAAGCAAAAAGTTTGGGTTGGAAGTGTGCGGTGGTTCAATCCCCATTTAATAATAATAATAATAATAATTATAATAATGTATGGAATTATTTGGGCCTGAAACTTTTTCCCCATCCATTAGACCATGAGTGGTGGTCTGGGTGCTACTCTTTTGGATGAGATGATAAACCGAGGTCCTGTGTGTTACACATAATTATTTAGCGCATGTAAAAGAACCCTCAGCAACAAGAGAGTTGTCCCTGGCAAAATTATGTATAAAAAAAAGCCGCTGTTATAAAGTAACAAATACAGTTGCAGACAGGAAAAGCAAAAAACAGTAAAGGGCGGTGCTGCTCTTGTGGCAAAGTGCTCTCACCGGGAGAGAGCAGCCCGAATTTCATTCAGAGAAATGTACCAAGACTTAAAGTGATATACTATACAATACAATACAATACAATATAATAATAATAATAATAATAATAATAATAATATATGGAATTTATATAACGCTGAATCTTGTAAAGCAACAAATCAAAGCGCTCATAATAGTATGAATGTTTGCAGACATGACTTCTTGTACCCATCTACAGCTACACAGACTTAAGCCTGGCAACAGATTTGATTTTCTGAGGAGTTGTTGGGTCACTTGACACTTGAAAGTTTTCTGCAAGTGTGTCATGGTGGTGGAGCTCATCCCTCAACACGGCTGCAGGATGCATGCTGGGTATGTTCGAGAATGTCATCCATGCCACCAGCCATAGCTTCCCTACCCTTGCTCTACAAAAAAGTGGATGATTTTTTTTTTTTTTGAAAGTGTGTGCAAGATGTTCTGCAAGCATTCATACAAGGGACCTAAGAAAGAAAAGTGGTAGAATGGTTAAGACATTCACCTGCCAAACAAGTAAACTGTGAGGTTCTGGGTTCGATTCCCATCGCAGCCTTTCTTCCCAGTTTGATGG
>CM054152.1:58370907-58440907 GCA_028751875.1 Rapana venosa | reverse complement strand
GTCTCATCCGAAAGACTTTGGGGGAGAGTGGAGTCTGCACTGACGTTAACTCCAGGGGAAAATACCCCCTGAACGGGAATCGAACCCGGGGTCGTCAGATTGCGAGCGCAATGTTCTAACCACTAGGCTATCCCGTCCCCCCTTTCTTGGGAGCAACCAGGAAGACAAAACACTATGTGAGAGGCCTGTTACTGTCTTTGGTTGGTCGGTCAGGATCCAGCAATACGACTCCACCTCACGTCCCCCACGCCCCTCTGTGACATTCGACCTTCCACCAGGCTGTGCTGCACTGCTGCACCAAAACGACCTTGCACACTGAACACTGAACCTCCCCTGTGCTCGCACATGATTCAGCTTTTTAAAAATAAATTTTTTTGTTTTTTTATTCTTCCTCCTTTGGTGGATTACGGTGATCTAGTGGTAATGCAGCTGTCTAGACAATGAAAGGTGGTGGGTTTGATTTCCAGTCTGATGCAAGCCTTCTTTCTTGTCTTCACCATTTACTAGACAATGATGGTGTGTGTGTGCGCGTGTGTGTGTGTGTGTGTGTGTGTGTGTGTGTGTGTGTGAGTGTGAGTGTGAGTGTGCGTGCATGAGTGAGAGTGTGTGTGTGTGTGCGTGCGTTGTGCGCATGCATGCATGTGTGAGAGTGCGTGTGTGTGTGTGTGTGTGTGTGTGTGTGTTGTAGTGTGTGAGTGTGGACTTTTTTCTTCAACTATTTACTAGACCATGAATGATGGTCTGGGTGTTAAGTCTTTCAGATGATATGCTGAATCAAGATACTGTGAGGGCAACTTACGTTCCTCATACAAAATAATCATTGATGAATTAAACTTCTTCTTCAAACGCTCAGACAGCCACTACTGTTGTCTGTCACATTAGCGGCGAAAATGCGTTGCGCTGCCGTTTAGTGCCTGACAGATCAGGCCCAGCACATCCAAGTCATTACTACGTCAAAGAATAAGAAGGGGGATGGCAGGATGGTTTAGACGTCCGCATGCCAACAAAGAAACCGTGAGGTTCTGAGTTCGATTCCCAGCCTCATCCTTTCTTCCCAGTTTGACAGAACAAAACACCAAAAATCACACCGAATGTCAAAGACCTTCGAAAGAGACTATAAATCTAGGCATCAGGTGCAAATCTACTCAGAACATCTTGCGCACACGTTAAAAACCTATTTCAGCAATCGGGGGAGTAGGCCATTGTGTGCCAGTAGGAACAGATGACAGAGGAGAAAAAAAACCACAGCATGCACACAGGTCTCGTGTTTAAACACCATCCCTGAAGTCGAAATGCAGCTACCTAAATGGTGTGTGTGTGTGTGAGAGATGGGGGGGGGGGGGGGGGGGGGGGGGGGGGGGGGGGATGGTTGCATACGCATAAAAAAAATATTAATCTTGAAGCTGTAGCTGAGGAATGAAAAAAAAAAAAACAGGAAGACACACACACACAATATATATGTACATTATAATAATGCTCGCAATGTTGAAAACGTTTCATCAGCCTGCCACTGCAGCACACAAACGCATGCACATTAAGTGATTTGTGTGCGAGTCTGATTTTTATCCCTTTCACCGCTATTGAAAGGGAGCAAGAGGCCATGAACACACCAACAAGGAAGACTCAATTCCCCAAGGCCATAGCAGATTTCACTATCAAGAGCCCACATAACAAAGCACTGAAAAGGAAACAACCAAAACCACGGTCAGAAGGAATTCAACCACCGTGAACACAATCAATATCATCAACAATACTAAAAAACATAATTAAAAAAAAATTAGTTTCCTAACCTCAATTCCCTCTTGTCATACAAGAGAGTCTCTCGATATATTTTCCTTATTAATTTTTTTTTTTTTAACACTATCCCTTATGTTAAGCGAGAGACCCCTCTTTCCCAGTACATGTGCGCATGTGTATACTACTGTAACCCAGTAGTGGGTGATACGGAGGGAAGGGTTAAGTAGATGGTTACCCTATAGCGGGTTACCCGTAGGGAAAAGTTAATTAATGAATCTGCTAATATGGATGTAACATTGCCCAACTGAGGATTATTCAGTTAAGAATTTCTGCAGGAAAAGAGTGTTTTTTTCAATTTATTTTATTCTTTTCTTTCGAGGATAATGGAATAAGCACTTGTATGCTTTTTTTTACATCCAGTCCCCATGTGTATGCAGTTTTGTAAATTTTGTCATCCATACCCACAAGTAGACAATTGCCTACCCTTTCGAAAAGCGGAACAGGTTTTAACCTGTAGGCAAGATGTTCTGCGTGCATTCGCACACAGAACCTTGGTTTATAGTCTCATCCGAAGGGTGTGTGTGTGTGTGTGTGTGTGTGTGTGTGTGTGTGTGTGTGTGTGTGTGTGTGGTGTGACTTGACTTATGCCTCTTGGTTCCTTGGGGAACATAGGGCTGCAACAACACCCCTCCAACGAACTCGGTTTTGGGAGATCTTCTTCAGCTGAGCCCATGTCATTCCGGCTGCCTTCGTTTCTTCGTCAGTGTGTGGTGTGGTAGAAAAAATTACTTTGGTGGGTGATGGGGATAGAAGTTTTTTGGGGGAGGGGGGAGAAGAATGTTTTTTGTTGTTTGCTTCTTGTTGGCTTGTTTGTTCGTTGTTGGGGTTTTGGTGGTGGTGTTTTTTTTGGGGGGGTGGGGGGAGTTTTTTGTTTGGCTGGGTTTTTTTTTAAAATTCATACAAGGGTAATGGTGGATTTTGTTTCCTCTGGTGGCAACCACACCTTACAAATGTAGGGTTTATACAGGATGGAGTGATTCAGGATGACATAGACTTGTGGCTTGACTTGGCTGGACTCTGTGTGTGTGTGTGTGTGTGTGGTGCGTGTGCGTGCGTGTGTGTGTGTGTGTGTACGTGCGTGCATGCACACGCATGCTGTATACTGAGCTGATTTCTGTCGTGTTGCTTTACAATGGGTTAAGAAGCAATGTTGTGCAAACTTGCACTGCACTAGATTTCATGATATCACGTTGTGATGTTTTATTAGTCACAGCAAACTTCTCTGTATCAAATTCAGGCTGCCTGCCCTAGGGAATGTCACACTCCACCATGAAATGAGTCATGTAGCACCTAACAGGATAGCCTGGTGGTTAAGAGTAATGCATCTGTGATCTGCTGATCCGGGTTCCAATTTCGTTCAAGAGGGTTTTTCCACTGGGGTTTACATCAGTGCCAACTCCACTCTCCCAAAAAAGCCCTTTGGATGAGACTATAAACTGAAGTCCCATGTGTGAACACATGGAGAACGTCTTGCGCACAAGTTAAAACCCGTTCCACTTTTTGGAAGAGTACACCGTTGTGTGCCGGTGGGAATGGATGGCAAACTTTACAAAACTGCATACACATGGGGAACTTTACAAAACTGCATACACACGGGGACGGGATGAAAAAAAGCACATGAGTGCTTATTCCAGTATCCTCGAAATAAAAGAATAGAATAAATAGATAAAAGAATATAAATAAATATAAAAAACCCTTTTCCACTAGGAGCCATTTTAGGCAGGTGGGGGTCAGGCTGTCAATTTTGATTGGTTATTAACCTATAGCCATTTTTCTTATTAACTTTTAACCCATAGCCATTTTTCTACTTTATTTTGTTTCTGTTTGCCTGAAAATGTGTTTAAAAAACACCAAAGCCCTCAATCTGACCATCTATTACAATGCAAAACTTGTCAATTTCTCATTTCGTCACTTCCTGCAGTCCATCATTCCAATTTTAACAAATTTTCAAAGAATTGTCCAATCTTCAATCTCTTTTCTATTGAATAGCCTTTTTTAAAAATTATTATTGCAGATTCATAATATTTTACCAACTAAAACCTGACCTCTGGTGCATTGTAACTCATTATGTGGTGGAACGTCACATTTGTGTACAGTACCATGTATGTAGAGTGTAAAGCTAAAAAAGGTCAAGGTGTCCCATAACCTATAAGGTCGTAAGAGAGCTAGGCTTCAGACTTCAGCTTCTCCAGAGGCCAGCATATTGAGGGCGGCGCCCATCTCCTCTCCCTCGCTGCTTTACCTTCCCTGACCCTAAAGAGGGCAGGTACCCATTTGTAGCAGGGTGAACTGGGGGACTGTACTGAAGCCAAGGTGTGGTCACCCATCCACTTGGTAACCACGCTCAATGCTACTTAACCTTAGCTTGGGGACAGCGAGTGCTGTGACCACTGAGCTATCCTGTCCCCTATATGTAGAGTGAACACCACACACAAACTGATAAAACCACTGGACATAAATCACACCAACCATCCCCAGCCCTTTCTTGACAAAGGGCTTGTGATAGGTCTGAATGCTTCAAGGACTCAAGCTATACAAGTCCACAACAGCAGGTGAGAACTCGTCATCTTTTATTATATTATATTATTATATCATATTATTTATTTCATATTTATATTTCATGCCCATGTCACAAAACATCTTGTTTCACAATAATTATGAAGTAGAGCCATCGTGATATAATCACAGGTTATGTAATGAAATATCATCATGCATTTTTTTTTTCCAATGTTATAAGTTAGAGCTATTATATAATACACAATATTTATAAGTTAAGAGTCACTATAATATACAGTCACTGTAAGCAACAATTTCTATAAGGCACCTTTATTCACAATCACACACACACACACACACACATACATATGGCCTATCACTTAACAGAGCGTACATGCACATGAATTCACACCCTTTCGCTTATATGTTTATCACTGCGCTGCTTGTCAATAATGATAATGAACACTTATAGAGAAGGTATCACCAGAAAATCTGCTCAGAGTATGTCAATCTCCCATATTAATGCGTTTAAGGGTCATTATGTTGATTATGTCAATTGCTCCATATCAGTGTCATACATCTACATAACAGCAAACATTTCATGTCATCAAGTTTCCACCTCCACTCCCCCACCCCCACTAATTGAATGCACTTTTGTACAACTAACTGTGTATGAGTGCTTAAAACTTAAGCGAGAGTCCATGTCAAATCTGTAGTATCCATCTGATAGATCTGAAGTGGGACAGACTGAAAATACAGAAAACATTGAGTCCTGCTTTAACACCACCACCACCCCCCCTTCCCCCTACACACACACACACACACACACACACACACACATACACAGAATGGTGGGGATTTTCTGACTGATTAGTGCCGACTCCCCTCTCCCCAAAAGTCCTTCAGATTAGACTATAAACCGAGGTCCCGTGTGCGAACACACGCAGAACATCTTGGACACATGTTAAAACCTGTTCCGTTTTTTAGAAGAGTAAGCCATTGTGTACTGGTGGGAATGGATGACAAGATGTACAAAAAAGCATACAAATGGCGACAGTTTATATATATACATTATATATATATCACACACACATATATATATATGTGTTTTTTCAAAACAGTACCAACATGAAAGAAAGAGAGAGAAAGAAAGAGAGAGAGAGAGGGAGAGGGAGAGAGAGAGAGAGAGGAGAGAGAGAGAGAGAGAGAGAGAGAGAGAAAGAGAGAAAGAGAAAGAGAGAGAGAGAGAGAAAGAGAAAGAGAGAGAGGAGAGAGAGAGAAAGAGAGGGAGAGAGAGAGAGAGAGAGAGAGAGAGAGAGAGAGAGAGAGAGAACTCGAACTCGAACGATTTATTCACAAAAAGGCCATTGGCCCATACATGAAGGGGGTTGCCGAACTGCTTAGTATTTTGGTTTTAACACATACGCACACACACACACACACACACACGCACACACACGCACACACACACACACACAGACCAACATGTTACTGTATAACACAAAGTCAGCTACAAAAATATCACTTAGGATAACATTATCTCTCTTATTCTGAAGGCTTTACACAAATGTGACCCGTTTTTACAAAAGGAGTCTTAAGGTATAATTGGGTCAAATTGAGTTGTTACATTTTCTGAAATCTACAGATCATTACCTTTCTTTTGATGTATGATACATTATTCTACCTATAAAACTGACAAAGTTATGGGTGTTTGAAATGGGTGACACAGCGATTTCACATTCTGAGAAAATCGGGTTTAAAGTTTTTCACCACTCTAGCTAACTAACACCTTAGCAACGGGTACTTCTATTCAACTGATGATAGCCAAATTTGGCACAGTGTTGAAACATACCATTTCACAGCATCAGGCAAAAATATCATGTATATATTGACTGTCATTAATGTGATATTTAGCTCACAACACCCCCCCCCCCCCCCCCCTGGGGCACAGAGACTGCATGTAAAAAAAAAAAGAGTACTCATTCATTTTCCTTGAATCAAAACAATCAAAGAAAACACACACACACACACACAGATTACTTATTCATTACCCTTGAAAGAAAGTGATCTTTAAAAATAGAGAAGAAAAACCACACACACACACACACGCGTGCATGCGTGCGTGCATGGGGAAAGGATGAAAAAAAAGCTGTATAAACTTAGTCTTTTACTCTCAATAAAGATCATTTTGACTTGATCATTTTCACACACACACACACACACACACGTTCATTCAGTTTAACAACAACAACCACACACACACACACATATGACAGTCAAGTAAGTTTAAAACAGCTCCCACATTTTCTCATGTCATGCACTAACAGCTGAAATGCTAAAAGTCTCCCCAGTAGTGTCATCTGAACAGTCTAGATCTGCAGCTTTGATCTGTATGCATAGCTATTATTATTAACATTGCATGCAGGTACCAGCACTTCTAACCTTGAACCCTAACACACAGATCGCAGTTCATTTCATTCAAGCCGACTCGCGACTGGCGAAGTTACTGGGGCTTTCATCACGATCACGATCGTTTTATTTTTTTGTCTTCACAAGATGCAGCAGAATATTTGGTAAATAATACACCTGGTTTGTACTGATCTGCTATTGGCAGAGACGAAGATCAGCTAGAAATGAGCCATAATGCCCATTATTCTTTGCAAACAGCAAAGTTTCCCAGCCATGCGTTTCTAAAAATAGAACAGAGATGTCACTGGTGAAACCCCTCCCAACCAATCATAGACCAGCTGCTTGTTGGTTACTACAGGCGGTGTGCGTCCTCAAATCTCATTGGTCGATCTTCTTGAGCTTTCAGGTTTTGTTTATACCTAAATAACTCGAAGCAGTATTTCTGATTGGTTAGATTTCACGTAAAGGCTGCGTGAAATGGAAAATATAGATCACAGCCTTTCCAATGGTGTATGACATGTGTGGGGCCCTGTCAGGGGTAAGGATAACGAGATGACTGAAATCACGGTCGTAATGATGAAGGACACTGGAAAACTGCTGTAGGGTGGGTCGATAAAAACTGTTTAAAAACACATTTTTAAATCAAATCTAACCTTTTCAAACATATAGATAGGAAATTTAATGGCTACAGATTCCATTTTTGATTAAAAGTCAAAATTGGCAAAGTGGACGGCACCTTCCCTTTTTTGGGCCTCTCTCCTTTTCACTGTGTGCGAGTTAAGACTCATTTCGTAAAAACGGGTCACAAATATAAAGTGAGGCTGCGCACAACCTCAGGATGACTTGATGCCAGGAGTAAACAGAGTCTAAATAAATTAGGCTGTCTACTATATTTAACAGGGATGTAGTTCTGCCTAACATCCTCAAATACTGGACAGCACAAGACAAAGTGTACTTCATCCTCCGGAGCTTGCTTACATAATGGGCATAACAGCCTGACGTCGTCAATATCATGTTCTCTGTATCTGAATTTATGAACATTTATATCTGATACACCAAGTCTCAACTTAGACATTATTCTTTTCAAATGTATATCCATATCAAGTTTTAGATAAGGTTTGACATCATGCGAACTTATAAATTGTCTGTACATTTGAAATCTTTCACTGTTTTGTATATGATTACTCCATTGCTGCCATCGGCAGTCAATCAATCTTTGCCTGAAAGCGTTAATAAACTCTCTACAATTTCCGACTCCTTGATTGAGCCAAACAAATCCAAACCCGAGTTCACACAAACAGGTACGTATTTGTGTTGCCCAGTTGTTTTTCCCTTTGACATCTAGATCATAAAGCATCTTGTAGGATTTAAAAGGTAGCCTGCTCTCATTCATATGCAGAATCTTAATCCAAGAGAGAGAGAGAGAGAGAGAGAGAGAGAAAGCAAGCAAGAAAGAGATTGACACAGAAAGTGAATGAGAGAGAGACCAAAGGACAGATGGAGAGAGGCACAGATGGACAAACACACACACACAAATTGACACATAAAAAGAGTGAGAGAGATCAACACACAGATAGACACAGATGGACAAAAGCATACAAACACACACACATACAAACACACACACCTCCACTTTGAGTGAACAGACATAAAATTAAAGCAACAACAACAACATACACACACACACACACACACACACACGCACACACACACACATACACACACAAAGGAGAGGGGATAGCTTAGTGGTTAGAACATTGCGCTCACAATCTGACGACCTGGGTTCGATTCCCGTTCAAGGGGACATTTTCCCCTGGAGCTAACATCCGTGCAGACTCCACTCTCCCCAAAAGTCCTTAGGATGAGACTATAAACCGAGGCCCCGTGTGCAAACGCACGCAGAACATCTTGCGCACCATTAAATCCTGTTCCACTTTTCGTAAGAGTAGGCCATTGTGTGCTGGTGGGAACAGATGACAGAATTTACAAAACTGCATACTCACGGGGACTGGATGTAAAAAAGCACATGAGTGCTTATTTCATTATCCTCGATATAAAAGAATAAATGAAAATAAGTAAATAAAAAATAATAAATAAACACACACACACACAACTCCACTTTGAGTGAACAGACACAAAATCAACACAACAACAACTCCATTTTAAATGAACAGACATGAACTCAAGGCAACCACAACAACAACGCTCCACTTTGAGTAAACACATATAAAATCATAGCAACATCAACAACACAACCCAACTTTCGACTGAACAGACATAAAAATCAAAACAACAACACACCCAACACAACTTTTGACTGAACAGACATAAAAACAAAAACAACACCACCACAACCCAACTTTCGACTGAGCAGACATAAAAAACAACAACAACCACAACCCAACTTTCGACTGAACAGACATAAAAAACAACAACAACAATAACCACAACCCAACTTTCGACTGAACAGACATAAAAAACAAAAACAACAACAACACAACCCAACTTTCGACTGAACAGACATAAAAACAAAAACAACAATAACACAACCCAACTTTCGACTGAACAGACATAAAAACATCAACACCACAACAACTCAACCCAACTTTCGACTGAACAGACATAAAAACAAAAACAACAACACAACAACACAACCCAACTTTCGACTGAACAGACATAAAAACAAAAACAACAACACCATAACCCAACTTTCGACTGAACAGACATAAAAACAAAAACAACAACACAACCCAACTTTCGACTGAACAGACATAAAAACAAAAACAACAACACCATAACCCAACTTTCGACTGAACAGACATAAAAACAAAAACAACAACACCACAACCCAACTTTCGACTGAACAGACATAAAAAAAAAACAACACCACCACAACCCAACTTTTCGACTGAACAGACATAAAAAAACCAACAACATCACAACCCAACTTTCGACTGAACAGACATAAAAACAAAAACAACACCACCACAACCCAACTTTTCGACTGAACAGACATAAAAAAAACAACAACATCACAACCCAACTTTCGACTGAACAGACATAAAAACAAAAACAACACCACCACAACCCAACTTTCGACTGAACAGACATAAAAAAAACAACAACACCACAACCCAACTTTCGACTGAACAGACATAAAAACAAAAACAACACAACCCAACTTTCGACTGTAAAAAGGTATGGTAAAGGAGTCCCATAACCTATAAGGTCGTAGGGGAGCAAGGCGTCAGAGACCTCACTTCTCTAGGGCCAGCATATTGAGGGCGGCACCTATCTCCTCTCCCTCGCTGCTTTACCTTCCCTGACCCTAAAGAGGGCAGGTACCCATTTACAGCTGGGTGAACTGGGGGAACTGTACTGAAGCCAAGGCGCACAAACGGTCACCCATCCAACTGGTAACCAACCACGCTCGACGCTGCTTAACTTGGCTGGGGGAAAGCGAGTGCTCCGACCACTGAGCTATCCCGTCCCCAGACTTTCGACTGAACAGACATAAAAACAAAAACAACAACACCAACACAACCCAACTTTCGACTGAACAGACATAAAAACAAAAACAACAACACTAACACAACCCAACTTTTCGACTGAACAGACATAAAAATCAAAACAACACCAACAACACCACCACAACCCAACTTTCAACTGAACAGACATAAAAACACCAACACAAACACCACCAACAACACAACAACAACTCCACTCACTTGGCACTGTACATCTTATTCTCCCCAGCCGATGCCGTCGTGGACACGAACTCCTGCAGGGACGGGCGGATCTGCTTGGTCTCCCCTTCCCGCGAGCGGCGCTTCTTGAGCGACTTGGGCAGGGTGGACGACTGCTGGGCGTAGTTGGCCGCCAGGCGCCGGTGGTTGCGCATGGCCCCCAGGGGGTTGATGTGCTTGGGTCGCTTCTTCAGCAGCAGAGTCACCTCCTTGGGCTTCTCCTTCAGGATCTTGACCAGCTCTTTCAGCTGCCAGCCCAGCTGTGGAGGTCATAGCCATGGTGGTTGGTGAGGGTGGTGGTGAGGGTGGTGGTGAGGGTGGTTGGTGGTGGTTGGTGGTGGTGGTTGGTGGTGGTGGTGTGGTGGTGGTGGTGGTGGTGGTGGTGGTGGTGGTGGTGGTGATGGTGGTGGTGATGATGATGATAGTAATAATATTACTTATGGTAATAGTAATAATATAATAATAACAACAACAATGATAATTATTGCATTTAAATCATTCACTTGCATGCTACCATTCACAGGGATTAACAGGTTTTAAATTTACAAACAAGCACGCACACACACAGAGCAAGCACCCACACACACACACACAAAATAAAACACTAAGATCACAAAGAAAAAGGCAAAAAGTATGAGAAAAATGATACTACTAGAGGGCGACGCATGGGGGAAACAACATTTAAAAACAACACTTTTGCCATTCTTCACATTAACACACAAGCCAACCATATGGGTCAAACCAGGACTGTCAACATGTTGCAGGAGAACCATATAAACGACATGTAAAATGGAATAAAACCAATACCCAGAGTCCTCAAAAACAACCCTGTTTGTGGTAAAGAACTATGACATGTTAACTCAAAGGTGTCCCACAACCTATAAGGTCGTAGGGAAGCAAGGCGTCAGAGACTTCAGCTTCTCTAAGGGCCAGCATATTGAGGGCGGCGCCCATCTCCTCTACCTCGCTGCTTTACCTTCCCTGACCCTAAAGAGGCAGGTACCCATTTACAGCTGGGTGAACTGGGGAACTGTACTGAAGCCAAGGAGCGCAAACGGTCTCCCATCCAAATGGTAACCACGCTCGATGCTGCTTAACCTCGGCTGGAGGAAAGTGAGTGCTCTGACAACTCAAACCAGAGTGAAAAAGGCTGAATTTTTCTCATTAGAAATTGAAAAGTATTGTGTGATGGAACATCGCGAAATGAGATGTTGAAGGAATGATGATGGCTGACTCACCACAGTCTGTCCGTTGACTTGCAGAACTTCATCCCCTTTTTCTATCTTGTTACACATGTCTGCTGGAGACTGCAACACACACACATATGCACATCATCATGCTGGTCAGTATCCATACAGCCATGCCTGCCTCTCCTCACACACACACACACACACACACACACACACACACACACCACACACACACACACACACACACAACACACACACACACACACACACACTTACTCAACTCACACATGCACTCATATACAAACACATGTCTGCATGTACATGTACACACACACACACGCATGCGCACGTGCACACACACACTGTACATGTACACACATACACACACACCCACAATCTTACATTCACACACATATATACCATCAAAACATTTGGGGTGTTCATAATCAACAGGTCCAACATTCTTTATGTTTTCAAAATTTAATCATGATAAATCAATCAAGTGAATAAATCAACATCACGGTTGTCATCATCATTATCATCATCACCACATTTCATCTCTTCTTCTCCTTTTCCTTCACGATCACCACCGTAATCATAACTTTTATCATCATTATTTCATAATCATCATCCTTACTATTATCATTATTGAGTAAAACGCACTCACCAGTTCTTTGATGCTGCTGATTTTATGAACTCCATTGTAGGCTGACTGAATGTTCATCCCCTGTAACACAAACCAATACCATACAATACAACACAATAGAATACAATACGAAAGCAATAACAAATATTGCTCAGACCCTAACCAACCACCAACTCCATATCAAGGCTTTTACCACATTATCTCAAAAGGAACTACAGTTACGCATGTAAAATATATCAGTCCTCTCCAAAATCTGACTTATATCAAAGCCAAAGACTTTCCTTTTCAAGTGGCTTTTTTTGCTACAGAACTTTGCCTGGGACAAAGCTCTTGCTGCCTGTACGTTGCACATGGGACCTCAGTGCAGAACACAAGCTCCCACAGCTCTGCTCTTAGTCTAGCAGTCGGGGGAGGGGGAACAGTTCAGAACTGAACCCACAGCCTCTCGCATTCTAGACAGGTGTGTTACCTCTAGAACACTGAGCCATATAATCAAAGTTACATTTAAAAGGTAAAGGTGTCCCATAACCTACGTGGTTGTGGGGGAGTGAAGCGTCAGAGACCTCAACTTCTCCAGGGGCCAGCATATTGAGGGCGGCGCCCATCTTCCCTCCCTCGCTGCTTTACCTTCCCTGACCCTAAAGACAGGTACCCATTTATAGCTGGGTGAACCAGGGGACTGTACTGAAGCCAAGGTGTGCAAATGGTCACCCATCTACTTGGTAACCACCCTCAATGCTGCTTAACCTTTGCTTGGAGAAAGCGAATGCTCTGACCACTGAGCTACATCATCCCTAAAGTTACATTAACATCATGCCAAAAAGACCAAAGCAATACATATTAATGGTACAGTTAACCCCTGCAAACATCAAAATCAATAAACCTGATTTGGAATACATTAAACATTTTTTTTAATTTTTTTTTTTTAGGCTCTGTAAATGAGAATAACGGCCTCAGGAGATTGTAGAACTCGGCAGAGACAGAGAGATATGACGAACCCTGGTGCTACTGCTCCTAGCGATGACAGTGGCAATGAGGACACCTTGACCGGACACAATAATGTATGATATATTATATCAGTCCTCTCTAAAATGAAAAATCTTATTGCTCCACCTTCTACTACTCCCCCCCACCCCCCCTTGTCCAACCTCACACCTTCACTACCTCCCCCCCACCCCCCCTCCCTCCTCCCAAATCATCCTTAAGCATCAAGAAAAAATACTGACCAGTTCTTCCCCCTGCTTCTTGCGAATGGTGGCCTGTTCCAGAGCTGCAGGCTGAATGACCAGAGGATCTTTTGTCTTCCGCACCAGCCCGTCACAGCATTCGATCAGCGTGCGACACTGAAATATACATATATATATTATCATCACTTTATCAGTTAACAACATTAATTTACTATTACATCACAACATGTTTTTTTTTAAACATTGTATCCCTACAATGGTGTGTGTGTGTGTGCGTGTGCGTGTGGGTGTGTGTGTAGTGGGCCTTGTGTGTGTGTGTGTGTGTGTGCTCTTGTGCGGAGGTGATGCGTGTGTGCGCGCGTGTATGTGAGTGTGTGAGAGAGTGAGTGTGAGTAGGTGTTTGTGATATTTTTATTTGAAGTTATCTTGGAATGTTTTAACCAATATGAAATGTAGCTTTCTGGTGTCTTTCGAGATCATGATACCTATCAATTATGTGCCTGTCAGTACGGTAATGGCACCCTTCATGGGATGATTAAAGTGTTTTTGACTTGACTCGACTCCTATAAGTGTGCAATACTGAAGTACTGTTATCAATATCAACATACTATTATTCCTATGTACAAAAGTCTTGGGAGCCTACAATATTATGACACAGCAAAACACACACACAAGCACACACACCACACAAGCACACACACACACACATGCACACGAACAAAAACACGCACACACACACACACACACATACACAACACAAATGCATACTAACATACAACCACACACACACCAATGACCGGCAACTTTGGGGGTTTTTTAAGGAGGGAGGGGAGGGGTAAGGGAGAGGGGTAGGTTTTGGTGACTTAGGGGAAAAAAAAGTAAAGGGTCCCATAACCTATAAGGTCGTAGGGGAGCGAGGCGTCAGAGACCTCACTTCTCTAGGGGCCAGCATATTGAGGGCAGCGCCCATCTCCTCTCCCTCGCTGCTTTACCTTCCTTGACCCTAAAGAGGACAGGTACCCATTTACAACTGGGTGAACTGGGGGACTGTACTGAAGCCAAGGCATGCAATCGGTCACCCATCCAAGTGGTAACCACGCTCGACACTGCTTAACCTTGGCTGGGGGAAAGCGAGTGCTCCGAGGTGGCTTAGGTAGAAAGGAAAAAAATATTTCAAGCATATTCCAAAGACGAGCACAGCAGAAGTGTTGCAGATCTTGGTAGAAAATTCATCTTTAAACAGAGGAACTTGATATAATGATAGAGTCTTATGAGGCAATGTTAATAAAATTCTTATGTCAAATATAACTGGGGGAGAGGGGGGTAGGAGAGACTAGTGGTTAGTGTGCTGCGTTCGTGATCTGACAGCGCTGAGGTTGAGCTACCACCAAGGCACTCATCTGACAGGGTTTCCCCACGGAGTTAACATCAGTATTGACTCCCACCCCCTTTAACTCACTGATGTTGTGTCGTAGCTCAGGCTACACCACTTACTACACCTCAAAATGCTTAGTCATAGCTATTCATGCGACATGGAACAATTTTTTTTTCTCATTTGACGATCCCTTGGTGACGGGAGAGAACACCTGTACACGTGTACTGTGCACATTTGCATTCTACTGTATGTATCCCTGTAGTGGGGGTGGTACAGAGGGAAGGGGTGGTAAATGGTTGTTACCCTACAGCGGGTTACCCATAGGGAAAAGGTGTCAAAACACTTCATTGTATACAATCCAAGGGAAACTACACATGCTGTTAGCTAAAATAGTCTCCTTTCAATTGAGTTCCTTCCCTTTAACTGTCAGTTGCTTTCTGTGTTCACTTTGGGACCTTTCTTCACATCACTGAGTCGATTTTTCATGATGAAAATGGTGACGAAGAAGACATACACACTGAAAGAGGTAGTACTGGCAAAGAAGACATACACGCGGAAAGAGGCAGTACTGGCAAAGAAGACATACAGGCAGTACTGGCAAAGAAGACATACACGCTGAAAGAGGCAGTACTGGCAAAGAAGACATACAGGCAGTACTGGCAAAGAAGACATACACACTGAAAGAGGCAGTACTGGCAAAGAAGACATACACGCTGAAAGAGGCAATACTGGCAAAGAAGACATACACACTGAAAGAGGCAGAACTGACAAAGAAGACATACACGGTGAAAGAGGCAGTACCGGCAAAGAAGACATACACACTGACAGAGGCAGGCAAAGAAGACATACAGGCAGTACCGGCAAAGAAGACATACACACTGAAAGAGGCAGTACTGGCAAAGAAGACATACACGCTGAAAGAGGCAGTACTGGCAAAGAAGACATACACGCTGAAAGAGGCAGTACTGGCAAAGAAGACATACACGCTGAAAGAGGCAGTACTGGCAAAGAAGACATACAGGCAGTACTGGCAAAGAAGACATACACGCTGAAAGAGGCAGTACTGGCAAAGAAGACATACACACTGACAGAGGCAGTACTGACAAAGAAGACATACAGGCAGTACTGGCAAAGAAGACATACACGCTGAAAGAGGCAGTACTGGCAAAGAAGACATACACGCTGAAAGAGGCAGTACTGGCAAAGAAGACATACACGCTGAAAGAGGCAGTACTGGCAAAGAAGACATACAGGCAGTACTGGCAAAGAAGACATACACGCTGAAAGAGAGGCCGAGATCTGACAAAGAAGACATACAGGCAGTACTGCAAAGAAGACATACACACTGAAAGAGGCATACTGCAAAGAAGACATGACAGGCAGTACTGGCAAAGAAGACATACACCTGAAAGAGGCAGTACTGCAAAGAAGACATACACACTGAAAGAGGCAGTACTGGCAAATTTTACTTCAAAGCTGTTCCTGAACTTGAAACATTACTCTGTGTAAAATCATAGTAAATCTTTCTTGTGGATTAGCAGATAGATACTTATGCCTTGTTAAGGATTGCCTGTGTGTGTGTATCTAACAGCATTTTGTAGGGCGTTCCCCAGCTTAACACCCTGGGGGTCTCCCAGAATATGCATTCTTTCTCACGTGCGCACGCATGGGTTTGTGTGTGAAAAAAAAAATTTTAAGCTATCTTGGAATGTTCATACAATGTATTTTTCTTGTGTCTTTTGAGATAATTATACGTATCAATGTGTCTGTCAGTATTGTAATTGCCCTTCATGGGATGATTAAAGTGGTTTTGACTTGACTTGACCTACATGGGAATCACTGTGACCGTAAGTACACATTGGACGAGAAGTTTGTATGTATGGCTCTTTACAAATCTCTCGCTATACAGGCACCCTCACTCCAACTTCAGAGAAAACAATTTTAGAGACTCTTCATTAAAAAAAAAATCCTTTTAAAGTAAAATATGTCTTTGAATTAACGGCGAAAACACTGTCACGACTCGTATCCATTCCTTACTTACAGATTTGATGATGGTTTCTTTAGGTTCAGTGTAACTTGTCTCTCACAGAGTGACTCTTTATTTTTTAAATATTTCCTTTTACAGTAAATTATGTCTTTGAATAACTGGCGAAAACACTGTCACGACTCGTATCCTTTCCTCCACTTACAGATTTGATGATGGTCTCTTCAGGCTCAGTGTAACTTGTCTCTCGCTGTGTGACCGTCACCATGTCAAGGCCCAGTTTGACCACAGAATTACGCAGTCTGCAGATGTCATAGATGCCTTCAAATGGAGCCCTGTAAAACGAAAACAAAATCATAAATATCTCATATGTGTAACTTTGAATATTTGATCAGAAATGCTGAATGAGGCAAAGATGTTCGTGTAGTACTGCTATCCTGGAAAAGCTTTGTCATCTTTATCCTTGACCAAGTTATGAAGTCGTCTTTTACAGTGTGTGTGTGTGGTGTGTGTGTGTGTGTGTGTTGTGTGTGTGTATGTGTATGTGCCTCTGTGCTGTGTGTGTGTGTGTGCATGTGTGTGTGTGCCTGCGTGTGTGTGTGTGTGCACGCATGCACATGCACGCAGCGACGCCTAGTTGCATCTGTGCAAATATGCATGCATCATGCATGTATGCGTAGGTGTGCACACGCGCGCACACACACAGCTGTCAGTTTTCCCCACTGTCAGCTACACTCAGCACCTATCCATTCCATCCCATTCTCCCAGCCCAGCTGGTGCTAATTACAGCAAAAGCTGACCACCACACTTGGACTTGGTAACAGGAAGGGGTGCCCTACTTTTAGCACTGGACAGACCCTGGACCCTTTGACTGATTTCTACACAGTGTGTGTGTGTGTGTGTGTGTGTGTGTGTGTGTGTGTGTGTGTGGTGGTGTGTGTGTGTGTGTGTAGAGAGAGTGTGTGTGAGGGTAGTGTAGTGTAGTGTAGTGTAGTGTGTGTGTGTGTGTGTGTGTGTGAGGGTAGTGTGTGCAGTGTGTGTGTGTAGTGTGTGTGTGTGTGTGTGTGTGTGTGTGTGTGTGTAGTGTGTGTGTAGTGTGTGTGTGTGTGTGTGTAGTGTGCTGTGTGTGTGGTGTGTGTGCAGTGTGTGTAGTGTGTGCATGTGTGTATGTGGTGTGAGAGAGAGAGAGTGAGTGAGTGAGTGAGTGTGTGTGTGTGTGTGCACACATATGTGTGTGCATGAGCGTGTGTGTGCACACGTGTGTCTATGTCAGCGTGTGTGTGTACGTGCGTGTGTGTGCATGTGCGTGCGCGCATGCACGTGTGTATGTATCATACAAAACAAAAGGACAACATTTCCACAATTGCAGCTTGTAACACTAACTCACTGAACAAACAGGTCACTGAAAGTAAAAACAAAACATACATAGATAAAAAGTACACACACGGAAACAAAACTCCAACTATCCAGGCCTCACAGGATGTTCCCTATCCGTTTCCCTGTAGGTTCCTTCCGTCTTGGGAGACAATGACTGCGCCTTCTTTCCCTTCAGTCTTGTTGAGGACAATGTCCGCAGTGGCTCAGCAGTCCAATCTGTTTCCCTGTACCTCTTCTTCATAAATCTGTATGCCTCAGTGAATGTCAACTCAGTGAATGTCAACCAAGGCCTCAGTGCACTGCTCTGCTTTTACACCTAAGTGTGCCACCGGTGCATGTCACTCGGGTTCACAGCTTAAAGCCCTGAGGCTCATTGGCAAACATGACCCTTCACCATGAAATGAGTCACTTAGCACCTGACCCACTTTTCTGCTAGGAGCCATTTTAGGCAGGTGGGGGTCAGGTTGACCATTTTGAGAGTTTGATTGATTACAAAACTAAAGCCATTTTTTCTATCTTGTACTGAAGAATCAAGGCATAATTTTGTTGTTGTTTTGTTTTAAAAGCATATTTAAAAACACCCAAGCCCTCAAGTCTCACCACCTATTACTATGCTAAACTTGTGTCAATGTCTCATTTTGCCACTTTCTGCAGTCTGCCATTTCAATTTGTAATAAATGTTCATAGAATTATCCGATTTCCAATCTGTTTTCTGTTTGGAGTTGCCTTTTTACTGCAAATTAACAACATGTTAATAACTAAAGCTTGACCTTTAGTGCCATGTGACTCATTATGCAGTGGAGCGTCACAAATGTCATCAGCGTAGCATTCCTTACGAGACCTATGGGGGCTCTTTCAGTACAAGTTATTTCCCTGACAGTATACTGACCCAACACTTGGTGACCTTCAAGAGGAAAGTGTCTGAGGTCTTTACGATGAAGGATATGGGATGATTTTCAGTATGTTAGCCACCTTTCATGCAGTAAAACAGGTGCAAAAAAGGTATCTTCAAACACACACACACATGCACACGCACACACACACACACACATACATGTATGCAAATTTGTTTTTACAAAATGCCCGAAAATATAAGATTTGCTTGAGAAAAGAAAAGGCAGGAAAATGGACTGTGAAAGCAAAGCAATAGCCAGAGAGGGTAGAAAGGTGAGGAAAAAGACCGATAGGAAAAAAGTGAGTGACAGAAAAGGGGGCAAGGGGATAATTTCTAGCACAGAATGTCCAGAAGGTGGAGATGCTATTTATCCTGAAAGAATCCCCAGCATCCCCATGAGGATTCCCTGTGGAAAGGTATCTTTGTCACAGGCCACAAGTCCTTTGGGTGAGACTATAAAACCGAGGTCCCATATGCAAACGCACGCAGAACATCCTGCACACACGTTAAAACCCGTTCCAGTTTTCAGAAGAGTAGACCATTGTGTGCTGGTGGGAACGGATGACAGAATTTACAAAACTGCCAACACACGGGGACTGGATGTAAAAAAAAAAGCAGCACACAAGTGCTTATTCCATTATCCTCGAAATAAAAGAATAATTTAAATAAATAAATAAGTTCAAGTGCAGACCAGCACTTTGTTTTCAATACATATATTATACTTGCTTTTGGATATTCATCATACTTATTATATAATAAGATTTCTTTGGGTTAAATCTCATTGCTCTATTCCATGATCAGAAGCATACCCTGGGTTTATCTGCTTGACTACATACTGTTCATGCATAATGCAACTTTTGCTTTCTTCTCTCATTCGCTTTTTACACCGTTGTTGTTGTTGTTGTGCGTTCCCCAGCTTTACATCATGGGGGTCACCAACAACATGCACTCCGACTCACTTATCCCATCTGGGAATCATTGTGAAATAGGAAGTACACTGGATGAGTGTATGGCTCTTTTCAAGTACCTCACCTTATAGGCAGCCATACTCTGACTTCAGAGGAATTTTTCTCCTTTAACAAAGGAGAATGCAGGTTGTTATGTTAAGAACTTGTCACGGCTGAAGACAATCTCAACACAACATTTTACAATATAACAACGTTTTAGAATTTGGTGTAGGCCTTGGCAATTAGCTGATATCAATAACTGACAGTTTTTGGCCAGGGCCAGTTACACTGTCTGTTGTGTTTGGGAGAAACAGTGGCAAGTCCTTTCCAGCTCCTCTCGTGGGCCGTACAGCTTGGTTTGCAGGGTTTTCTCCGTCAGCCACACAATCTTCCTCAGGTCGCTGAATAGCGTGCACCTCTGAAGGATGCGCCACCCAACTTTTGCTTTTCTTCCTTTTTTGTCGTCAAGAAACTGAAGAAAACTATACATGGACTATGTTCAAGCACATCACAGGAAAAAATCCTTCCTTGTCTTCTTAGTCTTTCACTCATGTTGTAAGAAAAATAACACAAAAAGAGCATTAAATGAGAATGACACTGTAGTAATTATTTTGTAATAGTAACTGAGCTGTCAATGACCGATGGGAACAATAGATGCAGTGTTTTGCTGGATAAGTGTTCTGTGTGTGTATGTGGGTGTGTGTGTGGGGGGGTGAGTGTGTGTGTGTGCATGCGCGTGCGTATGAGTGTGCTTGTGTGTGTAGGTATAAGTTTACATGTGTGGGTATGAGAGAGAGAGAAAGTGTGTGTGTGTGTGTGTGTGTGTGTGTGTGTGTGTGTGTGTGTGTGTGTGTGTGTGTGTGTGTGTGTGTGTGTTTGGTAATGTTCAGTAATTTCCAATGTTTTACATCTTTCCACTTGAAGTGATACCAGACGACCCTAAAACGGAAGAAATAATGAGGAGGGTGACTTAATTAGGAGACGTATTGGTGTGTGCGTGTGTGTGTGTGTGTGTGTGTGTGTGTGATGTCTAAATGCAATACATGTATGAATTTGAATGCAAGTAAAATCTGAGAGAACAATTTATAAAAACATCACTGCTGGATATATCAATTAGCATTTAAACTAATTTAGAGGAGCTACACTTCAATAATTTACTTTTAAACACTTCCAAAGCACGTAAAAATCTGTAATGTCTCAATGATGTCAGTCCATATTAAAAGACAAATATCATGGAAAAACTCTTAAGTTGGTCATAAGGAAAGAAAACCCTCTTCTCTCTCTCTCACATACACACACTCACACATACACACACACATTTATTCAAACACACACACACACACACACACACATACACTCTCTCTCACACACACACACACACACACACAACACCACATACACACACACACACACACACACAGAGGAAAAAAGAAGAACAAAAAGGACTGAAACTAGGAAATGAATAACAAAAGGCGACTGTGTCAGTCATGCCTCCAAATGATGCAGGAAGAACTTCAACCAGTTAACACTAAACACACATTCACAGCCCAGTTCACAAAAACCTATTTAGCTGGGCCCTACTCCACCAATTAGGCTGTAGTAACTTTACGAAAGTGCTGTCATATCAAGGTATTGTGAAAATATTAGCCAAGAAAACAACAACTTTGGAATGCATTCTCTATAAGACAATACATATATATGGTATCTGGAAGTGACACTGTCTATGTGTTGGTTTGTTTGAAGAGGAAATTTGAAAGTTTTAACGATTGATTATGATTAATACTTTAATAGTGCATGTATGTATGTGCATGTGCGCACGCTTGGGTGGGAAGGGGGGGTGGAGAGGGAGAGTGAGCATGCGTGCGTGCACGCATGTGTGCGTGTGTCTGTCATGTGTGTGTGTGCATCCACATTATAATGCATGCTGTGTACAGCCCTAAGTGCCCACAATTGCACACATCTTCAAGAATTCACTTCTATACTTGTTTTGACATATGACAAAACATACAAACTAAAATGCAAGACACAGCATAATCACATAATTTCAAAGGATGGATGCCGTAGTTGAGTGTTTAAGACTGTAACTAAACTTCAATCCCATGGGTCCATGAAATCATGAGTTCCAATCTTGGTGCCCAGCAGTCTCTGGCGAATTAGAGGTGTGAATTTGTATGATCTCCCAGGTCAACTTCAAGTGCAGACCTGCCAGTGCCTTAATTTCCTACATGTATATATATACACACATACAGGAGATCAAACATGCGTGTTAAAAAATATCCTGTAATTCATGTCACTGCCTGGTAGGATACAGAAACACAAATATACCCAACATGCAACCTGTGCACTGAAATGAGCTGCTCTGAAGTTGGAATGTGTTGGGCTGAGGCCAGTGGGCAGACCTCCTGTAAAACAACCAGCGAAGGAGAAGACTAGACACTGTGCACCCCACCCAGTAAGGCAACACAGTGTCACAGAGAAAAGAGAGAGTCCTGAGAGATTACATCAATGCCATCTTCTTACCATTAGTAATTAAGCAACAAAAAAACCCAAACAAAACAAAGCACTGAAAATAAACCACATGTCCACAAAGCTGAAACTTGTTCCCTCTCCCTTGTGAGCCTGTTGCAAAGAAAACCAGACTGGCAAGCACATCCTTCAGAAGTGCACGCTATTCAGCGACCTGAGGAAGATTGTGTGGCCAATGGAGATAACCCTGCAAACCAAGCTGTACAGCCCACCAGAGGAGCTGGAAAGGACTTGCCACTGTTTCTCCCAAACACATCTTCTTCTTCTTCCTTTTTTGTCATGTTTCTCCCAGGGGAGGTTTGACATTGATGAGCCTTCTCCATCTCTCTCTGTTTTGAGCTTCCTCCTTATTTATGCCCCTTTCTCTAAGATCATCTGCAATACAGGCAGCCCAGGTTTTGCTAGGTCTTCCCTTTGGTCTCTTTCCATCCACTACGAAGTTTATTGCTCTTTTTATGATGTGGCAGTCTGCTTTCCGTTGAACGTGCCCAAACCAGCGCAGTCTACTGGTACTAGCTACAGACTTCAGATCATCAACTTTGCACATTCTCCATAGTTCTTCATTCGTGATCCTGTCTTCCCATTTGATCTTTAGTGAATGAGAGAAGATCATCATAAACCATTACACCCAGTGGTGTGTAGGGCAGCAACAAAGCGCTTCCACTCCTGGCTATCCTGGGCCAACCTACTCACTGATCCCCAGGAGTGCTGCATGGCCTTCATCTCACTTTCTACAGTCCTCCTCCACGTTGCTTTTGGTCTTCTTCCTCTCGGCTTTGGCCATCAGCATTCATACGAGTCTCACTGGACCCATGAGGTCCTTCGCACGCAAAAGTAGAAATGTTCTCTGTTGCTGTTTCCGTAACTTCACTTCTTTTACGGGACAAGGTTGTTAGCCCTGTGCCCAACCCCCAACCTGGAGGAAGGGTTCCACATTAGTCGCCTCTTACGACATGCCTGGTTGGAGGGCAGGGATCCTATTCTTGCAATGCTCGCTTTGCAAGCATTCCCTGGGAGTCACACAGGGGAGATGAGAGAAGAAGCTAGCAAATAAACAAACCAGGCAGAAACTACGACAAATCGCTAGTTACGTTCAGGAACTCGTGCAGTCTAACCTGTCCAGCCACGACACCATGTTCTTCAAGGTGGCCAACATGTCGGCCACATAGGAGAGCACCGTCACGCTCAGACGTTTCCGCTGGCCCTCGCCTCGCTGCTGCATGTTGGCCCAGTTGGGGTCGTTCTCCCCCTGCCGGCTCTGCAGTTCCGCCACCACGTTCCGCGCCTTGCAGCCCAGCTGCAGAGCCATGGACTGGAGGTTCTCCGTCTCCAAGGTATAGCGCTGACATTGGAGAAAGAAAATGTAGGTATACACAGCCTGGAGGGTTTTGATACACAAACATCAGCTTTAAAAATAATAATAATGATGATGATAAATAAATGGAACTTATATAGCGCTATATCTTTCAAAGACAAATCAAAGCGCATGCATTCAACCTAATCTTACACAGTTTTCTATTACATATCAAACAACCCCACCTCAACCCTACCCCCCAAAAGCAGCAACAGCAACAAACCACCAAAAAGACTATAGACAGTGACCCACTACTCAACATTAATTCAGACTCAAAGTCAAAAACATACATTTTTATGTCCTGCCAACAAACACATTTGCAGTCTGTTTTATAAAATTACGTGCTTGTATGTCAGTCAGTCAGTCTGTCTCAGTGCATGTCTGTCTGTCTCTGTCTCTCAACTCTCTCTGTCTCTCAACTCTCTCTCTCTCTCACACACACACACACACATAACACATAACATTTGTGCTTGGACAGGCTCACAAACTTGTATCCATGATTTAGCTGCAGTCATCGTTAACTAAGACATGCAGCAACAAATTTTTGTTGCAAGCAAATGATCCCTCATCCTAATCAATGTGTGGCTTAGGAATGGAATGCTATAGTGTCCCATCTGAGAAGAAGGATCAATTGATCATTGATCCATCTCTCAGCCTAGTTTAAAAAAAACATAACACAACAAAGAACAGTTACAAACTAAAACAAAAACCACATCACCCACAAGAGGACAAGGAATGTCTCCTAAATAGCCTACCAACGCTTCTCCCTGCTCACTTAATCACAAACCTAGTTACTAAATTTTTAAAAAATTATTTTTTTTATAAAAGACAAAGAAGTCAAATCGAAAATACTTTTTAAAAATCTTCCTAGGAAGGGCAATTACAACACCACCAAGAAGAAGAAGAAAAAAACAAAGAAAAACCCACTACAGATCTCTCTAAAACCATTTCTTTTCTCACTTAATCCTAACCCATCTCTCAAATTTATTTACAACAACCACCCTCAAGATCTCTCCAACCATCCCACCCCCACCACCCAAAAAAAACCACCAACAACAAACAAATTCTTATCCTATCTCCCAAGCTAAACAAAACAAAACAAAACCAAATTATAAAACAAAAACATGACATTTGAAACAAAAACAAATTCAAAAACAATCAAAAAATCATAAAACCTCTCCAACCACAACCCCACTACACACACACACACACACTGTCACACAACACACAAAACAACACACACACACACACACTGTACAAAACACACACACTCACTGTGCACACACACACTCACTGTACACATACACACACACACACTGTACACAGACACACACACTAACTTCCTAATCCATATATCCCAAGCTCTCTATGAACAAAACAAATCTAACAAAAGAAACTGAAGTCAGCACACTGACCAGCGAGCGCAGCAGGTCAACAGCCTCAAGAATCAGCTCCTGATGGCCCAGCTTCTTGATGCTCATCTTCTCCAGGTCATGATGACTCAGCATCAGCAGCCGCTTGCCGTCCACCTTGTTGATCTTGAACAGCGTGGCGTACTGGGCAACTGATGCGTCTAATCCTGAGGATGGAGTTTGGTTTTCACTAAGTAAGTTCATCTGTTATCACAGTGTTCACTAATAGTAAATATATACATTTTAACAGGAGTAAACATTTCAAAGTATTAAAATGTAGCAATATAAATTCAACCAAAAACAACCCCCCCCCCCCCAAAAAAAAAAAAGAAAACAAAGACTGAAAGAGAAAACATCTCACAAAGGTATTTTATTTATTTAAATTTATACCACTTTTAAGTCACAAGATTTCTCTGCGTGAAATTCGGGCTGCTCTTCCTGGGGAAAGCGCATCGCCACAAGAGCAGCGCCACCCTTTTTTTTTTTTTTGTGGTCTGCAACTGTATTTGTTTCCCTATCAGAGTGGCTAGAAGTAGAATATTGCCAGGGACAACTCTCTTGTTTCCGTGGGTTCTTTTACATGTGCTGAATAATTATGTGTAACACACGGGACCTCGGTTTATCATCTCATCCGAAAGACTAGCACCCAGACCATCACTCATGGTCTAATGGGTGGGGGGAAAGTTTCGGGCCCAAACAGGATTCGAACAACCGCACACTTCCGACCCGGACTTTTCGCTTTCTAGACAGGCATGTTACCTCTAGACTACCGATCCACCCATATCAAATATGATAATTAATGTAAAGCCCTGCATACTATGCGCTGTTTCAACTTGACAGAGGTATCAACAGAAACTGATCTTAGTTAAAAGGATAAGGGATGGAAAGCCTTTCTTTGCCCCTTTTGATAGCATTACATGATTACAACCTTTATTCACCTTTATTCAAAATGTTATCCACTGTTAAAAAAAAGAGGACTTAATCACTAATACTGATATTGATGTTTCTTTTTTGGGGGGGTGGTGGTGGGGGGGAGGGGCATGCTTGCATTATCTACTTCAGTACCTGGTTATTCTCTAGTAAAGAATATAAAATATAATACACGCTAAACTTGTACTATTTCTAATCCTTCTAAAGTTCACAAGAAGGGCTAGTGTTTGCACTGTTCTTCTTCTTCGTCGTCGATCACTCAAACAGCAACTATTGCTATTTGGCGTTGTGCTGCCGTTAAGCGCCTGACAAGTCAGGCCCAGCTCATCTGACTTTGCCATGGGAAAGAATTCTTATCTTTGAAGTCTTTCTAGAAGAAAAAAAAAAGGCAGAATGGACCAAGCAGACCAACAAAACAAACCAGATAAGAAAGAGGTGGCAGGAAGAAAATGAACAACAAGGCAGAAACAAAGAAAGGGATAGAAAAGAGGGAATTCCAAGCACAGAATTTCCTGAAGGTGGGGATGCTACTTATACTGACACTAGAGTGACAGCTCCTGGTATCCCTGTGAGGGAAAAGTTTGCACTGTTCAAAAACAGAAGGATGAGAGGAGGCAGAAACTGTGACAAAGATTGTCAGATGAAGGAATCTGTGAAACAGGCACTGACTGAGTCAGCCAGGGTAAGAAGAGTTGGGTGAAACAGCTCAACTATGACGCTTACTTCAGCAACTAACATCAACAGGCTGAAGCATCTGTGGTATGTTCAATGCTATGAATGACTTTGGGAAAAATTCCTTTCTAGAGCATTTAATAAAATGCATGCAAAGAAATTAAAACACAATAAAAGCCTGAGATCAGCTGGCAGCTGAGCTACATAGACTAGACTGTAGTTTAGAGCTTAAACCAGTGATCTGAGGGTAACTCACTAACTGTGAATGCAGACCTGTTCAAGTATCCACTGAGGTGTAGAGGATTTTTCCCCATGGGCTTAACATTGGTAGTACTGCCACTACTCCCCTTAATTTGCTTAAAATGGGCTAGTCTACAAACTTATTATTATAGCTTATACAGTGTGCAAATGCATGCTTAATATATTGTGCAAACACCAAAACTCATTTGCCTTTCATGATTTCATTTGCCTTTCATGATTAAACAATTTAAAGTAAAGCACTAAAGGTGACCCATAACCTATGTGGTCATAGGGGAGTGAGGTGTCAAAGACAACTTTTCCAGGGGACAACATATTGAGGGTGGCACCCACCTCCTCTCTCTTGCTGCTTTACCTTCCCTGACCCTAAAGAGGCAGGTACCCATTTACAGCTGGATGAACAGGAGGACTGTACTGAAGCCAAGGCACGCAAACTGTCACCCATCCAAGTGGTAACCACACACGATGCTGCTTAACGGTTAACCTTAGCTGGGGAAATGCGAGTGCTCCAACCACAGAGCTACCCCGTCCCCATGATTATACTACAGGTAATCTTCAAGTTAATGTCACAAGTATGTGACTATGTCAAGTATGTGTTATTTGCACAGACAGCATAATTAATAGTAATACTAATTACAATCACGTGCTGATTTTGTACGTTGCTGTAACTGTATAATAAGGTTGTTTTTTTTTTACCCAGTGGCTTTTCTAATCATGTGTACTCATAAACAATTATTCTGAAAATCAGTGTGTGTGTGTGTGTGTGTGTGTGTGTGTGTGTGTGTGTGTGTGTGTTTCACTTTCAGTGTTTGTACATTACACATGATCGCACACACACACCTGCATGTGCATGCAGTCTTGTATATATTGGGGGTTGCCTGGCACACCTGCTTAACTATATTGCAAAAACATGTGCACAAGTATTATCAGATAATGTGCTGTTTAAACAAAGACTGAGGGAGCATTATGTGTTAATTTTGTATAAGTTCTTAGTTGTAAGCTCCCTGATGACATGTAATGATGTGTGTGATTAATTCTTTTCTTCTAAGAATTAAGATGTGTTATCCTTTGCTCATAACCAAAATGAATTTCTTTGTGATAATAAAGTATTTGAATTTGAATTTAGGAGAGGGCCAGATACTGAGTCTGATTCAGTGATTGTGGGATGTATGACACCCTGCAATGTGGAGCTGGGTGGGCTCCTTCAGAATTAACTTTCCCTAGCTACACTATCTCAGTACCTGAAAAATCAGTGCAGTATCCCGACTCTTAAGGAGTTAAAAGAGAATAAACATCAACAGCTCAAGTATAAGTTTTAGTAACTTTTTCGAGCATCATAACTGAACGAAACGCAAAGTACCCCCTTGTTGATTGGTTGTCAAGTTGTATAGATTGATTCTGGGGGAAGGGGATTTAATACCAACGGAAGAGCAGTTTTTTCTGTTCGTTCAAAGCTTAATTATTTCTTCTTTTTTTGTAAATCTTCATCGAAGCTGTAGTAAATATCACAGATCGTATTACTCACCCTCCAACCAGTTAGCCACATCCTGAGGCGACCAGTTTTCAAACTGAATAGACTGCAACTGGCTTTGATGCGACGCCATTTCGGCCACCGAAAAAGAAATCCCACCCAACGAACCACCAGAAAAAAACTTTGGGCCCGACTCCCAGGCCTTCCGTTATTAGCAAGATCACTGTCAACTAGATTATCAATCTGCCTGCTTGAAAACACAGAGAAAATGAGGACAATAACACATGTCACATTCGCGTTACACCACACCGAATTCCAACTTTCAAGTATGCAGACTACAAAATATTGTTGGAGCCCTCTCCCCCACGGCCGTACTCCACTGTTGTTTTGGCTAGGTCAAGGTTGTTTTCATGGGAGCACGCGCGTTTTCTATGTGGAGGCTGCACATAATAATATTATTGGCTGCACAGCTTTTGGTTTGCTGTTTCGTTGGATTCCATTTGATTTATTTTCAAAGTTTTCATACCGTCTTTATGGAGGCACCGGGACAGTGCACTACTGGAAAATTTCAGGCAGTATACCCAGGGACAATGGAAGATGCAAAGACCCCCCCCCCCCCCCCCCCCCATCTCCAGATGGCTTCTAATGATGAAGTAACTGTTTTGAATATCCCAGTTTTGCCAATGTCTATCCAATATAGAGCCATTTGACTCATTCCATAACTTATAGCCTACATCACAGCTTATTCTCTCCTCCCTTATTTACAGCCTCTCTCTCGCTAGCCTAGTGGTTAGAACATTGCTCAAGGGGATTTTCCCCCCTGGAGTTAACATTAGTGCAGACTCCACTCTCCCCAACAGTCCGGATGAGACTATAAACCGAGGCCCCGTGTGCGAACGCACGCAGAACATCTTGCGCACACGTTAAATCCTGTTCCGCTTTTCGAAAGAGTAGGCCATTGTGTGCCGGTGGGAACATATAACAAAATTTACAAAAACTGCATACACTACGGGGACTGGATGTTAAAAAAAGCACATGTGTAAAATCTCTCTCTCTCTCTCTCTCTCTCTCTCTCTCTCTCTCTCTCTCTCTCCTCTCTCTCTCTCTCTCTCTCTCTCCATTGTGTGCCGTGGGAACGATGACAACATTTACAAAACCCCATACACACGGGGACTGATGTAAAAATAAAAATAAAAAGTACATAAGTGCTTATTCTATTATACTCGATATAAAAGAATAAAGAAAGAAAGATTCAGGCCTTTAAAGTTGTATACTTACAATAATTTTGTTCTTCATATTTTGGATGAGTTGATTTTTTTTTAAGTTGTTTGCTTGTTTGTTTGCGAGGGTTGGGTGTTTGTTTGTTGTTGTTTTTTTTTGGGGGGAGGGAGTATTTTTGCCCAGAGGGCTGGTAGTTTTTTTTTTTTAAAAGCATGTTTTCTTATGCCATAAGCCTCTTTAAATAAAATTCAATTCAAATCAGTTCAATTCTTTATAGATGGAGCAGTCAAAACCAAACTGAGCTCTTGGGAGTTCCTATGACGGACAAGGAGATAATAGAGGTATAAGCTACTGCATTGCTCTGGGATTAACTCCTGATTTTTCAACAAGAAAAAAATCATCTGTGAAGATGCTGATTGTAGTTTTAAAAAATTAACATTAAAAAAACCGGACGCATAACTCTTTCGTGAAATTGCTTACAGAGTTTAACTTTCAATATCATCTTCAGCTGCTGGAGAGTCTTTTCCCACACTTTGCTACTGTAGGTTCATTTATCCAAAGACACCCCCCACCCCACCCCCAACACACACACACACACACACACACACACACACACACGAGTGCTTATTCCATTATCCTCGAAATAAAAGAACACACACACACACACAACACACACACCATCCCTATAAATACAAAAATATGTTCCTAAAGACGAAACACGTAATGGTACACCTCAACCAAGGCAAAAAGCGTAACAATCTGGGCTCCTAGGTGTCTTTTGATGGATGCTTTGGGACGATCAGGAAGACTTCCTGGCGACTATGTCAGTTTAGACCGAACTAATGCCAATGGGGTGTGTGTGTGGTGTGTGTGGGGGGGGGGGGGGGGGGGGGGGGGGGGGGAGGGGGGGGGGAGGGACTGTGGGGTGTGTGTGTGTGTGTGTGTGTGGTGTGAGGGAGGTGGGGGAGGGCCTGTGGTGTGTGTGTTTGTGCGTGCGCACATGCGGGCATGTGTGTGTATGCGTGTGTGTGCGAGCGTGCGGGCGGGCGTGTGTGTGCGTGCGTGCATGCGTGCGGGCATGTGTGTGCGTGCGTGCGCATTTGCATGAGTCTTTAGATGGAAAAAGGTCTTCAAATACACTCTTCCTGTTCGCGCTCCAATCTGAACGCGTCCCTGTTGAAGAGGGAGATGTTTCACAGAGGCACCTCACTAGTCAACTGTCTCCATCACCGCTGTCGATGGTAGGAGCTCCACACAATGCCACCAGGGTTCGCCATTTTTCTCTCTGTCTCTGCTGAGTTCTACCATCTCATGTAGTGGCCCTCCTCCCAGACCACTGATCTCAGTGACCTCGGTGATGTAGATGTTGGTGATCTGCCTCTTTCCTTCTTGCCCTCAACCTTGCCTTGAAGAATTGTCGTCATCAGATTTGTTTGTTTCTGGTTGCGTGATCAACAAGTCTCAGTCTGGGCTTGCCAGATTCAGCTAACAGGGGCAGAGAAGAAAAACAGAAACAGGATGATGAACAACACCTTGTAGAGTGAACAGAGAGAAAAAACAACAACCCACCCATGATGAGTCTGAGGCCTGCGTTCTGCATCTTGGTCGGGTTGTCCAGGTTGGTCTTAGCAGCGGTTGACCTAGGCATTGGAGGCATATTCCAAATGGGGTCTGACAGTTGCCGTGTACATTTGTATTTTTGTGTAACCCCCCCCCCCCCCCCCCCCCCCTTCCCCCCCTCATTTTGTTAAAGCAAGTTTCTTCATGGGGACCATTTTTCTTAGGCTTCTGCTGTAGGTAAAAAGGTAAAGGAGTCCCATAACCTATAAGGTCGTAGGGGAGCGAGGCGTCAGAGACCTCACTTCTCTAGGGCCAGCATATTGAGGGCGGCGCCCATCTCCTCTCCCTCGCTGCTTTACCTTCCCTGACCCTAAAGAGGGTGAACTGGGGGAACTGTACTGAAGCCAAGGCACGCAAACGGTCACCCATCCAACTGGTAACCACGCTCGACGCTGCTTAACTTGGCTGGGGGAAAGCGAGTGCTCCGACCACTGATCTATCCCTGTACATGTTGCTAATTTGTAGGGTTCAGGTGAGCTTTCTGTCCAGCTTGACTTCCTCCAAGGTAGGCTGGAGTGTCTTGCTGAAGGATTTCTTGACGGTCGATGACTAGGGTGAAGTGTTCTTCTTGAGAAACCATTCAAGAGAGACCTGGGCTTTGATACACAGCCGACAATGTATTGCATTGCGAACCACTTTTAGTGACAGCAGGTTTCTCTGCGTGAAATTCAGACTGCTCTCCCGGGGGAGAGCGCGTCGCCACAAACGCAGTGCCACCCATTATTTTCCTTTTTGCATGTATTATGTGTTTCCTTATCAGAGTGGCTTTCTTCTGCAGAATTTTGCCGGGGAAAAACGTTCTTGTTGCCATGGGTTCTTTTATGGGCGTTGAATGCGCGTTGCAGGCAAGACCTTGGTTTATCGCCTCATCAAAAATATTAGCACTCAGACCACCACTCAAGGTCTTGTGGGTAGGGGCAAAAAGATTGGGCTCAAATGGGAATCGAACCTGCACTTTCCACTGTCTACTTTCTGAGCAGGTGCGTTACCTCTAGACCACTGAGCCGCTGTTCCATCAGCACTGTCCCCGATGTCTTGTCTTCAGTTTCAGGAATTACAGAATGGAAGAGAGAGAGAGAGAGAGAGAAGAGAGAGAGAGAGAGAGAGAGAGAGAGAGAGAGAGAGAGAGAGAGAGAGAGAGAAGAAGCAAATAATGTTATGACCTTTTAAACGAAAAGCTCTCTGGTATGTTAACTCAGAACAGGCAACACTGAACGCCACCAAAGTGACCCAGCAGCAGTACAGGGCCCTCTGGCTGATGGCCTCTCGGGGGCCTGATATTGAGGGACTTCTTGTGGACCCAACCCTGAGGGTGCGACATGACGAATCTGGGTATGGCTGGGATGGAGAGATTGAAATGAGCGGCGTGGGAACTGAAGACACGAATGTCTCAGAAGATGAAGCAGTAGCAGCAAAAAACCCAAAAACAAACCCCCCCCCCCCCCCCTACAAAAAACCAACAACAAAAAAAGCTATCTGGTGAATGCAATATACTGTTTAGGCTATTCCCTGCAGTGTCCACTGAATACGAGCAGAATGCAGTACAATGTTTATTCTCTGCAATGTCGGTTGAAAAGAATGTTTACTGACTACAATTTCCATTGAATAGAATGTTTATTATTCACTGCAATGTCCATTGAATAGATTATTCATTCACTGCAATGTCCATTGAATAGATTGTTCATTCACATCAATGTTCATTGGATAGACACAGTTGCACAGTTTTAATCTGAGATTTAAAATTGGACGAGGTGGCAGACCCTGATGTGGCCTCTGCGGTCCACGGAGCTATAAACAACAGGATTGGATTGAATTGGATATTCACTGCAATGTTCTTTGAAATAGAATGTTTATTCATTGCAATGTGCTGGACCCCTGATCTTGACGTCACACATCCACCTAGAAAGTGAGAAGTATCAGACTTGATCTCTGTTTGAACCCAAACTTTTCCACTGACCACAAGACCTTGAGTGGTGGTCAGGGTGCTAGGCTTTTGAATGAGGCTGATAAACAGATATCATGCGCAGCACGTGTAAAAGAATATGAAACTATGAAAAGAGTTGTTCCTGACATGGGGGGGGGGGAATCCAATTTCAGAAGAAAAAATAAAACATTCTGATGGGAAGGGGTGGGTGGGGGTGGGAGGTGATGCTGGTCTTGTGGCAACGGGCTCTCATCAAGAAGAGCTGCTCGAATTTTATGCAGAGTAATCCATCAAGACTGAAAGTGATAGATAATACAAGACAATGCAATACCTTACTACACAATGCTATGTCTGCGCAGGACGACACCCACACCATTATCCATTCAATTCAAATCTTCAACTTTTAAAGAATACACGCCCTCCCCAATGATATTAGACAAAAGAACAAATGAGGGGGGGGGGGGGGGGGGGGGGGGGGGGGGGGGGTCCGTTGGGTCTGCCACCGATTCTCGGAAAAAGGGGAGAAAATACTGTCTCTGTCAGAGAAACACCGAGAAGAATTAACGTTCCTGGTGTATCCAACATGGCGCAGAAAACAGTTTGGCTGACAGTCAAGCGACTGTACGATAGTTCGCCAGGTAATCATTGATTTTGGGGGTCATTTTCTGTAATGGTAGAAGAGATATGTTCTCTGATTAGCTATTTTTTTGTATGGGGTGGGACGGAGCGAATTGTGAATTCGCCCAGTAGGATGTAATTGATTTTGATGATATAGATTCCTTGATTAGTAACCACGACGACCGAGTTAGCAGAACTGAGAACATCACAACCCAAAATGACATAAAGGCAACCTGAAAACACGGTTCTGAAAGTGGGGAGCAATATTTAGCACTATGACTGTGTCAAGCTAACTCACTCATAAAGAATAGTTAACACTAAAGCAACCGTACTGAGTAGGCTATAGTACTTTGATAGTATTACTATATCATTGTCAAGCTCGCACGCGCACACGCCCCCCCCCCCCCCCCCCCCCCCCCCCCCCCCTACACACACACATTTTTGGGGGGTTAAACTATTACACTTTAAGTTAAACATACAATATTTCAAGGTGCAAGACTAAAATAGATCCCTGCTTTTTCAGTAAGTTACTGTTCACAGGATTCTGGGCAGAAATGATTAAGGACTGCTTTCCTTTCAGCAGAGATTCAAGCAGAGATTCCTTTTGAAAAAGTAGCCATTGTAAGTTGGTAGGAACAGATGTAAAAAACCCAACCCAGCATGCACACAGATGTCAAGTTTAAAACACCTTCCCTTAAGTTAGAATACAGCTACATAAATGCTTGGGGAAGGGCAAGAGTGGGAGGAGGAAAGTAGGGTGGGGGGGGGGGGGAAGCAGTCACATATAATGATATATGCAAAAATGTCACCATTGGTGAACCTCGGAGCTTTAGCCGAGGAACAAAATATATATGTTTGTGTGTTGGGGGGGTGAGGGGTATTTTTATTCTTTTTTTTCAAGGATAATGTGTGTGTGTGCCTGTGTGCTTGCGTGCTTGCGTGCGTGTGTGTGTGAGTGTGCATGTGTGTATGTAGATGTGAAAACGGACGGGGACTTGCTGAGTGTTCAGACAGCGGAGGGAGAAACGGTGAAGCAGCTGTCTGCCAAAGTTCGAGGCCTGCTCCATCTGGTTGACAATGGCTTCGTTCTGCAGGTACTCTTAGTCTTACTGTCATCATGGCATGCTAGGGCTGACTGACATTTAGCAGTCTGTGGGTATGTGTGTGTGTGTGGGGGGGGGGGGGGGGGGTGAGAGAGTGTGTGTGTGTGCGTTCTGCGTGTGTGTGTGTGTGTGCGTTCGTTGTGTGTGTTGTTGTGTGTGTGGTGTGTGTGTGTGTGAGAGTGAGTGAGAGAGAGAGAGAGAGTGTGTGTGAGTGAGAGAGAGAGAGAGAGAGAGAGAGAGAGAGAGAGAGAGAATGTGTGTGTGCCTGCATGCATGCATTAAGAGAGACAGGACAGACAGAGAGAAATAGTGTTAAACAGGCAACTGTGTTGCAGTCTTGCTATACAATACAGTGTGTGTGTGTGTGTGTGTGTGTGTGTGTGTGTGTGTGTGTGTGTGTGTGTGTGTTGTGCGTGCGTGTGTGTGTGTGTTTCTTGCTTTGCCTTACCTTGTCCTTGGAACTTCTAAAGGTCTGCTGAAGTTGTATTGGGAATCAGAATTACTCGATGACAAATGGTCTCGGATCTGGTGGAAGCCTAGAAAACAACAGATATATATATATGAAAAGAAGCATAAGAGTATAATCCTCTCATAAAGTGTTCATCCCTACAGCAACTGCATCATCATTGTCCTAATCCGTAATATTACCAGTTACCAGGCAACAAAGAAATGTGTAGACCTCAGATTTTCTAGGGATTTTTGGCCTGTTAATTTCTTAGAAAGTTTTTTTGTCTAAAACAAAACAAAAAAATGGGGAGAGAGGGAGGGAGGGAGCAAAAGTGTGTTGTTTTTTTTCCCCCCAAGGTATCCAAGCAGACAGAAAAAGTCTGAGTCGATTTAGCTGGTAAGTAGTATCTGTAGGATACTATTTCCTTGTTATTTAGTGAGTCTGGTTTACTATTGTACTCTGTCGGTAAATTATATTTGACCTTGAAAATACATTTGGGGGGGGGGGGAGTCTGAAACCAAAAAATTTAACCTACCTACCGATAATTCACCTTCCTCCACTAATTTATTTGTACACCTTCTACCTACATTTTGATGGTGTTAAAGTGATTTTTTTCCTTCTTTTTTTTGGTCTATGATATTCAAAAGTGAAGGGGGTTGGGGAGGTGAGAGTACAGATAAAAACAAGGGGTAATAGTAATAAAATAACATATATGCGCTATAATCTTGCAAAACCCAATCAGAACGCTTGCATTCAACCTACTCTCTCACGTGGTACATGGATGTATCATCTGGTTTCAGCTACGGAACAGTCGAGATTTCTTGATTCCGCTGAATGGCAAACTGAAAGGGAACACCAAAGACACGTACGTATGTTACATGTTTCTGTTGGGTAGTGACTGTATGTTTCTTCTTCGAACGCTCAGACAGCAACCGTTGTATGAGTGCCATATGAGGGAAAATGCGTTACACTGGCGTTACACTGCCATTAAGTGCCTGACAAGTCAGGCCCAGCACATCCGATTTCGGCTTGGGGTGAATAGTTATATTTAGAGTCTTGCTGGAAAAAAAGGCAGGAGAATGGACAAAGAAGGCAGAAAATAGACAAGAAGGAGGTGACAGGAAGAAAAGAAATAAGACAGAGACATAGAGAGTGATAGAAAAGTGGGAATTCTTGGCACAGAATTTCCAGAAGGTGGGTATGCTATTTAGACTAACAGGCCCCCAGCATCTGCACGGGGGAGTCTGTGTGTTTGATTTGTGTTGTTGCTTTGAATATGTGTGTCTGGAGAAGAGGGAGGGGTGGGGAAGAGTGTGTGTGTGTGTGTGTGTGTGAGGGAGGGGGGGGGGAGGGAGAGAGAGAGAGTATGTGTGTGTGTGAGAGAGAGAGAGAAAGAGTGAGTGAGTCTGTGAGAAAGAGAGAGAGTGTGTTAGGCTTGGGTGTGCGTGTGTGTGTGCGCGCACGTGTGTGTACGCGTGCACATATGTGTGTGTGTGTGTGTGCTCTCATTCTGTGCTTTATTGCTTGTCTTTTGTTTCCTTTGTTATATGTGTGATGTATATTTTCAATTCTTTGTCTGTTGCAGGCCATATCAATTGTCTGTTCTCAGAGAGTATCAAACAGGTGAGAATCATTTTTATTTATTTTTTATTAATTTCTTTCCTTGTTTATTTACTCGTGGAGAATGTTTATTAAGTCAATTTTATGCATCATGCAATTTGTATGGTTTTTATTGTGCTTGAATGATCTACTTTCCTTTGTGGGGATGCCCTCTGTGATATTTGTGACAAGTTACATGAACAAGAAATTAGCAGTTTTCTTTCTTATCTACTCATTTATCTATCATTTATTTAGTTAGGGGATTGGCACATGCAGTTCTTGTGATAGGGGTTGTGTGATGCTACATAGAACTTTGTCACCTTGTTTGGTTTTTTGATGTTGAATTATTTCTTGATCACCCCTGAAGTCAGAATGCAGCTACCTTCATGATGGGCAAAACTGGTTGCTTATGCTGAATCTCACCTCTGGAGAACTTCAGAGCTCTAATTAAAGAAGGAAACAAACATTTAGTGACCATGGAACTAAAACAAAAAAATTGTCGATTCTGTTGGTATTAACTCATTGGAGTCGCAGTGAAATGGATCCCGCCATTTTGTGGTGACGCGTGATTTTGACTTTATTTGAAAAATTCAGCAGACTTACCCAACATAATAATGACATACACATTATACATCATTGAAAAGTTTATAATGTCTTCTTTTGAGTTGTTTCACAGTTTTTTAATAGATGACTGTATTTATTTTTTTACAAATTTTCAAAATATGTCACTGAATGCTGAAAGATAAAAAGTTTTGAAAATTAGGGCTGGTATCTTAAATGGCTTGAACTATTCATCAACTAGTCCCCTTGAAGCAATGTGATGATTTTTCACCAAAGTAAAGTTCCCTGAAGCTGGCTGAATCCATGTGATGTTACTTTTTGTCCAACAGATTTTTTTTTAAAGAATCATAACACTGCAGTGCCCGAAATCCCAAAGATATCACTTGTTGACATGTCAAACAAAATTGGCCAACAGACAAAAACTAGGCAAGCCTATGGTCAAGGAAAGCAACTGTGTTTAGAAAAATGATTGCCCTACAGGCCAGAGTACTTTCCCTTGAGTTAGCCATCACTTTGTGTTTTTAAAAAAATTCGTAAGTGTGCCGATTCTTAAGCTTCGGCACCTCACAGTAAAGGAGGGGAGTGCCGAAGCTTAAGCTTAAACCTCAATGAGTTAAGTGGTTGAATAGTTTGCTTACCGTTTTACCTAAGATAACTGATGTCAGAACTCAGAGCTGCGCATGATTGTACGTGTATGTAATTGTATGTTTACTTGTTATTTTTGTTGTCGTTGTTGTTGTTGCTTACTCATTATTCTTAACTTATTGCTCAAGAGAAGCAGTATTGTGTGTGACAGCAGATATCGATAGCTTGTATGGCTGTGAAATGGATGTGTGTGCATAGGTGTGTGTGTGTTTATTAATTTTTTTAATTTTATTTCGAGGATAATGGAATAAGCACTCATGTGCTTTTTTACATCCAGTCCCAGTGTGCATGCAGATTTGTAAATTTTGTCATCTGCTCCCACAGCACACAATTGCCTGCTCTATGGAAAAGCGGAATGGGTTTTAACGTGTGCGCAAGATGTTCTACATGTGTTTGCGCACAAGACCTGTTTGTAGTCTCATCCGAAGGACTTTCCGGGAAAGTGGAGTCAGCACTGATGTTAACTCCAGAGGAAAAAAATCTTCTTGAGCGAGATTCAAACCCGGGTCAACAGATCATGAGCGCAGTGCGCATCACTCTAACCACCAGGCTATAGAGAATAGCAGCATGCTTTACTTTGTGACAGTACAGTGACGGTAGTACAGTGACAGACAGTACAGTGATGGTAGTACAGTGACAGTAGTACAGTGACCGTAGTACAGTGACAGACAGTACAGTGACAGACAGTACAGTGACAGTAGTACAGTGACAGTAGTACAGTGACTGTAGTACAGTGACAGACAGTACAGTGACAGACAGTACAGTGACAGTAGTACAGTGACAGTAGTACAGTGACAGACAGTACAGTGACAGACAGTACAGTGACAGACAGTAGTACAGTGACAGACAGTACAGTGACGGTAGTACAGTGACGGTAGTACAGTGACAGACAGTACAATGACTGACAGTACAGTAGTACAATGACTGACAGTACAGTGACGGTAGTACAGTGACAGTAGTACAGTGACAGTAGTACAGTGACAGTAGTACAGTGACAGTAGTACAGTGACAGACAGTACAGTGACAGACAGTACAGTGACAGTAGTACAGTGACCATAGTACAGTGACAGACAGTACAGTGACTGTAGTACAGTGACAGACAGTAGTACAGTGACAGTAGTACAGTGACAGACAGTACAGTGGCAGACAGTACGGTGACCGTAGTACAGTGACAGTAGTACAGTGGCAGTAGTACAGTGACGGTAGTACAGTGACAGACAGTACAGTGACCGTAGTACAGTGACAGACAGTACAGTGACAGACAGTACAGTGACAGACAGTACAGTGACAGTAGTACAGCGACAGACAGTACAATGACTGTCATACAGTGACAGACAGTACAATGACGGTAGTACAGTGACAGACAGTACAGTGACCGTAGTACAGTGACAGACAGTACAGTGACAGTAGTACAGTGACAGACAGTACAGTGACAGTAGTACAGTGACAGACAGTACAATGACTGTCATACAGTGACAGACAGTACAGTGACAGTTGTACAGTGACTGTAGTACAGTGACAGTAGTACAGCGACAGACAGTACAATGACTGTCATACAGTGACAGACAGTACAGTGACAGTTGTACATTGACTGTAGTACAGTGACAGACAGTACAGTGACAGACAGTACAGTGACCGCAGTACAGTGACCACAGTACAGTGACTGTAGTACAGTGACCGTAGTACAGTGACCATAGTACAGTGACTGTAGTACAGTGACCGTAGTACAGTGACAGACAGTACAGTGACTGTAGTACAGTGACCGTAGTACAGTGACCGACAGTACAGTGACCGTAGTACAGTGACAGACAGTAGTACAGTGACAGACAGTACAGTGACAGACAGTAGTACAGCGACAGTAGTACAGCGACAGACAGTAGTACAGTGACAGACAGTACAGTGACCGTAGTACAGTGACAGACAGTAGTACAGCGACAGACAGTAGTACAGTGACAGACAGTAGTACAGTGACAGACAGTACAGTGACAGACAGTACAGTGACAGACAGTAGTACAGTGACAGACAGTACAGTGACCGTAGTACAGTGACAGACAGTAGTACAGTGACAGACAGTACAGTGACAGACAGTACAGTGACCGTAGTACAGTGACAGACAGTACAGTGACAGACAGTACAGTGACAGACAGTAGTACAGCGACAGTAGTACAACGACAGTAGTACAGTGACAGACAGTAGTACAGTGACAGACAGCAGTACAGTGACAGACAGCAGTACAGTGACAGACAGTAGTACAGTGACAGACAGTAGTACAGTGACAGACAGTAGTACAGTGACAGTAGTACAGAGACAGACAGTACAGTGACAGACAGTACAGTGACAGACAGTACAGTGACAGACAATAGTACAGTGACAGTAGAACAGCAGACAAAAGGCAGTACAAACTCTGAACGGAAACCTTGTGGCCCTGTGTCATGACAGTAACGCCCAAGCCTGGCAGTCTCCAAGCCGACACCTATTCCTCCACCATCCACAACCAGACACAGATGTTCCTGTCCAGGGTATGTCAGGGGACACTCACTGTAAACCTTTTTCCTTCTTCCTCCTCCTTTTGTGTGTGTGTGTGTGTGTGTGTGTGTTTTGTTGTTTTGTTTTTGCTGCTTCTCACCTGACTGATTCTACATGGTGCTGCCCATCTCTGAGCTTTTTTTCTTTTTATAGGCTAGGGAGAAAAAGAGGGGGATGGGGGGGGGGGGGAACCTAACTGGGAAGGGGGGGGGGGGGGGGGGGGGAGAGGGGACCGAACTGGGAACTTGTAGGTTAAGATCTGGTGTAGTAGGCATTAGACATGTACAAGTCTGTAACTCTTACATTTCTGGGGTTTTGTTGTTGTTGAGCTATTTAAAAATATTGGTATTCAGTGCTCTGAATAGGTAAGTTCAGTATCAAAATTAAAGTTAGTGTTTAAATAGCAGAAAACAAACACCAAATGTAAGTTGCTTCTGTTGTAATGAAGAGAAATTCAACTGCATCAACATCATTCTTTATAGAACATCATTTGTATTTGTTTTTCTATTGTTTGTTATTAATTGAAGCCATTTCCCATTATTTATCCTTTTTAGCTCTTCTTGCTGTATACATATAGTTGTTGTAACAGGGAATAGCTAAAACATGTGTGATCCTGCTACATTAATGGTTTTTTTAGTAGAAGAAATAGGATGAGAAAACTGCAATGTTAAAACAGGGCCATCATATGCATATATCTGCGAAGATTTTATTGTCACACTATTTTATGCATAGATTTTGTCAAAGTTGTTTGAAAAACTAAAACAAAATTCAGGCAGATTGCAGCAAATAAATTGATTATATTGATGATGGATACTACAGCCATGTGGTGACTTAAACCAATTGACTTCAGTCCTGTGGGTCCATTAAGTTGTGGGTTCGAATCTCAGTGTCACAAGAGACAGACAGACAGACAGATACAGAGAGATAATATTGATGATTATTCAGTCAGTGGTCTTGCCATTATTTAACCAGTTGTGGCAACTTTTGATGTATTTTAGTGATAGTGCATTGTTTTGACGATATTGATGATGCTTGTGCCGCTGTTTTGGTGTGTGTGTGGTTTCAGATCAGTAATGTGGAAAACTCCATTCCTGAGCTGAAGGTAAAGCGAGAGCAAAAAATCAAACAGGTCTGCATGCTTTCTTAATTTCTCTTGCATCCTCTCTCTCTCTCTTCTCTCTTTCTTTCATCCCCCCCCCCCCCCCTTTCTCTCTCTCTCTCTCTGTCCCTTTATCTATCTTTCTCTTTTTTCTCTTCCTTACTTTTCCCCCCAAAAGGAAAAACTCAACATTATTGTCATTTTTTTGTCTTTCTTACTATTTTCTATCTGTATGCTTTTTGACTGTCATTTTTTAACACTATCCCTGCGTTAAGGGAGAGAACTCTTTCTCGGTACATGTGCGCTGTGCACATTTCTGTGCTACTGTAACCCAGTAGTGGGTGATACAGAGGGAAGGGTTAGGTAGATGGTTGGTTTACCTGTAGAAGGTTACCTGTAGGGAAAAGGTTAACTCAATGACTTCACTGTGACGTGCAGAAGCTTAAGATTCGGCAGAATTACGACTTTTTTTATAATACACTAAACAATGTTCTACTGAAGGGAAAGTACTCTGGCCTGTAGGGCAATCATTTTTCTAAACATAGTTGCTTTCCTTGACCATAAGCTTGCCTAGTTTGCATGTGTTGGCTAATCTTCTTTGACATGTCGACAAGCATATTCTTTGGGATTTGGGGCTCTCCAGTGTTATGATTTTAAAAACAAAAATTGTGTAATACAAAAAGTGACCTCAGATGGATTCAGCCAACTTCCTAGAACTTTGGTGAAAAATCATCACATTGTTTCAAGGGGACTAACTGATAAACAGTTCAAGCCATGTAAGATAAGCAGCCCTAATTTTCAAAACTTTTTATTTTTCAGCATTCAGTGACATATTTTAAAAATTTGTAAAAAAATAATTATAGTCATCTATTGAAAAACTGTGTAACAATCTCAAAAGTAGACATAATGAACTTTTCAATGATGTATAATTTGTATGTCTTTATTATGTTGGGTAAATCTGCTAACTTTTTTCAAATATAGCCAAAATCATGCGTCACCACAAAATGGCGGGATCCATTTCACTGTGACTCTATTGAGTTAATCTGTCTTTGACTTTGAAAGTGAAAGAAAGATACTGTCTGTGGATGGATTGCAGACAGTGCTCTGTGTGGCTCCAAAACAGGAACGGTAGCTTTTGTCCTCAATACAATAGGCCCTACATGTATGCATACTACCTGCAGCAAAGCCAGTCTTGACTTGCAATGCCAGTTCACTGATACTGCAGGTAAAAGAAAAGGCTCAGCGGAACAGGTTGGAGACTATCTCACTAAAAGCCATCAATTGGGAAACTATCTCAACAAAAGCTCTCAGGTTTGCGAAACTGTCTCAACAGAAGTTCTTGGTGGGAAAGTATCAGAACAGAAGCTGTCAATGGGAAATTATCAGAACAGAAGCTGTCAGTGGGAAATTATCAGAACATAAGCTGTCAATGGGAAATTATCAGAACAGAAGCTGTCAGTGGGAAATTATCAGAACAGAAGCTGTCAATGGGAAATTATCAGAACAGAAGCTCTCAATGGGAAATTATCAGAGCAAAAGCTCTTAGTGGGAAATTATCAGAACAGAAGCTGCCAATTGGAAATTATCAGAACAGAAACTGTCAATGGGAAATTATCAGAACAGAAGCTGTCAATGGGAAATTATCAGAACAGAAACACTCATTGGAAAAATATCTCAATAGAAGCCCTCAGTGGAAAACTATGAAAATGATCCCAAAAGAAACCATCAGTGGAAAACTGAAAAATTATCTCAGAAGAAGCTCTCAGTGGGAAATAATCTCACCAAAAGCCTTCAGTGGGAAATTATTTCAATAGAAGCCTTCAGTGGGAAATCATCTCAACAGAAGCCTTCAATGGGAAATCATCTCAACAGAAGCCCTCAGTGGAAAACTATCTCAATAGAAGCCTTCATTCAGGGGGAATCTTTGAAAATGATCATAACAGAAACCTTCAGTGGGAAACTATCTCCAAAGAGCCATTAAGTTTGGGAAAAGTTCTTTCTTTAAAAAAAAAAAGCCCTCAGGTTTGGGAAACTTCTGTTTTCAAAAGGTCGCAGGTTTAGGAAACTTTCTTTTTCTTTTCTTTTTTTTTTTTTTTTAAAGCCCTGAGGTTTAGGATTTGTTTTTTAAAAAGCCCTCAGGTTTAGGAAACTTTATTTTAAAAAAAGAAGTCCCAAGGTTTAGAAAACTTTCTTAAAGTTTCTTTTTGAAAAAAGTTCAGGTTTAGAAAAATTTTGGGAAAAAGGCTCAGGTTCAGAAAAAAAAAATTGGGGAAAAAGGTTCAGGTTTAGAAAACTGTTGTTTGGGGAAAACACAACACCCTCAGGTTTGTGAAATTTCCTAGAAAACAGAAAAAGCCATCAGATTTGTAAAAAAAAACCCACCCCAGCCCAAAACCCTCAGGTTTACGAAACTTTGTATTAAAAAAAAAAAAGACCATAATGTTGCTCATATTGTCTTCATCAGACCTGTATACACAGTATTGTGCATTCCCCCCCCTACTTTTAGTACTGTTTGTATATATATACATGGGTATTGAAAGCATCACTGGCTTTGTGTTGGAGATGATGCGTTGTTATTGTTTCAATAATCATAATGTTGATACATGGAATTTATAGAATGCTGTTATATCTTGTAAAAACATATCAAGGCTAAAAAAGATGAGAATATGTATAGTTTCTATCAGAGAAACTTGAAATTGTATCTATTCATCAAACTCAATTTGATAACCATTTCAACTCAGTTTTATTTAATATTTTTTTCATTAATAAATATCTAGATAATCCCATTTTAGAAACCCCAGTTTCTTTTTTAGTGGGCCATACACATATGTTTTTTTATGTTTTGAAACAGAAAAAAATCTTATATAGTTTTTTTATGTTTTGCAACTGAAAAAAGAATTGATTCTCTATAGACTTTCAGTGGGTCTTACACATTGTAAATTGCAAAATGTCAACACTCAATATGGGTTTCACATATATATGTATTTTCTGAAGAACTGTTGTCAAGTTAAATCCCAAAGAGATGGAGCCAGTGTTTCTGGTTGAAATGAAATGCTGCTGCTTCTGTCACAAAGTACAGTGAAGGTTAATTAATGAAGCCATCCCCATTTGTTTCGTCAGGAGATTCGAGAGCTGGAAGACAAACTGAACTTCCTGCAGAAACGCTTCAACGAAGCCGACCAGATGGAATGGTCGGGAGGCATCAAGAAAAGCCCCCTCTGGTAGACAGACCTGCCACCTTCAGGGGGGAGCACTCTGTGCCATGGCAACGTCAAAGATGTCTCTGTGGTTTTCAGTTTTTGACCTTAACATGTATGTCAAGAGAAGGTTGGGGTTTTGCAGGATAATGTGTGAAGCTGTTGTTTGTTTAGCCGTGTTACCTCAAGAGGAATGGTGACCGATGTGTTCTTCGTTGAACAGTCGATGAACGGGGTTTGTTAGTATTACAGTTCATGTGTGATGGAGTGGGGACCGTACCTTGGAAGTTCAAAATCTGCCTTCTGTGAATAGTCAGTGAATAGAGTGTTGGTCTAAAGTCCGTGCCTGGTGGAATGTGTATCGTACCATGAAAGCGCAAAATCTGTCTTCTGTGAATAAAGGATGTTGGTCTACAATCCATAGCTGATTAAATGTGTATTGTGCCATGAAAGCTATAAAAAAAATTTGCCTTCTGTGAACAGGCAATGGTTAGGGTGATGGTTTACAATTCAGGCCTGTTTTGCACCAAACAGCTCAAAATCTGCTCAGAAAAACGGAAAGCAATTTGATACGAATATTCAGAATACAGTGTGGCACAAGCTAGTGTAGCAGAAGAAGAAAAACCCACATCTAGACCTAAGTGCATCTTTGTGTGTGGTTCTTGTCATACCTCACCACACTGTTTTGCATGGGTAGTCCAGCAAATCTGGTTGTCTTTTCTTTTTTCTTCTTCCGATTTGCTTTTGGATTGACAGTCAGGCAGTGGAGTTTTTCTTCATAATTTGTTTCCAGTTCAGTTTTAGTGCTCTTCATCAGTCCCAGTGATGTGGCTTTGAAGGAATTGATGTAAAAATGTGCATGTGATACACGGTGCTTATCCATAAGTCAAGTCAAAATTATCTTTATTGAGGGTAAAAGATCATTTTGACTTGACTTGACTTATGGATTGACATAATTGGTATTAACTGATATTCTTTAGGCTGTGTTAAGTTTGAAAAAGTGAATGTTATTTTGACTTTAAAAAAAAAAAGCTTCATATATTATATGAAGCACAAAGTTTGTCATCAGCAAAAATTAAAGGTGCCAGAATATTTGTGACTACCAGATTACAATCCTCCTTTAGAAAATATGTTTTCTTCACTCCTTTAAGAGTCTCCGCACTGAAGAGCTGTTTACCGGCGTCCTTGATTTGTATCGGTTGTGTGCCCAAGCCTGGGTCTCTGTAGCTTGTTTCCCTGCCTGTTCTGTAATGTTGTCATGTCCTACTATGTTTATTCAATGTCTTCTTCCCTCAACTGTTTCCTGAAGAACTGTGTTAACAAGGCCATTGGATGTTGTAACATGGCCATCCTGCAGTTTTTGGTCTGTTTCTTTTTTTTCTTTCATGCCGCATGAATGTAGAAATTATACTCAACAAATCTTGATTTTTGTTAATACACATGTTTGGTGTTTCACCTGAATGTGTAATGAGCTTGTAGTTACAAGAGTATAAGAACAGTGTATCATGTATCATAATGTAAACATGTAGTAGGTCAGTTATATTGTACGTTGTAGACGATAGAGTAAAAAAGTGTTTTCAAGTAAATTGATTGTGGTTGGGTGAGGGACAGGTTATATGTATACTTGTGATGCCATATTGATTATTTGTCATTTTGATGTTTGAAAAATGATGTTGAGCAAAGAAGAGACCAAAGAAGATGAGGTTGTTTGGGTGTGTTTTTTTTATTATTAAAAAAAAATTTTTTTTAGAAGATGAGTAAGAAGTGTATGTATGGTGAGGAGAAAATAAGTAGGAGAAAAAAAGGGATCAAGAAAATGGAAAGTGTAGATGAAAAAGAGAGAGAATGAGTGAGCTGAGTTGACATTTTTGGTGCCCATGTCTGCAGTTTTTGTTACTGGTTTTGTTGATATCAAGCAATACTGATGGTATGAGGGGGTTCATGTTCTTGTGCAGTTATAAGAAAATCTGTGTACTCACAAAGAGTGTGTGCACACACACAGGCACACACAGGCACACACACACACACACACACACACACACACACACACACACCACACACACACACACACACACACACACACACAAACACTTACACACACAGGCACACACACACAAACACTTATCGCTGATAATAAAAAGATGTTAAAATTGGAGAACCTTCTCACACACACACACACATGCATGCACACACACACACACGTATCACTAATAGTAAAAAGATGTTAAAATTAGAGAACCATCACACACATGCATGCACTCACGCACATGCATACACACACACCTTCTCACACACACACGACATGCGTGCCCACACACAGGCGCACACACACACACACTTTTCACTGATAAGTAAAAGATGTTAAAATTCGAGAACCTTCTCACACACACGCATGCGCACACACACACACACACACGCACACGCACACGACAACATTTACAAAACTGCAAACACACGGGGACTGGATGAAAAAAAGCACATGAGTGCTTATTCCATTATCCTGGAAATGAAAGAATAAATGAATAAAATACACACACACACACATTTGTAGACAAAGCATCTGTAAAAGACGAGATGTGCTTTTAGTGTTGGTTTTTTTGTGTTTTTTTTGGGGGGGCAACAATAAAGAACTAACTACTGAATGACAACACAAGGCTTTCTGTTCCCATCAGAATGTGTGTTGGCCGCGCTTGTCATTGTCTCTTAACTCCATCCTCATTCTTTTTGCTGCGTTTTTTTGTTGTGGTTCTTGTTATTTGCCATACATGTCTGTATTTCATGAGCCCTGTGCCTCTTGTGTCATCTCCTTATAGTGTGTGTGTGTCTGTCATGATGAAAATGTTGCCAAAGAATGTTCGTATGATCTGATTTTTCTTTTGACTTTTTTCTCTCGTTTTATTAATGGTTTGGTTTTTTTTAATGTCTGTTGATGGAGACCTGGGTGTTGTGTATATATATATATATATATATATAAGAGATTATTATGAGTTTTGAAAAGAATATGGTTTGGTAAGGGGAAGGGGGATCTTTGTGTATATTTTTGTCAGTTTATCATTTTGTGTGAGGGTGTGTAAATGTATAATTTGTTAATCTTATTTGTGAACGGTGGCATGCGCGTGAACGATTTGAATGCAAGCGCTTCAATGTTTTTGCTTTTAAGTAGATTCAGTGCTATAAAAATTCCATTTATTATCATTATTATTATTTGGGTATTGGGAGTATAGATCAGGTGTTTATGACTTTTGAGAAACATATTATTTTGGGTTGTCTTTAAATCTTTTTTGGGGGGTCGGGGAGGGGGGGTCTGCTTTTTGTTTCAGCTGTCATGGTGTTTTTTTGGCAAGCATACTGTTGATTTGTTCAAAGATTATGTTAGTGCAATGTGATTTGAACGTGGTTTTTTTGTTGTTGTTGTTTAGTATTGTCAAAGTACAAGGCACAGTATAAACCAGGTATTTCTCAGTAAGAATGTATTGTGAATCTCACGAGCTTTCAGCTCAGATGTCTCAGTCTCTTCAGTCCCAGAGGATCGGCAGATCAGGTTAACGTTATGGGGAAACAGGTTTGCTTGTTTTTTGCACATGCCTTTTTGCGTAGTGGAATTTTTAACGGGGAGTCAGTTTCCTTTTAGCTTTCCCCATGGTTCATGTGTGTGCATGTGCATGTGCGCACGAGTATTCATGTAAATTTTGTGTGTGGATGTGGCACATGTGTGAGGGAGTGAGAAAGGACTTTTTAGAGGTTAAGAGTGTGTTTGCGTGCGTGTTTGTGTGTGCGGGTGCGTTTGTGTGTGCGGGTGCATTTGTGTGTGTGTGTGCATGTGTGAGTGTGCATGTGTGTGCATGCATATGTGTGTGTGAAGTATGTAGAAAGGCTCATTCAGATGTTAAGAGTAGGTGTAGGTGTGTGCATGCATGCATATGTCCTCAACACACTCATACTTGGAATATTAGGTTGTATGAGGACTTCTGACTGTTATCATTTCCGTTATCTGTAAATACAATATACACACACACTCACTACTACCACAACTGCCAACATTTTCCAAAGGTCATTGGGGTTTACTTATCTCCCTTCACCGGTGTTGCTTCTTGATAATGTGCCCATACTTATTTTGATCATTCTCTCCTTTTTTTAAAAAATTTCTGTTTTTTGCATTTTATATCTAGTCCATGGTATACTTTATATAGTTTGTTTATATTCAATTTTGAGCTTATGGTTGGAAGTGAGCGTATGGTTGGAAATGAGTGTGGAAATATATTTGAAAAAGGTCACCGGAATTTGCAATCGTTTGTGCTCAAAGTTGGTGGTTATGATGTTGTGTATTCATATATATATATATATATATTAGCAAGTAATGTTGTTCGATTCTGTTGAAGGCTACGCAGATAAGCATGATAAGTGTTCTGTGGTCTTACACACACAAAAATTGTTCTTAGAGTGAACTAATTTTGGGTTGGTTTTTTTTGTGTTTTTTTTACAACTAAGTGTGCTACAAGTGTTTAACGATTTTTTTTTTTTACACAATCAAACGCAGTAAAAGTATGTCTTGAATTTTTGTTTTTCTTTTTTTTATACAATCATGTTAAAAAATAAGTTGCAAGTTTAGCTCACAAAAAAAACCCACATAGACCTCTCTGGTGATGTCAGTATGTGTATAATTTTATATATATGTATGTTGTAGGTTTTTTGCTTTCAAATTATCATCATTACTTTGAAGTATGTTTTATGGGGAATGTTTGATATCCGGGATGGTTAAACTAAGTGGAATAGGCAATGTCCTCTGCACAGCCTTGGTTTTGTTCGCCTTAATTTATTTTTTATTTTATTTTTTTTATATCGAGGATAATGGAATAAGCACTCATGTGCTTGTTTACATCCAGTCCCTGTGTGTATGCGGCTTTGCAAATTCTGTCATCTGTTCCCACCGGCACACAATGACCTGCCCTTATGAAAAGCGGAACAGGATTTAATATGTGCGCAAGATGTTCTACACACGTTCGCACTCGGGACCTCAGTTTATAGTCTCATCAGGACTTTTGGGGAGAGTGGAGTCTGCACTGATGTTAACTCCAGAGGAAAATATCCCCTTGAACGGGAATCGAACCTGAGTCATCAGATTGCAAGCGCAATGTTCTAACCACTAGGCTATCCCATCCCCTTAAGGAATGAAATAGTTGACTAAGGCACCATGTCATTTCATGTGGTTTTCTTTTGAAATTGACAAAGCGTGGTATTTGAAGGGTGAAGTACCAGCCTTGTCTGTTCAGTGTTGAACTGTGGTAACTGTGCATGCAAGTTTTGATATTGTATTGTATTGTATTGTATACCACTTTAAGTCTCGGCAGATGTGTCTGCGTGTAATTTGGGCTGCTCTCCCTGGGGAGAGCGCGTCGCCACAGAGCAGTGCCACCATCATCACGAGCTTTCAATTCTAGCAGAGTCTTCTCTGTGAAAAAAGAAAAAAAAGAATCAGAGAGTGAAACTAAACAAAGATATTTCCACTGTAGGTTTGATCGGGGGAGACGGGATAGCCTGGTGGTTAGAGTGATGTATTTGTGGTCTGTTGACCCGGGTTCAATTCTTTAAGAGGATTTTTCCTCTGGAGTTAACACCAGTGCAGACTCCACTCTTCCCAAAAGTCTTTCAGATGAGACTACAAACTGAGGTCCCGTGTGTGAACACACGCAGAACATCTTGCACACATGTTAAAACCTGTTCTGCTTTTCGGAAGAGTAGGTCATTGTGTGCCGGTGGGAAGGGATGACAAAATTTACAAAACTGCACACACACGGGGACTGGATGAAAAAACGCACATGAGTTATACCAATACCCTCGAAATAAAAGAATAAAATAAAAGAATAAAATAAAAATAAAATAAATATTCTACTTTTCTTGACAAGCTTTACAATAAAGCAATGATGTTAAGTTGTCCTTGGTCCAGATCAAAAGCTGTGTCAGTTATTGATGCAAGCAAATTGCCAAGTCCTTCATCAAAATGATGTGCTATTTGTAATTTCAATTTGGCTTTTTTAATATTTTTATGGGCAGATTTATATGCAGGAAAAAAACAACAATATATATTGGCTGGTCTCCCTTGGGAGATATGTTGTCACTCTACAGTGCCACCTATGTTCTAAAAATAGAAGTTTCTGCCTACAGCAAATTTTCCTATAAGGGTTTTTATATTTTTTTCTCAAAGAATTTTGTCAGGGACTTTCCTCTTGTTGCCTAGGGTTCTTTCATTTGCGCTTTGTGCATGTTGTCTGTCTTCTGAAGACTGACCTGCCTGGAAAAGGTCATTTAGGTCAAGGGGCTGATGATGATGATGACGGATTCATGTTGCTCATGAGATCTTTATTGTTTACCATCTCAGCCTAAAGACTTGCACTCTGACACCGCTCACAGTCTCTAGTGGATTAGGGATTATAGAGGAATCAAACCTTGAATCCCTCACTGTCTAGATTAGGGCATTATCACTAGACCACACAGCCATAGTTTTTGTTTGCTTGGTTTTTTGTAAGGTATTTGGGGTGGTTTTTTGCCAGTTGCTGGTCAGTTTGACTGAAGTGTATTCTTTTTAGTGATTATGGAGGTCAGTTTTGTTAGGTTGGTTGGTTGGTATTTGTTTTAGCTACATTATTATTTATCTGTGATATGTTGTAACAATTCTATGAAGTCATTATTTAATTTTTTTTCCTCTATTTATGGAAGAACAGGGTTTTTCTTGTATGAATATTTTTTTGTTTTAAGTACAAACTTAATGTGTATTTATTTAAGATATTTTTTGTGTTACCTTTGTTTGTTTTATGTGAAGAAAAATGTAATAGTTTTGCCATTATTCAAGATACCTGTTTGTGTTAAAAAATAATTTCTGGTATTAGATATGTTGTTGTTTGGTCTGTGATACAAAATAAAGCCAAATTATGCGAAGATGTGTGAGTTAGTGTGATGTGTTGGTGTTGTTCCATATCTTAAAGAGATCTTCAGTTTGTGCATTTCAGTTATGTTCTGTGTGTTTATGTGGTGATGGTGAAGGGGGGAGGAGGGCGAGGGAGAAAGATAAAGAGACAAAGGGAAGAGGGGGAAGGGAGGGAGAGAGAGAGAGAGAAGGAGAGAGAGAGAGAGAGAGAGAGAGAGAGAGAGAGAGAGAGAGAGAGAGGAGAGAGATGAAAATAACTGTGAGCCTAGTGTTACTCTTTAAAAAAAAAAAAGTATTGGATAACTGTATTCCCTGACCCCCCCTCCCCAGCCACACACACGCACGCACGCACACACGCACGCACACACACACACACACACACACACACCAAGCACATATCTGACTCACTGTTTACTACTGGGAGATTGTCAGTAATGGTTATAGGAACAAAACAATTTAAGCTGATGTAGAAAACAAGTGTATAGAATCAGCCTCTAGTGTGTGCACATGATTTAACGCAATGTTCATGGACTGTACTTCTTGATTCTGATATCTCGTGGCCAAGAAACAGCAAACAGCTTGTCAACAGTGAAAGTGATCCCTCTGAACAAATTCATAGCAGTAAATTGTCAGACTTTTATGTTTGATAAAGAAAAAGCAAAACACAACAATCTTAAAATATTCAAATACAAGACGGTATAGCTGTTTTGAAAAGTAGAGATATAATGAATCTTCCATGATTTTGTACAGAACCTGACAGTTCCAAGTTGCATTGCACACAGCATGAAGATAGGAATAGCCTGGTTGGTGAGAGCATTGTGCTTGTGATCTGCTGACCAGGGTTCAAATCCAGTTCAAGGGGATATTTTTCCCGGAGTTAACATCAGTGTCGACTCCACAACCCCCAAAAGTCCTTCGGATGAGACTGTAAACCGAGGTCCCGTGTGCGAACGCGTGCAGAACATCTTGCGGACACGTGAAAAAACCTGTTCCGCTTTTGGGAAGTGTATGTCATAGTGTGCCGGTGGGAACGGATGACAAAATTGCATACACACGGGGACTGGATGTAAAAAGTATATGAGTGCTGATTGCATTACCTTCGAAATAAAAGAACGAATAAATAAATGAGGCACATTATTTTACACCTAGAGAACACCAAGGGGGAGACAGATGTAATAACCAGTCACTGATAATATGAGGAAGATAGCTTCACCACTTTGTAAAAACTGCTTTTTTAAAAGATTACTGTCTTCAACTTGTGAAAGAAAAGAACATTGTTAAAGTGGCAGCGCATTGGTGCTTAAGAGCGAGCGAGATCCACTTGTACAATTTCAAGAGATTTTACTGCAGAAGAAAACGTAGATTATTGCCTAGGCATCTCCAATTAGTAACAACTCCCCCTTAGGGATGCCGAGGGCCTGTCAGTACAAATAGCATCCCCACCTTCTGGAAATTCTGTTCTAGAAATTTCCTCTTTTCTTTCACTCTCTTTGTTTCTGCCTTGTTCCTTTTATTATTGTCTATTTTCTGCCTTCCTGGTCCATTATCCTGCCTGTTTTCCAGAAAGACTTAACAATTCATTTATGCCGAAGTGGAATGGCTGGGCCTAACTTGTCAGGCGCTTAACGGCAGCGTGACGCATTTTCGCTCATGTAACAGACAACAGTTGCTGTCTGAGCATTCGACAACGAAGAAGAATTAACAACTGAGAGGCGTTTGAAGACACTATACTTGAACAGAAACAGATACGTCCACCAACTGCTGCATACAAACACTTGAATCATTATTACATGAAAACAATCGGTCCACTTGGTATGAGTGTTTGATATATTACTTCACGGGATTTGCGCACACGTGGAAAAACTTGCTCCACTTTTCGTAAGAGTAGGCCATTGTGATGGGAACGGATGACAAAACTGCATACACACGGGGCCTGGATGTAAAAAAGCACAATAGCGCTTATTGTAAGTGCCCTTCGTGGGATGATTAAAGTGTTTTTGACTTGACTTGACTTGCTGTCACAATATAAAACAAAAATGGAAAGAAATTAACTAAACACTAAAACAGCTTGTCATTTTCATGGTAACAAGATATTAAGTCACTTTTTTTTTTCAAAATGGCTGCGTACATACCACTTTCTAAAACCCCATATTTCAGAAACTAAACATCTGATTTGAATGAGGTTTTCACCAGTAGAAACAGCGTTAAAATCACATTTTGAATCATAACAAAACATAAAAATTACCGGTAGGTGACAAGCGACTCATTCTGGGCTGGAAGGTCACATTATTTTAAGATTTAGCGTGTCAGCTTGTCTTCCGTCTGTATCATCCACTATCTCTCCAAGGCTCCTTGACCTACTGAGGGTGTTGTTTTCCTGCTAGCATTTTGTGCTGCTTTGCTGGCAAGTTAGACAAACTATGCTGCGGGGGGAACGCGCAAGGAGGAGGGGGGGGGGGGGGGAGGCATAGGTGGAACTGCTGCAAGGGGGTTGCCGTCCCACTGTCTAGTGTGTGCCAACAAACAAACAAGCAAGCAAGGTCAACAGTTTAGTGCTGATGATAACAAGAAAAAACTCAGGATTTTCGTCAATACTCAAAACAAATAAATAAATAAATAATGTATTCTTCCGTTAGAACTCCAAGTTTCACCAATAATGGTGAGATTTTTTTTGGCGTATGTGATAGCTTTTGCGTACCATTAAGGTAGCGGCATTCTGTCTTCCGGGTTGATGTTTTATAGACGACACCGATGTGCAATTTAAAAAAAATATGTTTTTATCATCCGTTCTTACTGGCAGAGTCAGAATAAGAAAACTGTATTGCCATGAAGGGGACGGGATAGCTCAGTGGTCGGAGCGCTCGCTTTCCCCCAGCCAAGTTAAGCAGCATCGAGCGTGGTTACCAGTTGGATGGGTGACCGTTTGCGCGCCTTGGCTTCAGTACAGTTCCCCCAGTTCACCCAGCTGTAAATGGGTACCTGCTCTCTTTAGGGTCAGGGAAGGTAAAGCAGCGAGGGAGAGGAGATGGGCGCCGCCCTCAATATGCTGGCCCTAGAGAAGTGAGGTCTCTGACGCCTCGCTCCCCTACGACCTTATAGGTTATGGGACTCCTTTACCTTCCTTTTTATTGCCATAAAGTCACAACGAGACTTATTTGACACCAGACACGAATGGCAAACTCTTTCGAAAATCAGAGTGGGTTTTGATGTGTGTGCAAGATGTTCTGCATGCGTTCACACGGGGGGGGGACTTGTTTTTTTAAAAGTTTCATCTGAAGGAATTAAAGAATTAAAACTAAAAAGATTTTTTTAAACAGTTCATTCTGTCTAGATGATTCCCATTTAACACACTGCTAACAAGTTCAACAATTTACAAAAAAAACCCCACCCAACCCTTTTTATTTCATTTATTCATTCTGTTACTTCGAGGAAAATGGAATAAGCATTCACGCCCTTTGTTTTTTTACATCCAGTCCCCGTCAGTCATTGTTTTCGCCAGTGTGTAATGTTCTTTAAAAACAATTTTTTCAATACCTTTCAGAAACGTGTTGTATTCTTATTGTGTTCGGTGATCACCATGTGGTGTTTTGTTTGTTGTTTCTGTTTTTTTGTTTGTTTTTGCTGTGTGCTCTGTTGTTGTTTTGTATGTTTGGTTTTTGTAATGTTTTTTTTGGTTTTTTTTTTAAAAAGAGAGACAGAGGCAGACAGACAGACTCACAGCCATCCAGACAGCCAGACAGAAGACAAACAAGCAAACAGACAAAACAGAGTTGTTGCCCCATCAGCAAAGAAGAAGATTCTGGCAAGAAAGACCAGGATCATCAGTTTTACGTTCACAGCACGTGAAGCACGAAATGGGGAGGGAAGGGGGGGGGGGGGGGGGGTGAAAGAGCCGGCAGTGTTTTCCTCTACAGCCTATATACAATACTGACTACACACTGCAAACACTGGTTCCCTCCTCCTCCTCCTCCTCCCCCACAGTTTGGCAACAGACTCCGATTCAGACAGCAGCCTCTGATCTGTTCCAGCTGCCCTCAGAATTCCTTTACCAGTTCTCCGTCCTTTAGTCTAGTCAATCTTTGCAAAAAAAGTGCTGAGAAAGGAACTAATTGCAATAGTAATTATTTTATGATATTTGGATAGGAAAGTACATAACTGTTAACATATCCAAAAAGTAGGACGATCTAAGTGTCGGAAGACCATTTTTTTTAAAGATATGACGTCATCAAATTTCGATTTTATAATTTTTTTTAAACAGAATGTAATATGGTCTTGTGACATATCATTTGAAAGCTTTCGACCTACTGATTACGAATTTGATAATAGAATCACCATTAGGCGTAATAGAAAGCAAAAACCAATGAAAATATGCCGCATGTGTTCTATATTTAGTGTACGAAGCCCATTAGCATGGGAAATCAAGTATATATCTCAAGCATTTTACCTCCAATGTAGAGATGCCGGGGCCTATCAGTATAAATAGCATCCCCACATTCTGGAAATTCTGTGATAGAAATTTCCTCTTTTTTATCTCTCTCTTTGTTTCTGCCTTGTTCCTTTACTTCTTGTCACCTCCTTCTTGCATATTTTCTGCCTTCTTGGTCCATTCTGCTGCCTTTTTCCCCCCAGAAAGACTTATAAAAGATAACAGTTTTCTTTTATGCCACAGTAGATGCGCTGGGCCTGACTTGTAAGGTGCTTAAGGGTAGCGTGACGCATTTTTACTCATATCACAGACAATGGTTGCTGCCTGAGCGTTGGAAAAAAAAAAGAATGCATTTTACCAGGTTTTTTAAACCAAAAGTTTCGACCACTGTAAAATTCCCATGGCAGGAGCAAAGTGGTAGTCTCTCCTTGAAGGTAAGAACTTCAAAAGGGAAATTATAAGTTTAAAACAGTGCAGGTAAGGCAAAACAGCATCAGAGTTAGTTCAAACAAATCCTGTGGCAAGTCACTTCATTTCCAGCAAAAATCAAACATGGAAAGCTCGTTCTCCAGCCACTCTTGCGGGAATGAAGTAACACAGCAGAATCAATCAAGATCAGGTACACCTAGTTCTCATCTACTTCCTGAAGAGGTGTATTGAGACAGCTAAAGTCTTTGCATTGTCCTAATGCCATTTAAAATTGGAGCCCACATCTTTTTCTGCAGTCCTAGTAATGATGAAAGAAGAAGAAGAAGAAGTAAAAAGGGAAGAAGATATGGAATTTATGTAGCACTGAATCTTTTTAAAACAAAAAAAATCAAAGCGCATCGCAGGACCTTTATATTCTCTGGAGCAGGAGAGAGATCAGTCTTCCCTGAGACAAAGTGCAGTGTGGAGAATACCAGCTCCTATTAGTGCAGTGTGGAGAATAACCTGTTCCTATTAGTGCAGTGTGAAGAATAACCAGCTCCTTTTAAGTGCAGTGTGAAGAATAACCTGCTCCTATAAGTGCCGTGTAGATAATAACCAGCTCCTATTAGTGCAGTGTGGAGAATTGACAGCTCCTATAAGTGCAGTGTGGGAGAAAAACCCTGTTTCCTATTAGTGCAGTGTGGATAATAGCCAGCTCCTATTAGTGCAGTGTGAAAAATAATCTGCTCCTACTAGTGCAGTGGTGAACCAGCTCCTATTAGTGCAGGTGTGGAAAATAACTGCTCCTACTAGTGCAGTGTGAAGATAAACCAGCTCCTTTAGTGAGTGTGGAGAAAGGGGGCAGTCCTATTAGTGCGGGTGTGGAGAATAGGCAGCTCCTATTAGTGCAGTGTAGAGAAATGACAGCTCCTATTATGAGAGTGTGGAGAATAGGCAGCTCCTATTATGCAGTGTGGGAAAATTTAGGCAGCTCCTATTAGTGCAGTGTGGAGAATAGGCAGCCCCTATTGGGTGCAGTGTGGAGAATAAACAGTCATATTGTGCAGTGTGGAGAATAGGCAGCTCATATTTGTGGGTCCATGTCTATAATGTAGAGAAATGTAAAGTTGCTCTGCCCTGAATAGTTTCCATTGCACACAGCTTCCCTCATCCCTGACTATCCTGAAGGGGGGGCACAGGGGGGCCAGGACATTTTCTTTCCACGAATGTCCAGTTCCCTGGCTTTGTCATGCTTACAAAACATGTAATACTTAGTATGCTAATGCCCAAAGTAGCTGCAGAATTTTCAAATAGCCAACGGGAACATTGTCTCGGGTGATAATGTTAGATTATGTTTATACAGCCTTACATTGTTTGGAGCCAGGGGTGCTGCTCCAATAATGCCCATACCATGGAAGGTACCAGTTCTATCCAGTTGTCCTGATCTGATGATCTCATTGTCAGCAACAAACTGGATCCAGCTGTTAGGGTTCATGCCTACCAGGTCGTTTCCTATTTCAGCAGCAGCACACATTTTCAAACAGACTGACCTCCTTGTATGAAAAAAAAACCCAAAGCTTGTGGACACGTTCAACAAGGTCTTTGGAGCCAGTCTGCTAGGGCCCTGGCAACCCTAAGAGCAATTGAAGAGGGGGGATGAGTACTGTTGGTCGTGCTGCCGGCATCAGTGGCCTGACCAAGAGAAACAATTGTCAAGTCAGGATCTGGTTTTTTTTCCCAGCCAAATTCTGAGAAACAGATCCAAAAGAAGATGGTAAAATTAATAATCTCAAAATGTTTTTTGGGGGGGGGGGCGGGGGGGGGGGGGGCTCAATTGTTTGAGATACTTGCTTGCAGAAAGATACTCTCTTGTTGATGTTTGCGTCCTGATATTGATGGGGAAGTTTTGGGAAGTGTCTGAATCATCGGATTTTCTCTTCTCTGCATATTTCTCTCTGTTGGATTTGCAAATGTTCCAGGATTTTTCTCTGCATTTGACCCTTTTTGTTAATGACATTCTCTTTCCCTCTGATGCAGGTAATAATTTCTAAATCACCGTGACTTCTGTTTCTTCTGCCCATATTTTTCTGTAGTATGGAGTTTTTCACTATGGAGATCTTTTCATTCTTTGGCACAAGTCCATGAATGTGATTTTTTTCCATCAGTATTCTTTGTGGGGGTTTTAAGTATGACATGTCTGAAAATCATATGAGCTGTGTCTACTGTCTGCCTGCAGTTGCTGTTTGGGTTTGTTCCTCTGAAGAACGGCGGAATGCTCGAGGGTTAGATTTCATAGTTGTGAAATGAGATGCACTGCTTTGGGATAACAACATCTTTGGGGCAGCATGAAGGTCACTGACAGCTTGGATTCTTTTGCACACTCTTTCTGCCCATTTGTTCCCTGGTCCATGCTTTAAACCACTTTCTTTAATCTGCTGCTGGCAATTGCATGTCCGAATTTGATACACAGCTGTGTTTCGTTTTTTTTCCCAAAATCATTAATGGACTGACACAAAAGAGACAAAAAGAGGAATTATTTAAACCTAGCTTGCTTGGATCAAAGAGCTGTGTTGTTTACACATTGAATATCTTGCTCTTCCCTCTGTCTCTACATTTCATCCTTCAAACAGCATGCTTTTGGAGACCTGCTATTCCTTTCTCAGTCGCCTACTTAATCTTGGCTATCAGTCAGCCGTCTTTTTTCCACATAATAACATGCAGACATACCCATTCACCCTTTCATCTGGACAAGAAAAAAAGTGAATCATTATTGGGAAAATTTTGCAAAATGGGAACCCAAAATTTAGATCAGCACTTTGTAGAGCAGAGAAAAAAAACCACAAAAACATCACACCCCACCCTTAGCTTCAAGTTAAACTGAAAACAGTTGCAAGCCTTTTATTCAGAATTTTAAATACACCAGTAGGGTAAATAGGACTGGGCAGACATTAGGATCCAATGAATTCAGATCATTTGTACACACAGTCAGAGACAGGAAACGTCCAGAGAATGAAACAGAATGAAAATACCTATATTTATTTATTTATTCACACACACACACACACACACACTTTTGCAGGGAGCACACAGATTTACTTTCCAAAGGCAGAGAGCACACAGATCTACTTCCTGCTTTACTGGATCAAGGATATATCAACAGAAAGGGGATAGACCCCAGTGTGTATACACTCCCTTCCTCATTTCTATGGGCAGATTTCTCCAGTGCCTGTCCTATCCAGTGTTCTGTGGACATATAAGACCTCTGGCTATGTTTATGAAAGTTAAAACACTTTTAAGTAAAACAAAACAAGGCACCCAGAAAGCTGATTTTGGGGAAAAGTGGTTTACCATACAAGAATCACTACCGACTGATTTTGTAGGAACTGGCCATGATGTGGACAGTTGTTTTGATGTTGTCTGGTTTAATACTACATCAGTGATGTAACGACCACATACCTCGTAAAAACAAGCAAGCAGGTACTGTTAGTGTGTGTTAAATTTCAAAAGATAAGTCATTTATGCTCATCTAAACCAGAATCAGTAGGGCAAGAGCATTTGCCCCATGGCCCTTTCTGGGTCAAAAATGGGTGGGCTTACCAAATAAGGGAGGATGCCGCGGTTTTGTGAGGCAGGCCAGCTATAGCAAAACGATCAGTATCAGAGTGCCAAATACTGTTTTTGAGCTTGTTTGTTTATTGATTTTCGGCAACTTCCGACACCTACTTTTTCCTACTTTTTTGATATGTTGTTAGTGATATTTTTATCTACCTGTTGCACCAAGTTTGAAAACTATTGCAATTAGTTCCTTGGGAAATGCAAGGATTGACTAGCCTATTACCTCTACTAGGACTAGCCTATCTCCCCCACACGCCTCGCACATTAAATACTGCGCACAAAAGAGAGAGAGAGAGAAGGGGGGGGGGGGGGGGGGGGGGGGGGGGGGGGGGGGGGGGGGGGGGGGGGTGGGGGGGGGGGGGGGGGGGGGGGGGGGGGGGGGGGGGAGGGGGGGGGGGTGGAAAATAGGAAATAAAAGGATGGGAATGGAGAAATTTTTTTATATAAGGATAATGAGAAAAAAACAAAAAAAAAAAAGTGAGGAAATAGATTTTAAAAGTCACTGGAGAGAAGGGGGAGAGAGAGAGAGAAGAGAGGACAAAGAGAAAGAGAGAGAGAGAGAGAGAGGAGAGAGAGAGAGAGAGGAGAAGAGAGAGGGAAAGAGAGAGAGAGAGAGGGACAGAAGAGAGAAGAGAGAGGAGAGAGAGAGAGAGAGAGAGAGAGGGAAGAGAGGAGAGAGAAGGAGGAAGATGAAGAGAGAGAGAAAGAGAGAGAGAGGAAGAGAGAGAGAGAGAGGAAGAAGAAGAGAGAGAGAAAGAGAGAGAGAGAGGAAGATTAGACGAGGGAGAAGAGAGAGAGGAGAAAAGGAGAGAGAGAGAGAGAAGGGGAAAAAGAGAAGGGGAGGAGGGAGGCAGACACACCTGTACAAAGGATACACCTGCAATGAAGGGCTGGGGTATAATCACCTGTTATCCTGAATGGTCAGGGTGACTGGGAAACTGTTTGGGTTTTCTAGACTCTGCAAGTGTGCTTGGGCGCATGCATGTTCGTGCACGCATGCACGCACGCACACACAGACACAGACCAACGGAGAGAGAGACAGACAGAGACAGAGACAAAGACAGACAAACAGAGTCAGAGGGACTGAGAGAGACAAAGACAGAGCAACAGAGACTGAGAGACAGACACAAAGAGACCACAGAAACACCACCACACACCACAACACACACACACACACACACCCACACACACACTACCACACACACACACACACAACACCACACCCACACATACACACACACACACACACACACACACACACTAAATATTAAACCAAACCATAATGATAAACTTTACTATCCAAATACCAGCAAACCAGCAACATTGGTTACTCACAGTTAGAAATATAAAATAAACCCAACATGCTTCATGTATAAAACCATCTGGCAACCAAGGGCAAGTATTGATCAACTGAACTGCCTCCATACAAAGAAACACAGAAAGGACTGGTACAATACAGGCCTGGTTGCGAATACATCGCCCTTTGTCCAAAAAAAAAAGGGTAAAGGTGTCCTAACCTATAATGTCCTAGTAAGGAGCAGGCCGACAGAGACCTCATTCTCTAGGGCCCAACATATTAGGGCGCGCCCCATCCACCTCTCCCTCGCTGGCTATACCCTCCCTGACCCAAAGATGGCAGTTTACCCATTTACAGCTTGTGAACAGGGTGGGTAAGTACTGAAGCCAAGCGCCATACTGTCCACCCATCCAAAGTGGTAACCACGCACGAACTCCTTGCTTTATTTGGCTGAAGGAAAGCCAGTGCTCTAACCACTGACTATCCCCCACAAACAAACCCCAACCACAGACAAACCCAACACCCAACCACCTCCCCCTTGTGGTAATTGCAATGGGTTAAAACCAGGGACAGAGGTTCTATTATAAAACTACAACGGCAGCCAGAGCCATATGCAGCTACTCCCAGGTCCTGAATAAAGTTAGCTCAATACAACCTCATTGTTCTTCTTTTTCCTCTCCTTTCTTTCCCAATCAACAGCTATACATATATCATATATAATATATATAATATATATTTATAATATAATAATATATAATATATATAATATATATAACTTATTATATATATATATAAGCACGTAGGGTTCTTTATGTCTCCTTTTCTCCCCTCAACAGCTAAAGAAAAAAATTATGCACACACGAAACATAATAGAAAATAAATATAATTATATATATATATAGTATATATAATATATATATATATAAAATATATATATAAATATTTATATAAATATCCAATCATGTATTGATCTGAATTTGATACATCATTGTGTGTGTGTGTGTGTGTGTGTAGGTTTGGTGTGTGTGTGTGTGTGTTTGTGTGTGTGTGTTGTGTGGTGAGTGTGTGTTGTGTGTGTGTTGGGTGTCAAATGGCCGACCAAACTACCAACCAACTACCTACCTACTATAACACCTGCCTACCTAACTACATAACTAAATGACCAACCAACCAACCAACTAACTAACTATGTCGTTTCGTTGTCGGTTGTGTTCGACTTCTTACCTACCTACTTAACTAACTTACAACCTACCTACCTAACAAACAAACAAACAAACTAACTAACTAACTAACTTATTAGCTGTCAAAATAGATGAACAAGTAGGTAACTAAAAAAATTTTAAAACACGGCGAAAAAGCACACACACAAAGATACATACCAATCCTCATTTTCATTGCTGACCAATCTGTCAGTTAAGAAAATATCCAAGTACTCTTTTAAACATTTTCGGGACAGACTATACCACTACTACTAAATTCGTGTTTCAAGATACAAGGAAACGTGCTATACCCTGAGATTGGCTGCGGTGTGTGCCAGCTGGCATAGGCAAGACTGCAGTGTTGAATAATACTGATCTATACATGTATCAACAAAAGGTGGACAGCTATTCTTCCAACCCACTCTGAGGAGAAGAAAGGAAAAGTATTGGAACAGCTGACAGCGTCAAAAGTCCCAATAGTACTTGGTCATCTCGGTTTTGAACACTAAGTTTAAAAACAAAATGTAATGTAAAATAGAAAACATTGATTACCTTTGACAAATATTATTTATGTAAGGTTTAATAAAAAAAATTGTAAAATAGAGAATAATTGCTCATAATTCAAATTTACTATTTTGTTTGTTATGTGGATTTGAGATTTTTCAAAAAAGGACCAGTATTGTAATTTTCCAATGAAAAACATGTGGTGTGATGTGTGTGTGGTGTGTGGTGTGTGTGTGTGTGTGTGTGTGTGTGTGATTTTTCATTGTGTGTGTTGGGGGGGGGGGTGGGGGGTGGGGGTGGGGGTGGGGGGGGGTGGGGGGGGGGTGGGTGGGGGGTGGGGGGTGTGGGGGGGGAGGGGGGGGGTGGGGGGGGTGGTGGGGGGGGGGGGGGGGGGGGGAGGGGGGGGGGGTTCGGTCTTTTTTTATTGTTTGTTTGGGGGGGTGGGGAGGGGGGTCGGGGGGGGGGGGGTTGGGAGAGGGGGGGGGGGTGGTGGGGGGTGGAGGGTGGGGGGGGGAGGGGTGGAGGGTGGGGGGGGTGGGGGGTGGCTGGGGCGGTGGGGGGGGGGGGTGGGGGTGGGTGACGGGGGGGGCGGGGTGGGGGGATGGGTTGGGTGGGGGTGGGGCGGCGAGGGGGGGGTGGGGGGGCGGGTTGAGGGAGGGTGGGGGGGGGGGGGTGATTGATTTTTGGTTATTTCGTTTTTGAAATAAATATCCCTTAATCATATTTAACAAAAAAAACAAAAACGTTCCCAATTGACATCATACAAAGAAAAAAAAAAACAAAAAATCCCAACCTTTATTTGAAAACCTAAAAACTAAACAAAAAGAAAACAAATAAAACCCCCAAACCCTGTTGATGCTAATGGCTATTGACATCTGGTTTCCCATAAAAAATGGAAAGCAGTAGAACCGGACAGAATCAAATTAATGGCTGACATTTCTTTTACTCCCTTTAGTATAAAAAGGTACGAGATATAATACATGTTTGCGCCCCTCATCAATCCCCACCCACTCCACTCTCCAGCGTGGTGCCAGGGACCTGTCAGTATAAAAAGCAACCCAAAGCAACCCCCCCCATAGCACCTCCCCCCCCCCTAAGCAAGCACCCCCCCCCCCCCCCCCCCCCCCCCCCCACCCCCCCCCCCACCCCCCCCCCCACACACACACAACCCTACAAGGAAAGTCTGATCTAGCATATCCTTCACATTTTCCTTTGAAATTGTTTTTGCAAAAGATATAACGCTCAATAACAGTACCAGTTATTATAATCCAAGTCCCACTCGGCTCGAGACAAAAAAAAAATATAAACCGAGGCCAACCCCACCACCGATTGTGCGAACGCATAGCAGAACAACTTGCGCACACGTTAAAAAATCCTCTTCCGCTGTTTGAAAAGAGTAGTGCCATTGTGATCCGGATGGAACAGCAGTACCAAATTTCCAAAACCCGCATACACAACGCATAAACATTTTTTTTTTATTTAAAATGTCATCTGAGCGCTTACATTGATTTTTTGCTTTACAAAGATTCAGCAGCGCTAATAAATTCCAACCTTAATATTAATATTATTATTATTAAAAAATTATCATTAATATTTCCTGTCCTTCTCTTGCTTTCTCTTCTTCTTCATTTACTTCTTGCTTGCTCTTCTTCTTCTTGCCTTCTTTATTTTCTTCCTGTCCATCTTTTTTCCTAGTCGGTTTTTCTTCTATCTTTTTATTTTTATAGATCCAGATTATCAGTTTCTTTCTATCTTTCTTCTCTTCTTCCTTCCCTCTGGGGGGGCTCCATTGTGCATATGTCGAATTGATAGAATTGCATCGGTCTTCCTGTCACCTTCTTCTTGTCTATTATCTGCCTTCTTGGTCCATTTTTCCTGCCTGTTTTGTGTGTGTGTGTGTGTGTGTGTGTGTGTGTGTGTGTGTGTGTGTGTTGTGTGTGTGTGTGTGTGTGTGTGTGTGTGGCAGAATTTGGGGTCATGTTTCATTCTAAATTCTTAATTCTTTTATATGGAGGATAATCGAATAAGCACTTATGTGCTTTTTTACGTCCAGTCCCCCTGTGTATGCGGTTTTGTAAATTGTCATCTGTTCCCACCGGCACACAATGACCTACTCTTACGAAAAGCGGAACAGGATTTTAACGTGTGCGCAAGATGTTCTGCGTGCGTTCGCACACGGGGCCTCGGTTTATAGTCTCATCTGAAGGACTTTTGGGGAAAGTGGAGTCTGCGCTGATGTTAACTCCAGGGGAAAATATCCCCTTGAACGGGAATCGAACCCCGGTCGTCAGATTGCGAGCGCAATGTTCTAACCACTAGGCTATCCCGTCCCCTTGTGTGTGTGTGTGTGTGTGTGTGTGTGTGTGTGTGTGTGTGTGTGTGTGTGTGTGTTGTGTGTGTGTTGTGTTGTGTGTGTGTGTGTGTGTGTGTGTGTAATATCACTAAATGTGAACAGGGTTTTTAAACTTACAATAACAACAAAATCTGCCTCTACCCCCCCCCCCCCCACCCCCTCTCAGAAAGACTTAAAAAATAACAATTCTCTCCCATGTCGAAGTCCGACGCGCTGGGACTGACTTGTCAGGCGCTTAACGGCAGCACATCGCGTTTTCGCTCGTGTGATAGACAATGGTTGCTGTCTGAGCGTTTGACGAAGAAGAAGAATGCGTGTTGTGTGGAACTGCAGTGTTCTCAGAGGTAAACTAAAGGTCATAGACAGACACAGAGGCAGGCATCTATGCTATACACGCCTGTGAACAAGGTTGGATGCAGTAGTGCCGCTACACCTGTAGGAGGGCGGTATCGGTAGCAAATAGTGTGTGAGTGTGTGTGTGCGTGTGTGTGTGTGTGTGTGTGTGTGTGTGTGTGTGTGTGTGTGTGTGTGTGTGTGTGTGTGTGTGTGTGTGTGTGCAAATGCGCGAGCGTGCGAGTGCACTTGCTTGCTTACTGTGTGTTTGAGTGTATGTATGTTTGTATGCGTGCGTGTTTGCGCACGCGCGCGTATGCGTGTGTGTATGTGTGTGTGTGTGCTTACGTTATATGCATACATACACACGTACACACACATGCATACATACATACACACATACATATACATACATACCTACATACATACATACATACATATACACATCCATCCATCCATCAATCCATACATACATACATCCATACATCCATACTTACACACATACATCCATACATACATCCATACATACACATCCATCCATACATTTCACATCCATCCATCCATCCATCCATCAATCCATCCATCCACCCATCCATCAATCCATACATACATCCATCCATCCATCCATCAATCCATCCATCCATCAATCCATACATCCATCCATTCATCAATCCATACACACATACATACACAAGTTCGTGCGTTAACGTGCACAAGCAGCGTGGCTGAAAGAGATCGTTATCACGTCAGTACAGGAGAACATTCCTAAGAAACAGAATGGATGTTGTCGAAAGGTAGCAGGTACTGTGCAACCATAACAAACATAACAACAAAAGTCAACGAAAACCAAACCAAAACAAAACATAAAAACCACACACGCACACAAAACCCCACTCTACCTCCCCCCCTCTCTCTCTCTTATCTTTGTTCACAGCTTTCCTTTCCCACGCGCATGCATTGGCACATCCCCCTTACTCCTGAACTTTCCTTCACCCTGCAACACACACACACACACACACACACACACACACACACACACACACACACATACAACATACATACATACGCATGCTCGCACGCACGCACACACACGCACAGTCTCTCCCGCCCCTTCTCCTCTCTCTCTCTCTCTCTCTCTCTCACACACACACACACACACACACACACACACACACACCCCCTCTAATATTTATATCTGTATGTAAACTGACTCTGTGTGTGTGTGTGTGTGTGTGTGTGTGTGTTGTGTTGTGTGTGTGTGTGTGTGTGTGTGTGTGTGTGTGTGCATTCAGCTCTCAAGTTTGCATTGTAATAACATAAGGCTAGCAGAATTACATTAAGTAGCAACAGTTTTCTAGTATGATAAATGTTATGAGGGGACGGGATAGCTCAGTGGTCAGTGCACTCGCTTTCCCCCAGCTCAGGTTAGGCAGCATCGAGCGTGGTTACCATTTGGATGGGTGACCGTTTGTGCGCCTTAGCTTCAGTACAGTTCCCCCAGTTCACCCAGCTGTAAATGGGTACCTGCCCTCTTTAGGGTCAGGGAAGGTAAAGCAGCGAGGGAGAGGAGTTGGGCGCCGCCCTCAATACGCTGGCCCCTTGAGAAGTGAGGTCTCTGACGCCTCGCTCCTCTACGACCTTATACGTTATGGGACACCTTTACTTTATTAGTATGTACACGTTACTTAATGTTCATATTTTGTATTGACATTGTCAAATATAACTCCATCATTGTATGGATGGATCGGGGATTTTGTACCTACGTACCTGCCTAGAAAGCGAAAAGTCGGATCGGGGGTTGTTCAATCCCCGTTTGGGCCCGAAACTTTCCCCCCATCCTTTAGATCATGAGTGGTGATCTGGGAACTAGTCTTTTAGGTGAGACGATAAACTGAGGTCCCGTGTGCTACACATACTTATTTAGCGCACGTAAAAGAACACGGGGACGGGATAGCTCAGTGGTCGGAGCACTCGCTTTACCCCAGCCAAGTTAAGCAGCGTCGAGCGTGGTTACCAGTTGGATGGGTGACCGTTTGCGCGCCTTGGCTTCAGTACAGTTCCCCCAGTTCACCCAGCTGTAAATGGGTACCTGCCCTCTTTAGGGTCAGGGAAGGTAAAGCAGCGAGGGAGAGGAGATGGGCGCCGCCCTCAATATGCTGGCCCTAGAGAGATGAGGTATCTGACGCCTCGCTCTCCTACGACCTTATAGGTTATGGGACTCCTTTACTTTATTTTTTTAAAAGAACCTACAAGAGCTGTCCCTGGCAAAATTTTGAAGAAGAAAAAACCACTCTGATAGGGAAACAAGTACAGTTGAAGACAGGAAAAGACCACACACACAAAATAATAATGGGTGGTGCTGCTTTTGTGGCGACGCGCTCTCCCCGGGGAGAGCAGCTCGAATTTCACGCAGAGAAATCTGCCGTGACTTTAAATGAACGAAGACTTTTGAGATGTGTGTTGCTCACTTTTTTCTTTTCTCTTTTTATTGTCAAGCACTTTATTAATGATTTTGGAATATGTATATGCAGGAGTAAATTTTGGGTACTGCCAAAGCATATGTATCAGGTCGAACGAAACCTTGTGAGAAGGTACCTTTTTTTTTCCATTTGTCCATTCTTGCCCCTTGAAATATACCGTAGCTAAAGGCCGATGTACATTACGTAATTTCTTCTTCCATGAACGCTCAGACAGCAACTACTGTCATCTGTCATATGAGCGAAAATGAGTTGCGCTGCCGTTGAGCGCCTGACAAGTCAGGCCCAGCGCATCCGAGTTCGGCGTGGGAGGAAATTGTTATATTTTAAGTCTGTCTGGGGGAACAAAAGGTAGGAGAATGGACCAAGAAGGCAAGAAAATAGACAAGAAGTGACAGAAAGAAAAGGAACAAGGCAGAAGCAGCGAGAGGGATAGAAAAGAGGAAATTCAGAGCACATAGTTTCCAGAAGGTGCTATTTATACTGACAGGACCCCCGGCATCCTGTCAGGGGAAAACTATTTTAGCGCGTTCTCTCTCTCTCTCTCTCTCTCTCTCTCTCTCTCTCTCTCTGTCTCTCTCTCTGTCTCTGTCTCTCTCTCTCACGTTAAAACCTGTTCCGCCTTTCGTAAGAGTAGGCCATTGTGTTCCGGTGGGAACAGATGACAGAATTTACAAAACCGCACACACACGGGGACTGGATGTAAAAAAGCATATAAGTGCTTATTCCATTATCCTCGATATAAAGAAAAAAATCTGTCTATCTGTCTTTCTCTCTCTCTCTGATTGATAGTCCCTAATCAGGGCAAGAGCCCGATGAAAAAAATATTAAGTATGCGAATGCTTATTTTGTTACCCTTGGAAAATGAAGATTAATTCATTCATTCATATTCTCTCTCTCTCTCTCTCTCTCTCTCTCTCTCTCTCTCTTCTCTATCTCTCTCTCTCTCTCTCTCTTCTCTCTCCTCTCTTCTCTCTCCTCCCCCTCTCTCTCCTCTCCTCTCTCTCTCTCCTCTCTCTCTCCCTCCTCTCTCTCTACCGCCTTCTCTCTCTCTCCTCTCCTCTCCTCTCTCTCTCTCTCTTTCTCCTCTCTCTCTCTCCTCTCTCTCTCTCTCTCTCTCTCTCTCTCCTCTCCTCTCTCTCTCTCTCCTCCTCTCTCTCTCCCCCCTCTCTCTCTCTCCTCTTTTTCCTCTCTCTCTCTCTCCTCTCTCTCTTTCTCCTCTTTTCTCTT